>CM021110.1:435213951-435526127 GCA_007115665.2 Sequoiadendron giganteum | reverse complement strand
GTATGCAATCTGCAGCACTTTATCTAAAACTGAGTTGAAAATAGTTATTTCATTAGGCACTGCTTATGAAGTCTAGGAAAAGTTGAAAGATATCTATGAAGAAAATGATAGAGTTAAATTATCAAAGAAGTTAACAGTTAAGCACAAATAGGAAAACTTGAAAATGGAAGAAAGAAAGGACATTGCAAGCTACTTTAGAGGGTTTATATTGTAGTAAATGAAGTCAAAAATCGAGCTAGTACTTTGATAGATGAAGATGTAGTGGATAAGATTTGAATGACCCTACCAAAGAGTTATAGAGACAAGGTCTCAACAGTTGAGGAAGTGTATGATCCAAAGAAAATCACTAAAGAAGAGCTATTTGGCACCTTGAACACATTTGAAATGAGGAAGTTTGAAAAAGAAAATGAGAAAACATAAACAACCTTCAAAGAAACAAAGTTAGAATATGATCTGAGTAGTGAAGGTTCATAGCACTTGGAAGCAAATTTTACAAGGAAGTTGAAGAAATTTTATTATGTTAGAGAAGTTGTTGGAACTTTTTATGATGAATCTGATATTGAGTGTGATAAAGATGAATGCATGTTTCTAGTCTTAGAGAATAAATCAATGTCTACTAACCATGGAAGATGTGCAAGGGAATGTGGTCTAGAAAATAGGAAGGAAGAGATGGAAAGCACTCTGGTTTCTACCTTTCATGCTAGACAAGACAAAGACTATTGGGTAATTGATAGTGGCTACTCAAATCATATGATCGGAGACAAAACTAAGTTTACTAAACTTGAAAAGTATAATGGAGGAATAGTCATGTTTGGAGATAATTCTGGTGCAAAGATTGTTGGAAAAGGAACAATTAGTTTTGATGGAAAACACAATACTAATGATATCTATTATGTTAAGGGCTTAAGACATAACCTTCATAGTGTTGGAAAAATTTGTAGCAAAGGATTTAAGCTTGTGTTTCAACATAATACTTGTGGGGTCAGAAAATATTCAAAAGTTGTGGTAGCTACAGGAAGAAGAACATATGGAAACATTTATCTACTCAAGGGTGTTGATGGTCGGTGTTTTGTGTCTCAAGTTAATAAAATTTGGCTATGGAACTATAGGATGGGACATGTAAAATTTGAAAACCTAATTATGATTAGTTCAAAATTTTTTAGGGATCTGACAAAAATCACAAAGCCTACCTATGTTGTTTGTAAAAGTTGTCAATTGGGAAAACAAATAAGTTGTAGCTTTAAAGGAAAAGAAAAATCACCTATCAAAATGTTTGAGTTGATTCATACAGACCTCTATGGTCCTACAAGGACAAGAAATCTTAATGGTGATAGGTATTTTATGATTTTCATTGATGATTACTCTAGAATGACATGGGTTACTTTTCGTAGGGAGAGAGCTCAAACTCTAGATAGATTCAAGGTGTTCAAGGCTATGGTAGAAAATGAATTGAATCTGAAAACAAAATGTTTAAGGTCTAACAGAGGTGGAGAATTCACCTCCAATGAGTTTAATATGTTTTTTGAAGAGCATGGTATAAAGAGGCATCTTTCTGCTCCTAGAACTCCTCAGTGGAATGGAGTTGTTGAGAGGAAGAACTGGACAGCTCAAGAAGCTGCTATGACTATGATGAGTGAGGAAAATGTTCTTGAGGTATACTAGAGAGAAGAAATTCACACTGTTGTATATATTCTTAACAAATTTTAGATCAAAGGGAACAGTACGAAGACTCCTTATGAACTATGGTATGGTAAAAATTCTACTATTAAGTACTTTAAGGTGTTTGGAAGAAAATGTTATATTAAAATAGATTATGAGAATCTAGGAAAGTTTGATGCAAGATGTGATGGAGGTATTTTTCTTGGATATGCAACCAAAAGAAAAGCATATAGATGCTACAATAAGAGATTAAGAAATATTTTTGAAAGTGTAAATGTGAAATTTGATGAAAATATGCACAAACTAGTTGGAATAAGTGAAAATAAACCAAATGAATGTGTTTGTTGACAAGAGAAAGATAAGGATAAGGAAGAAGAAGAATAGATTGAAGAAGAAGAGACTTTGCAACCTACTCCTAAGACTCCAAAGTATGTACAAAAAATCCATCCGGAAGATAAAATAATTGGAGACAAAGGCAAAGGTGTAACAACAAGAAAATAAGTGGTAGTGGCTCAAGTAAATTTGTGTACTTTCCAAGATAGAATCTAAAACAGTGTGTGAAGCATGCAAAGATGAAAATTGGGTTAGAGCCATGAAAGAGGAACTACAACAGATAGAGAAAAATCAGACATGGGATTTGGTTCCTAGATCGGTAAACAAAAATGTGATTGGTACAAAATGGGTATTCATAAATAATCTGAATGAAGATGGTGAAGTAGTAAGAAACAAAAAAAGGCTTGTATGGAAAGTTTATTCATAGGTTGAAGGAATAGAATTTGAGGATACATTTACTTTGGTGGAAAGAATGAATACCATTCGTATTTTTTTGGTATTTTCTACTCACAAAGATTTCAATGTATACTAGATGGATGTTAAGTTTGCATTCCTGAATGGAGAATTGGAAGAAGAGTTCTACATGGAACAACCAGAGGGATTTCAGTTATCAAATCAATCAGATATGGTATGTAAGTTGAAAAAGGCACTATATGTACTCAAACAAGATCCTAGACCATGGTATGCAAGGTTGGATAGGTATTTGACTTAGCAAAGGTTCAGAAAAGGCACTACATATAGTAATCTTTATTTCAAGATTGAAGGAAACAAAATCTTGATAGTAGTAGTGTATTTTGGTGATATTAACTTTTGAGGAAATGAGGGTATGTGTAAGAAATTTGTAGATGAGATGCAAAAAGAGTTTGAAATGTCCATGATTGGTGAGTTGAATTTCTTCCTTGGAATTCAAGTGAATCAAACTGATAAGGGAATATTCATTTCACAATCAAAGTATGTTACAGACTTACTGAAGAAGTTTGAAATGGATGACTCCAAACTAGTCTGTACTCCTATGGTGATTGGATGAAAACTAAGTAAAGATGATGAATCTCCTAAAGTTGATCAAAGCAAGTATATATCTATGATTGGTGGACTTCTATATCTTACTGCTACTAGACTAGATATCATGCATGCAGTATGTATGGTTGCCAAATTTCAAGAAGAGACAAAAGAAACACATGTTACAACTATGAAAAAGATATTCAAATATCTAAAAGGAACTTCGGATCATGGTTTTTGGTATCCTAAGGATACTGATTTTACTTTAAATGCTTACATTGATGTAGATTAGGTTGGTTGTGTAGATGAATGGAAGAGTAGAAGTGGTGGTGCATTCTTTCTTGGATGCAGGCTGGTTTCATGGCTAAGCAAGAAACAAGATTTAGATTCTTTATCTAATGCAAACGTTGAGTACATTACAGTAGCATCTTGTTGGACATAGGTACTATGGATGAAGAAAAAATTGAAGGATATAGGTGTGATGTGTGATGAGCCTTTCCCTATCTTCAATGATAATATAAGTTCAATAAATATTTCAAAGAATTCGGTAATGAATTCAAGGACAAATCATATATCTATCAGATATCATTTCTTAAGGGAGGAGGTATTGGAGAATGAATTCAAGCTTGAATATGTGCCTACAAAGGATTATATTGCATATATATTTACTAAGGCTTTTCCTAAGGATACTTTTGAGTATCTTCAAGATAATTTGGGGGCTACTGCCCCTCCTTCTTTCAACTAGGTGCACATAGAGGTGCATTAGTTTAGTGGATCTACAGATTCATCATCTGTCTAGATTGATGATTAGATTCTACTCCTTAGGGGGAGTAAGGAGTATCATTGTTGTTGTATGATATGTGTGTTTTCATAGGTGCACTTCTAAGGGGGAGTGATCGGAATTTTATATGGTTGAAGAATCATGTAAAAAAAATTATTTTCCATTAATGTCAAAGGGGGAGAGAGAGTCATGTGAAAAAGTCTATCTATATCAAAAATTTGAAAGGGAGAGAGAATCTTGTAAGGAGAAGAGAGAGTAGGAATTTTGTGTAGGCTATCTAATCTGAAAAAAAAGGGGAAGAGTGTGTATGTTGTCTTTGATGGTTTTTCACAACATGTGTTGCCATCAATAACAAAGGGGGAGATTGTTGCAAGTATGAATGAATATGTTGGTATTTTCATTAATTTTGTTATTGATGTCAACACAATACAGGTTTTTGCAGTGAAAGGAATCAAGTGATTGCAAGTGTTGCATGTATAGATGAGATACTGTAGAGATGTGAGTACATGGAGATATCTTTATGATGCTGTAGGTGTGCTGATATGATGAGTTATCAAGTGCTTTTGAGAAAATTAATAAACAGTGAAGACAAAATTGTGTGTGTGTTAATTGTTGGTTTGTTTTTTAACTGTAACTAGGTTGGTCTTCTATTCTACCTATGTAATTTCCAATTCCAATTAAGGGAAGCTCGAAGGACTTGGACAAACTGATGAGGATTTTAACAAACCTCTTACACTTTGGGCTCTACAAGATCCGGGAGGGTTATCCCTTAATGTGTATACAAGCTCTACACCAGTATTATAAACAACATTAACAACAACAGATAATCTCATTTAATAGTTCAACATAATAGGATAATATCGAATAGAATTGGTTTTTCATCAATAATATCAACTACTTGGAGCATGAGATAACTACAACAATTTTTCACAGTATAAGATAGTCATTGATTTGAAATTTGTAGCAAGCTCTAGGTGAAGACAAACAAATACTAAACCATAAGAATGAGTACAACTCAAATCAGTGCCATATATCCATTGGAGGAGTTAAATTCATAAGCATCTAAGGGCTTATGACAGATTTAACACATAACATATAAGATCCTTGATAACATTTCTTTACAATCTTATCAATATATATTCTAACCCAATACTACTTATCAGATCCTTATACAGAGAATATCCACCTAAAATCCTATTCAAGAATTTTAATTAATTCTTTGAATTAAAGCTAAAACAAGAATCATACACACAACAACAGTGAGATGAACAAAACACCCCTTGATCATTCTATTCAAAATTTAGATATGCTTGTACAATGGAGAGACATGAGTTTGAATTAATTGTTTCAATTCAAATGCTAGTATAGTCATAAAACATCAAACCCCCATGAGTTCAAAACCTACTACAAAAAGACTCAAAACCTAAATTGCATTTTCTCTAAAACCATCAGACCTTACAATTTGCTCTGGAATTTCACCTAGACTCAACCAAAAAATATCTAACTTTCTAACACGTACTTTTGGCCTTGAAATACTTCTTATAGGGAAATGAAGGAGAAAAAAAGCATCAGGCCAGAGAGTACATGTGTCACCAGTCACTTGGACCACCTTATGACACTTCAAAAAATTGATTACAAAAATAATCCCCAGAAGAATCTTCTTATTCATGCTCGCCCACTGAGAAAGGTTGTCGTGGTAGCAAAACCTCAAGCACTTCATGCCTAGACTATCACCAAAAACAAAATTGGAATCTATTGTAGCTGCAACAACTCATTTGTTAACCGTTAGCATCCTCCTCCACTTTATTCCTCCTTAGTTAAATATGCACTTACCCATTGTTGGTACTCTTCATCAGTTGGCCAATTAAAACTAATTACCTCATTTACCTTGACATTGTAAGGCATGTACTTAACTGCCACTTGATTTTCTTCTCTTTCAAAAGATTCCAAAAATGAGTTGGTGCTGATAATTTTGTCCATATAGTTCACCAATAAATCATAATCTAAGTCATCATAAATTAATCTAATTTGAGCACTGATGACCTCATTTGCCCGATCCTGCCACTATTCGAGTGACCTGATATTCCCCTGCTCATCAATTATGTCAGGTAACTGTGTGTCGCTCCAATCATCAAAGTTCTTAACTGATTCTCTAATCTTCCTACTCAAGTCATCTGGTAGGGCCTGGAAACTCTACAATGACTTAACTAACACTTGAGTAGGCCTTAATGATTGGGGCCTATTATTCATATCAAACCTTGAGGCCTTATACATTATATCTAAATCACTGGCCCTAGGGATCCATTTTTCAATCAGTGGTATTACTACCTCCTAATCCCTATCAATATTCTTTATTGCATTTAATAATAAAGAATATACAGATGTCAATATGTCATCAACCTTCTCATTTAAATGCCTCAATACAACATTAACTACCTCCCCCTGCTTTAAAAGTATTCCATCCTCACTTACCTTCAAGGAAGCTTGTAACTCTGCAATTTTGCACATCAATTGCTTCTTTGTGGGGTTAACAAAGCATTCTATTTCTTCATCAGCTAGCTCTAAAGTAGGGCTGAGGAAAGGGTTTTGGTTATGAGACCTTGGTGTAGAAACAGTGGGAGAAACAAGAGGCATTGATCCTAATGTGGAAGGAAATGTTTTGATTTCTGGAGCACTTGATGTCTCCCTAATCTGCCTGCACTTCATCCTATCCACCTCAGTCTACAACTCAACATTCCTTTTGTTGCACCTTGCTATACTCTCCAATTATGAAATTGTACTTCTCCATTAGGCTTTTCTTTTCAGCCTCCTCTCTTTCAATAGTCTTTTGGGCCAATTTGGCCACATTCACAGTCAAATTAGTGGCTTCTATGGTTGAGGTTTTTTAAGCTCTCTTTATTATCAACCCTCCTCTTAAATTTGGGTTAATATCAATAACATTGGGATTTCTCCCTTGAGGGGCTAAAGCCCAAATTACCAAAATCTCATATTCTTCACTGAAAGCAAAATCTTGCAATGCTGCCTTGACCTCTTCTTCAGAATCTTGTAGGGGATGCTTGGACTTGAGAATATAATTGAAAGCTATTGCATCTGCAATATCTCACTTAGGCAAAATCAAGACACCAACTTGATTTACCAATTTTCTTACCTCCTCAGGAGTGATTCTCTCGAATTCATCCATTAATTCATCTTTCACTTCATTATCATTCTCCTGGTTAGACCTGTCAGGTCTCAATTCTCTTCTCCTCTTGAATTTATCCTGATATTCTTCCAATTTCATTCTCCATACTAGTTGCAAGAAGACTAGAGTTTTAACAAATGCATCATCATCTAGAAACTCCTTACATGCTTCCATTCTTGCATCTTGCACACATTTTCCTTTCATATCCAGACTGGAGAGAACCAATTCAATTGGCCTAGGAGGTGAAGGCATACCATCTACATGTCTCGGTTAGTGACAACAATTTCACCCACCAAATCCTCTTGTGATTTCTCAATCTTTTTCCTCTTAGGGCTTGGCTCTGATGGTGGTGGTGAGGGACTATTCTTGAGTGATGATTTCAAATCAATAATATTGATTTCCCCAGGTGTCTTGAGCTTTGGACCTGGTTGTGTAGGTAATTTCATTATTTTTTTTCCTTTTCTATTCTCTTATTCCTCACCACTGCTATCATTTCTTTTCCTTCTGTAGATAGGCTAATTTTTTGAAGTTTGGTAAGTTGGCCTCTCTTCCAATGGCCTAGCATCTTGCTCCTGTATGCCTAGATTCAACTCCAGGTTTATCTTCTTGGTCATCAAGGTGCCCATGATTTCTTTGAAGTTTCCCATCAAAAAATCAACTTTCTTATGATACAGATTGAACTCCATCAATGGATCATATTTTGGATCCATTTTTTTCACAATGGCCAATAGCTTATCATAAGCTATCCATTTCTCCTTGTACAATTCTTGCCTAGTTAGATCAAACTCATTTCTAATCAGGTCCTCAGGGAAGTTGAACTCATGCACAAACTTACCACCTTTTATCCTTTGTCTGAAAAGGGTGAAGAAGCCCTCAGGATCATGTTGCCACTTGGGACCACACCTCAAATGGTATTGTTCAAAGAATTTTCCAAAATGTACCCAACCTCCTTTCAAAAGGACAAAATCTGACACCACAGTATAATCTGGGATAAATGTTCCTTTACCTTTCCCAGTAAGGTAGTCCTTATGGATACAACTAATTTGCCACATAACTTATGTAAATCCCACTCTTGGTGGCACATTGTATGGAAATATATGAGGGATCCCTTGAAAACCATACATCCTCAAGACAATGCTAACTAGGTATAGAATAATATCACCCCAGTTGTGGCAAACCTTCAACCCCAGTTTCCTCATCTTTGGTATGAGGAAATTATGTAGTTGCTCAGGAATTCTAGCCACATTCACCATCAGCCTGGCTCTCAATCTGGAAGCAAAATAGTTGTCGAACTGCATATAACTGGCATTCTCCCTATTATATGACAGATTTGCAGTCTATACCTGCACTGGCAATCTTTCTCCATTAACCGATTGCCTTAAATCCATCTTCTTAGAGAAGAAATCAGCATTCTCATACAAGAACATATACATCAACATGGAATACTAGAAGAATGGAGTGCCTGCATCATTTTGTTGCAACTTCAACAGTTCTTCATGCATCTTTTTGGCCAAAAAGGAAGCAAATTCATATATCACTAAGAAATTAGGGTGTTGTATTTGCACCCCCATGAACATGTAAGTAATAGGCATCACCGTGTTAGGGTTAAAACCCAAAATCTAGAACAACGAGTAAAAGGTGGCCAAGAAATGATTTGCAAAATAGCTTAGTTTGAAAGGTTCTTGGTCACTAGGGTTGATATATAATTTTGAGCCTCTTACCCTAGCCAAATGAGGTGGGAGCAACTTAACTCAGAAAAGTGACTTCGACCTCCCATACTCCACTTTCATGTCCTCTAAATCAATAGGAACCAAAAATATACTGGGCTCACTTAGATAAAAAACCTGTTGAAACTCCTCTTTGTTAATGCTCAGCATAACCCTTCCATCATTATCTCTAATCATCTGTGTGATAGAGTCATATCGTGTAGCCATTGCCCTAAGAAAATCCACACCAGGGAACACATTCAGTACCACCAGCTTCCCCATATCATACATCCAACCATTCGAAAAAGGGGTGGGGAAAATTCCTCTATCCATACAACAATCTAAACATTTCTAAACCTGTAAGAGGAACCCTAGCATCGACAATGTTGGAACAGTTATACACTAATCCCTCTCCTAAGGTTTTTCCTCGCATCAATATTAACCCCTTATTCCTATCATTTTTTGACAAGGGAAATTGATCCAGGAAATCATCATATAGGTTTCTACTTAAATAATCAACTTGGCCATAATGTTTCTTTGATGGTGCCATCTTTGGTAAACTAGGGTTTCCTTGTTGTTTCAAACCTCAAACAAACTAGGGCTAAACCAAAATACGAAATTACCGAACAAAACCTTGCAATTTCCCATAGTTCAATTAACCTATAGCCTCAAAACAATTATCAACAAGCCCTCTGACAAGTACACAACAAATTTCCCCCCAAATTCAAATTCAAAATAACTAGGAGAAACAAAAATTGACTCACGCCTTTGTGTTTGCAAAAACCCAAATCTTTACTATAACAACTCGTAACTTCATCCTTGGCCTTGTGAATGCTCCGCAAAGATGTTTGAATGCCTTGTGATGCAATAGGGCAGAAAAATGGTCATTTTATTTTGATGAGATCAAGCTAGTAGACGTCTCATTCACCATTAAAGCTTACTTGCATGTCATGCCAACGATTACAATTGTATTTGGTGCAGATTCAAATATTAGCCGTCAATCCCTCACTTTGGTCATATCATCAAATGGCTTCCTTCAAAACAAACTAACATGGTCTCCACCATGGCGATAAGGGCCCACCATACTATGCATTGCCAAGGAAATCCATGTGGCACTCATCTATAGTATCATGATCAATAAAGATATCACGACTTCTAATCATGTGATGGTGGGCAACCGTGGATCTCAACCATCGACAATCCTATTCATTCAACACAGTTGCTAGCTTTGTCATTAATCATTGAGCACCTTTCCAGTCGAGATTATAACATCTCTGTTGATTTGAAGCGCATGTATCTCATAACTACTTTAGTAACCTGCTACATAATGTATTAAAGCTAGATAAATGTATTAAAGTATATCTATCATTTCTTTTGGCTTCACCAGATGAGACACATGGTGCTCGCCTGTGATATTGCGATCAACCAAAACAGTGTGGTGGGGTCATCATGGGATGGTGGGGAATAGCTGAGATCAGACAGTAATTGATCTATGGTCACGTAAACCTGTCCCTCTATAAAATATAAAACATTTATTAAAATAACAAGGGTACATCACTAGGCCAATGATAAACAATGGCATAAGTTATTTTCAAACGTGGGAACACAGGGCCACCTAGACTTAGGAAATAATAAAGTCAGGCGTAGGAAATAAAATGATAGATCAAAAGGGACCCAACCTAGATGAAGCGATGGGGCATAAGTTGTTTTAAAACCTTCCTCAAAAAGTAATGGCCAAATAGATCCCACCCAAGGCGTAAGATAAAACACTAGGGTTTACATGAAAACAAAGGTAAAACCCAAACCTTAGGCATTTCCCAAATACTACAAATGGCCAGAAACATAAGGCAAGATAAAATGGAACGCAAAAATAAAAATTTGAAGTTCCATCAGTGGCTCCAGTTGGGGATGTTCATTCCACTGGAATGAAGTGAGATTTCAGAATCTTAGGTTGAGCAGACAAATTGGAGAGATGACCAAAAGGGATTGTTCGAACAAAAAATCCCAGCAGGAAAGAAACCTAAACTACTGTTCATGGAAAAACATACTTCAAGTGAAGTACAACTTCAAGAATTGTCCATGAACTCAAAGTTCAAGAGTATCCCTTGTCATATCTTGGAGGAAGTATGAATTTTCACCCCGCCTATTATTTATCAAAAATGGACCTAACCAGATTGCATCAAACTTTCCATGTTTCCCTTTATCTTCTAATCTGGCATTCCACATTAAGACCAAATCTCCGTCTTGGAAGCTTCTTGCAGTTGCCCTTTTGTCATACAAATTATTTACTTGCAACTGCAATTTTTCATTTTTCATTTGAGTTTCCCTCGTGGTTTCATCTAATTCTATGAGGGCTTCCACTCTCAATTTCATTTTCATACATCTGGACAAACTTATACATTTCCATCAAATTATTCTAGGGAAACCTTGTAGTTATCCCATAAACCAAGTCAAATGGGGCACAACCTATTGCTTTCTTCACAATTACCCTGTCTGCCTAGACTGCTAATCTCAACTTACAATCCCATGCCTTTTTATTTTGATCCAAGATTCTCTTAATGATCTTCATCAAGATTTTAGTGCTTGATTTTGCTTGTCCATTTCCCTATGGGTGATATGGTGATGAGTAAGAAATTTGGATGCCATGCTTTTCACAAAATTCTGTGTATTCCTCAGATCTAAAACATATTGCATTATTTGACATAATCCATTCTGGACACCCAAACCTAGTTAATATATTTCTCATTAGGAAGTCAATTACCACCTTACTAGTTAATTTCTTTGTTGGAATTGCTTCCACCCACTTCATAAAGTAATCAGTGGCCACTAATATCCATGAGTTTCCTCCACTAGATTTACACATTATCTCTCCTACAAAATCAATACCCCATTGCTGAAATGGAGATTGCATTGTAACTGGTTTTAGAGGCAAGTTACCAAAGAATTTTAACTTACCAAACAAACATTGACAAGCATCACATGTCTTCACTAACTGGTGTGCATCTTTAAAAATGGTAGGCCACCAAAATATAGCCCTCATTACCTTATGTGTAGTTGTCTTGGCCATATAATGTCCTCCACAAACTCCACTATGCATCTCACTCAGAAGTTCTTGCGCTTGATCTTGGTCAACACACTTCAGCATGACACCTTCTCCATTTCTCCACCAGAGCTTACCAATTATGATAATATATTTTATAGCATGTAATTTCAATGTCCCTTTTCCATTTTCACTCAAGTTGTCAGGACATTTCATCTTTTGCATATAATAGATCATATCTTTATACCAATTAGAATGCTCCATATCACATATGTGTGATCTATTTCTCTCTTCTAGCAAATTTATCTAATTCGCTTCCAGATTACTTTGGGCCATAAGCTTGGCCAATCCTTGTCCTCTCACTAGCTTAGTAATCTGGACCTCAATACTGAATTCTTGGATCCTATTGATCCATCTACATCTCCTTCCTAATACTTCCTATTGTGTGAAAATATCCTTGACAATAGCACTAGGTACATATACAACTACAGTAGCTCCCATCAAATAAGGCCTGAAAGCGTTACTGCTTTCACCAATGCATATGCCTATTTTTCATTTATATCATATTTAAGTTCTGCAGCTTGTAAAAATTTGATGAAAAAGGTTATAGGTTGTTCAAAACCTTCTGCATTCTTTTGCAACAGCACAGCTGCAATTGTGTGGAAAGAAGCAAATGAAAGAAATTGTAAGGGTCTGGAAAATTTAGGATTTTTTAATACAGGATCCTCCTTTATTGCTTACTTAATGGCCTAAAAGGCCTGTACAGACTCCTCTCCCCATTCAACCTTAGCTCCCTTCTTAAGCATCTTAGAAATCGGGCGAGCTATCTCAAAAAAAAATTGTTACAAACCTCCTTAGGAATTTTATCTATCCAAAGAAAGATTGTATACCTTTGACATTATGGGGTTGTGAGATTTTATCTATTTCATTACCCTCTCTGGATCAATCTTGACTCCATCCTTGGAAACAATATGTCCCAAAAAAGTCCTTCCTTTACCCCAAATGCACATTTCTTTGGATTCAGAGAAATACCATACTCCAATGCCCTACTAAATACCTTCTCCAGATGCTCACAATGATCCTCTTCTTTCTTGTAATATGTTGTCAAGTCATCTTCATAAATCACCAAAAACAAGTTAATGAAATCTGAAAATGCCACATCCATGGCCCTCTGAGAAGTAGCCCCTGCATTTTTCAGACCAATAGACATTCTCACATAGACATATGTTCCCCAGGGTGTAGTGAAAGTTGTCTTAAACTACTCAAACTCCTTGACCATGAGTTGGTTGTAACTAGAGAACCCATCCATAATAGACATCAATTCACAACATGTCACCCTTTGCAACATGGCTTCCATATTTGGTAATGGATAGTTATCTTTTAATGAAGACACATTCAAATTTCTGAAATCTACACATAACCTGATATCTTCATTTTTATTTCTCACTGGTACCAAGTTTGACACCAAGGATGAATGTCTAATTATCTTGATGATCCCTGCATCTCTTAGCTTCATTAATTCTTCTTGCATTTTGGGGGCCAAAGTAGGATTAATGGGCCTTTGGTTTTTCCTAAATGGCTTAGCACCATCACTCAAAAGAATCTCATGTTGGAAAATATCCTCCCTGTATGCCTTAAGGTCATCATAGGACCATGCAAACACATGCCTAAATTTCCTCAATAAGTCAATTAGCATCCTTCTCACCTTTGGTGATAGCTTCTTTCCAATATACACCTTCTTTGGTGATGCCTTTGTTCCAAGGTTTATCTCTTCCAAGTCAACAGGATGGGAAGCAGTATGATTAGCCTTTGTCCTATCCTGATTATAAAACACTATTTCTAACACAACTAGACCCTTAGGAGTTGTATTTGTGTTTAACTGAATGACCTCATTTCCAAACACTGTATCTTTACCATAAATTTTTTCCACAAAAACTCCAAAATCAATTTCTTTACTTTCATATTCATCCACACAATTCAAGAACCTCAGTATATCATCATCACTATCAAAAATTTGCCAGTTTTTGATATTATCTAGAATAGATGGCCTGGTTTGCACTTCAACCTTTGAAATTCTAGCATATGTCATATCATCTAGTTTTAATGCAATGTTTGCTAATAAATCTAACACTTTGTTGTGGCCCCTCTCCATCCAACTTATACCAAATGCATCAAATTTCTCTAATTCATCCCAAACAACATTCCTATACTGTTTCAACCTTTTATTCTTTAACACATATCTTTATCTAACTTGGGAAATCACAAGCTCAAAATGTCCAATTACCTTGAGCTTCCTGATTCCATGTTTTTTAGCTAATCTTAACCCCAATAATAGGGCCTCATATTCCACCATATTATTGGTGCATTGAAATGACAAAGTGAAAGAGAATCTAAATGTCTTTCCACTTGGTGATCATAACAAAACACCTACACCAGATCCTTCTTTTAACTTGCACCATCAAAGTACATAGTCCACAAGTCATCACATTCTGGAAATTTCTTTACTTTTGTATCAATCGGTGCAATAGGCTTATCACAATTGCCAAGGAATTCCTCTACCCTGAATTCATTTATGCCACTTTCAGTAAAACATGTCATATTCTTAATCAGGTCATGCTCAATCATATGGGACACTTTTGACTCTCTTCTTGACATCCTTACCATCAATGTAGAAAGTAGAAAATGATAGATCACACTGCATGTTACCCCCCATTGATGCACTCCACTTTCTTGATAGAAGCATCCCACAATGAGGTGGGATGTCTGTAAATAATACAGTCATGGCTAAATCCTTCTCAAGATACTGAGTTAGTTTATAAGGCAATGCTCAGATAGTTCCAACAACTAGCACTTCTCTTGAATCAAAAGCATAGCATTTACCTTGAGTAGTATCCACTATCAAACCCATTTCCTCCATTATTTTGACTAGCATAACATTATTTGATGCCCCTGAATCTATCATAAAGTTCCTTAAAGTCTTTCCATTTATATCAACACTTAGAAAAAGGGGTTTATATTTTCAAGGCACATATTAATAGAAATCCCTAAATATACAAGGGGAATTTGTGACACAATTCCCTCCACTTATTTCTCTTTTCCTTCTCCTTCATCATTTTCTTCTTTACAACTACCTTGTTCAATTTTATTACCAGCAACACCTATGATCAAGGCTATTGTCTTTTCCTTATGTTCATTTATTCTCATCATTTCTAGCAAAGGTACAATAACTTTAACCTGAGAAAGAACTTGAAACATATCTACGGGTGTATATCTAGGTGGGTCAGACACCTTACCTTCATCATTTTCTTTCTTCTCTTGTTGCTTATTTCCTTCAAGTTTCTTTTCCTTCCTATCCTCTGAAGCAGGTTCAACAAACTTTGTAATCACCTTGGTCTTCACCAATGATGAAGCTACATCTTCTTGAGGCTTTGGGGTGTCATTCCTTTTTGCCAAAAGCTTATCATTCTTAACCTCTTCGATTTTGACAGTATCCTTTTTGTTGTCAACCTTAACATCCTCTTTTTTATCCTTTTGTTCCTTGATAAACAGGCCAGCAGGTTTACCCTGTTCACCACCCACAGTTCCGTTTCTCAGCTAAAGTGAACTTCTCATTTGAGCAGCCATTTCCTCAGTCAATCTTGCAATCTCTTCTTCTCATGGTCTCCTTAAGGACACTGAATCTTCAACTTGCTCCATATTGTAAGCATTATGGTCAAAATCACCTTCCTGGTCAGAGAAGACTTGTTGATGGTACACCTCACTTCTCTGTCTCTGATTATCCACATTAGCTCCCTATAATTCATCATTAGAGGAACATTTTGCCTCATCAATGTATGATCTGGCCATACAAACATCTACATCACCCTGCTCACTTTCAAGATTTTTCTCATGAGTGTCCTGCTATGTTCCCTCAACAACAAGCAACTGAGCAATACCACAATAATTCTGATCATGTGGATGTTCACACACCTCACACCATGTTCTATCTTATGCCATATTTACTAAGCTCTTTTGCCAGGGGTTTGGTGTATGCTAATCATTTTTAGGCTTCTGGCCATGCAAGATTGGTTTCCCATCTTTCCAATTTGTGTTATAAGGATAATTTTGCAACCTGGGCGGTCTGTCATTCTTATTATACTATTTCTTTTCATTTCCTATACCCTTGTCTTGCTTGGAAATAGTGTACTTTATGTCTTTCAAAGTGCTGAAGACTTTATCCCATTTTTCATCATCCTTAGGCTTTGCAACAGAGGCCTTCTCAGTCTTATCCTTAGGATTTTTTAAAAGTGTGGGTTCTTCTCTCCTACCATATTTCCCAGAAGCTCTCCTATTACTCTCAATATTTATATCCATTCTAAATGCATCCCTCATAGTTCAAGGGTCTTTATCTCTAAGGAGATATGCCATTTTAGCATCAAAAGCATTGAAATATGTAGTTAGACAAACATTTTCATCAAGCCTCAAAACCTGGAACAACTTATACATTGCCTTTTGGAATCTTAGATTGAACTTTTTCACAAGATCATTTAATGACTTCTTGATGTTATTAAACTCATTCAATATGAAACTAGCATTGGTTTTATCATCGTATTGTTCCCTGAAACACTTTTCAAATTCATCCCATGAACCAATAATAGCATTAGGTAAACCTTTGTACCAATCCCTTGCATCCTCCACCACGGATTGTACAAAAAATTTCATTACAACATCTTCATGCTCTACCTCATAATCATTTAACATATCCATAAAAGATTTTAATTGTTTCTCTGCTGTCACAGCATTATTGCCAGCAAACTTACCCATCTTTTCTCTCAGATCATCAGGGATGGGGTTTGGATATCTAGGAATACCATCAAAGAATAATTGCCTATACCTTTCTAACTGTATAGGTATTCATTGGAATAAACCTTCAATCTTTTGAGAATCAACACCACGTCCTAAATTTTGTACCCTAGGACCATCCTGATTTGGATTTACAAACCTACTTGCATGAACCTTCGGGCCAAAGTTTTTTGTGGTGGGATCTAGGTTGGTTTTAGGACTATGTTTCAAGGTATCTTGGTGACTTGATGAGGTTGTAGATTTTGTAGCCTCATCCATGTTTGACATCTTTAGGAAACTTATTTTCCTCTTCATTTTTGCATTTGCAATCTCAATCTCTGTCCTCTCCAACTCTTCTGCAAGAGCTTCACCCTCCCTCTTGACCTTTTCTAAGGCAGTTTCAGCTTGTAATGATACATATGGTGGGGGATCTCATTGAGGAGGGTGGGAAGTCACCTTTTCACTTATTTTAATTCCCTCAGCCTTTTTTTTCCCTTGTCTAAGACAGGTTTAGGGTTTGGATTACTTGGTTGAGGCTTAATAGGGTTTGAGTTTGGGTCTGCAGGTTTTGATTAGGCATCAAATTGACCTACAAGACCTAATTTAGACATGGGATTTATCCCCTTATCAACAATTTCACGTACAATAGGGCCCTCAACATCTGGCTCAAGTATTTCTTGGTTCAGGAGTTTCATTGTTGCCAACTGTCTAATCAACCTATCCCTTTCAATCACAACATGCATCAATTATGTTTCCCTCTCATTTTCTTTTTTAAGCCTGAGCTCATATTATTTTTATATCTCTCACCTTAAGGAGCTAATGTCTCCAAAATCATCATCAAGGTCCGATAAAGTCATATCAGAACTCAATGTATCACTTAGATCTATTAGATTGACCTCTTCAAGTACATGTTCAGACAATAAAGGTGTTCCATCATCTTCAATTGGAGGAGGAGGAGGCACATCACTGGTACTTCATCTGTGATGGATTTGACTTCAACTCCTACCTCTTCTCTTTTCAGCATATTGGACACTAACAGGCCATTTATTATGACATGTTACATCCTCTTGAATTGCCGTATTAAATAGTGCATCAAAAAATCCATAGCTATCTAATTCTGAATTTCTAGACACCTCTTGAAAAGTTTTAGGGATAGGGTGTAAAGGCTTACTTGTACCTTGGTGTACAGGATTTTGTGACGTGGGAGCAGCATTGCTAGATTTCGTTCTCTTCTTTATCCAGTCTTTCTTCTTCATTTTAGAAAGTTCACCTTCCAACTTCTGTTTTGGGTGATTCTTCATGAATGACCTAGTGTTCTTCATTCAGCGTACTTGTCCAAAAGAAAACTTTCAATTTATATTAAATCTTCAAAAATAAGATGCACATTGGTACAAAGACTTCAGAGTCGCCATCGAATTATCTTGGGAATACCGAATATCCAGAGACACTTGGTGAAATTCAAAAGACCTTTGAAACTTTGTACTAACAACGTACAAAAGTATTTCACTAAATAACTCAAAATGCTTTGAACAATAGAAGATATGAACAAATATACCACAGAACCACGGGCTCAACCTTCAAATCACAGAAATATTATGAAAACTCTATGCAAAATGGACAACCGACTACTGACAAGAAACATTGAAATTAGCATCCCTAGCGGAGTTGCCATTTTCTTGGTTTGAAGCACGTGCATCTCATAACTACTTTAGTAACCCACTACATAATGTATTAAAGCCAGATAAATGTATTAAAGTATTTTCATCATCTCTTTCGACTTCACCAGATGAGACACATAGCGCTCATTCGTGATATCGCGATCAACCAAAACAGTGTGGTGGGGTCATCATGGGATGGCGAGGAACAACAAAGATCAAACCGTAATTGATCTATGGTCATGCAAACCTATCCCTCTGCAAAATATAAAAAATTTATTAAAAGAACAAGGGGACATCACTAGGTCGGCAATAAACAATGGCATAAGTTGTTTTCAAATGTGGGAACATGGGGCCACCCCGACTTAGGAAATAATAAAATCAGGTGAAGGAAATAAACAATAGATCAAAAAGGACCCGGTCTAGATGAAGCGATGGGGCATAAGTTGTTTTAAAACCCTCCTCAAAAAGTAACAGCCAAATAGATCCCACCCAAGGTGTAAGATAAAACACTATGGTTTTACATGAAAAAAAGGTAAAACCCAAACCTTAGGCATTTCCCAAATACTACAAATGACCAAAAACATAAGACAAGATAAAATGGAACACAAAAAGTGAAATTTGAAGTTCCATCGTTAACACCCCTCTATTTTTCTCTTATGTTTAGATTACGATGCTTTGATATTTTGATCGCTATTTATAGAGCGATGTGGGCTATTTATGGTGGTGTGATGTACCTTCTTGGATGTTTTATTTGACATGCTTTTATTAGTATAATGATGGTTTGGTAAAACATGGTTATTGCACATGAGTATTTTATTTATGTTGGAACTGTCAGTTTGTGATAAGTGTACTAGTGAAGGGGATGGAATTGCATCACTCGCTTGTGAGCGCCCTATGATTTCCATGACTTCCTCTTCACGGTGCTTTGTATGATGATATTTATATACATGTGCTATTGATGCCTCGTTTCCAGGTTTGCAGGTACATGACATCGACTCCACCTGGCTTCACAAGTTTAAGCATGTCAACCCAACGGTAAAGTTGATTGGGAGATAGTAGCTACGATACTTGTGTCAGGTCTACACCCTAGCCTCAGTGTGTCGTCAGATTTAGTAAGTCGTGTTTATTAATTGTGTTTATTATTACTTTAAATCATTATGGTAGAATGCTTTTAAAGAGGTTTAGATAAATTCATTATTAAAAGTTGAAAAGAAGATTATGCTTATTTTAAATGTTGAGTTTTAGAATTAATAAATAAATTAATTAATTTAATAAAAATATAAATCTTTGGATTAATTGATTTATTGATTAATTAAATTAATTAAATTGGTTATATTTGAATGAAAACTATTTTAAATATTTAAATATTAAATTTTGATTAATAAAAGATTTTATGATTAGTGGGTTGTTAAAAGATATTTTTGAAATTTCCAACAAGTGTTAGAAAATTAATTAAGTTGTTGGGGAAATTAATTCCCAAGAGTTGATCTTGGCTTTGGGTGAGGAAGCAAAAAGCTTCTTCATGGCAAGGTTTGTGATATTTTGCATGGGGGAATTTTGGGGAAATTTGGGGGAAGAAGGAATTTTGCTATGATCTTCAGTTTTCGGGAAAAGAGATTTTGGCTGTAAAAATTGTTGTGATACCTTTGCATCTTTAGAATTTGTTTGGAAAATTTATTTTTTGTGTTGGAATTATTCTTGTGCTCGGGAAATGAGTATTTTTGGAGGGAACCGTGTTGTCTAGAAGCTTTGCTTGAAGCTATGGAGGAGCCTCTGCATCAAAAGCTTCATATACTCAATAAGCGATGGTTTACAGGTTACTTTAATTATTTTATTGTTTTGCAATTTAGAAAGATTACCTGTACAAAAAGAATTCATAATTTGTGTTTGAAAATTTGTCGTGAATATTTTAGTGCTTCTATAGAAGATTTTATAGTGAAATTAGAGATCATCTGTAGAAAATTATCGAAAACCTCTGGAAGTTTTGGTGAATACTCCTTTAGGATTTTGTCTTATTTTGTTTCCAATTGGATTTGTATGGCTGAGGAATTTTAAATCTCTAGGTAAATAGTGAAATCCTTGTTGTGAAAGATATCTGTGAATATTGCCCTTTTAGGGGAGTCAAATAAATGATTCCTGTAGAAGGAAGTTTGTGGAAGTATTTTATCATCTGGAACAAACCTCTTATATATATTTGTATTTAATTTATGAAGTCTTTGTAAATTCTCTATTTTTGAAAAAAGGAAATCTGTGTTGAATGTGGAAAATTCTTTGTTGAAATTGTACAAATTATCTATAGATAACCATTTTTACTTTGAAAGTATTTTCCCAATTGAAATAGTTGAGATGAATACATTTTATATATATATTATATGCATATATTTTTGTTTATACATACACATATATACATATAATATATATGTATATCTATATAATATAAATATTGTTATTTTCAATCAAACTTGTTTGAGAATGTCATCCATACAGCAAGTGGAAATCGCAATTTTGAAATTGTTGTCGTATTTTTTTTATGTTTCAAAATTTTATGTGGGATTTTTATATGGGTTGTGGGTGGGGAGTGATGGATGCCCCACCACCTCTGCCCCAAGGGGAGGTGGTGAGGAGGCAGCCATTGTTGCCTCCCACCATAGTCCCTTCACATGGGTTGCGGTTAATATGGGGAGGCTCGGCTGAAAACAATCGGCCCCTCATGTGAGTCGAGCCATTAATAAATTTTTCCTTCCTTTATTTTATGCGAACTTTAAAATCAGTCTATCATTTATGAATTGTGATTTTAATATGACCTTCAATTTAATATATATATATATATATATAATATATATATATTATTGTGTATATATATAGTATTTGTTTTGGGTTGTATTTTAGAAATATATTTAATGTATATATTTATTTTGAGTATATATATATAATAATATATGTGAATATATAATTATGTGTATACTCATTGTAAATTTATATTTAAATATATATATATATTAATTTTAAAATGGTTGAGTGCATATCTAGTTCAGTAGGGAAATCGGGTGAGTAAATCCCTTGGGGAAATTATATTGCTTTTAAAAGTAATCAAGGAATTGACCTATCTGTAATTTAGTATTTCCCTTCTCTGTGTTTGAAGAGGCATCTAATTATTTTAATAAATTATTTTATTAGGGCAATTGTTATTTGTACGGTGAATTCAATATGAAAGGGAAATGGATTTAGTATATCCAAAAAGTAGATTATTTCCTTGCAATTTCCTTTCATGATTATTTCCTTTATGTTGTTGTTTGGGAATGTGATTTAGACTTGTTGAAGACTTCTAGTATTAAAAGGGAAATGGGGGTTGTGTTTTATTTTGAGTCAACCCAGTATTTAAAATATTTGAATTAGATAATTTTTGTTTTATAAATAGGTGCATGCATTTAATGCATGTTTAGACAATTTAAAAGAAATATTTTTTATGAAAGAATATGAGTTCTAAATAGATGAAAACAGTAAATTGATTAAAGTGAGAAGAATTGATTTTTGTATTGTTGAAAATGGAAATTGATTTAAGTCAGATGATTTGGTAAAATTTATTATTGAAACTCCTATATTGAAGTTGGATTTAGTAGATCTGAAGGATAGACTTGTTCCGATTTAAATTGTTTTAAGAATGTGATTTCTTTAGTAAGCATTTTGTGGTAATTGAATAGAAGTGTTTTTTGAGGTTTTGTAAGTCTTCCAATAGAGGTGTGTTAATGTTTGGGGGTTGTATTTTATAGTCTTTCTTTTGTGATTCCCTTGGGTAGGGTGTTTCCATTTTTAGTGAGTCACCCGGTTTCTATGAACAAGGATGTTATGCCTCCTTTATATGGATTGGTTATGTTCCATGTGTTGATAGTAGGAGAGTGAGGTTTGATGGGGGTTGGGATCGGTGAAGATTTGACAGGTAACTCATGCACCTTGTGGTGAAACTCCTCCTAGGTCAGTTGTATGTTATATCTATGACATGAAAGATTATGTAACATTGGAAGCTATGTGACCTTGTTAATGTTTGGATTATGTATTTGTTCGAGTCAATATGAGTCACCCTATGTCTAGAGGTAATAGGTTTGGCCATGTACTCTTTTTACCATCTCCTAGCATGGGGGGTGGGCCTTTGGGAACCACTTGGTTGGGATGAACGTTCACCCTAAGTCGTTGGGTCCCCCTTTGACCTTCAGTTCATGATGGTGAGATTTCTAGTTGGAGAGCTTGTGGTATGCATTATTTATTTCATGCTTTGTAAATATTTTAGTTGGTTCTTTTAATTTTTACCCCTCAGTTGTATTTGGGGTGGATGTTTGTATATTTTAAACACATTGTATGTATTACCTCATTCAGGGAATGAGAGATGTAATCCTATTTGTTAAAATTAATGTTATGTGAAATCTTGTTGTATTTCTAAATGTTATGTTGTAATTTATCATGTATGGAATGTATGAGTACTTAATTCCTTAAGTAGATAAAATTATATGGATGTATTTATGATCTATGTATGGTTTTAAAAGTAATCTCAATCTCATAGCCTTAGAGGTTGTTGGCAATAGGAAGTGAACTTGTATGTTAATTGTACTTTAAATAAAAAAAAATATATGTGTGAGTAGTTAATTGTAACTTCCTCGAGGGTTAGGTGGTGGGGAATTACATGCTGATATGATGAGTTATCAAGTGCTTTTGAAAAATTAATAAATAGTGAAGACAAAATCGTGTGTGTGTTCAAAATTTTCTCTAGTAATGTGCTTTGCATTTCTTCTGTGTTGATACTATGCTTGTGTGGATCTGTAGTGATGTTTATGGGCATCCTTGGGTTATATGTCCTTGATTATAGCTTCTAGTTTGATGAAGAGTGAAAGTGGAGTTTGTGAATTGGTCTGGTAGAGTTGTTTGTCTCTAGACTAGGAGAAATATTACTAATTTGTAGACTTTTTCTGGTTTGTTTCAAGTCTTGTGGATATGGAAGAAGGCTTGTAATGGTGTTATATGTATTCCATCAAAAGTGTTCATGGTTTGGCACTTTGGAAGACTAGTTATAGAGTTACTATGTGTGTTTGTACAGTCTGGATGGACTGATGGAAAGTGTTCTTTGTATGAAAGTTGTTGCAATTATTGCAAACGAATTTGAAGGCATCTAAGAGGTGTTCCAATGTATGGTGAAGCATGTTATGTGGTCCACATGTTATCCTCTTTTTATGAATGCACGTACTTCAATTTTATTGGTGTTTTCATTAGGTTTAGTCAACCTAGTGTTTACACGTCATGCGAGAGATAAGTATCAATTAAAGAAGCATGCGATATATCTAATATTTATTTTGGGTCCTAGCTAATTATTAATTTGGTCCACTCTCATTCTCATCCACTACGATAATGTTGAATCATCAACCTAATTTGGATTTTTTTAAATAAAGAGTGTGTAGCCCACCTTGGAGAAAGTTTCTAAGATCAAAGATGGTATAAATACAATACAAGATGTTAAGGTTTGTAAGCCACAACTATGAGAAGAAAATTAGATGTGAAATATTGTGCAAAAGTGATCTGAGGTAGCAAGAACTCCAATGTGTTAGACTCTTGAAGGCAGTGAGTTGATGGTGTCTGCAATTCTTTCATCAAGGTTACGAATGAGTGTGAGTTGTAGTGGTGGATTTTTTGTTGCATTGAGATAATGTTCTCTGTGTAGCATTATTCTTGCTATGGTTTTGTATCTATAGTGAGCCTCCATCTAGACAGTGAGTCCTAACTTGGACAGTGAGCCCTTTGGTAGTGAGCCTTTATAATCAGTTTTGCAATTACTCTTATATCGTGAGTTAACCCTACTATG
The DNA here is from genome assembly GCA_007115665.2 of Sequoiadendron giganteum. Lineage (NCBI taxonomy): Eukaryota > Viridiplantae > Streptophyta > Pinopsida > Cupressales > Cupressaceae > Sequoiadendron > Sequoiadendron giganteum. The sequence continues at coordinate 435,502,104 of CM021110.1, read as the reverse complement.
GTTTTTCCCTCATTGGGTTTTCCATGTAAGTTTGGTGCTAATTTTTTTTTGTTTTTTTTATCTACACTTCATGCTTATAATTAGTAAAAAATTAAAGTAAATTTGGAATTGTTTAATATTTATGGTGAATGTGATTAGATACAAGTGATTCACCCCCCTTTTAGTTGTCTTGTGTAATTCAAAAAAAAGAACATAACAATAGCATGCAATGATCCTCATCATCTATCTTCACACCAACATACCCCAATTGAGCAACAATCATGTTAAATGTATTTAAATGATCTATAATGGATGCTCGTTCCTCCATTCTTCAAAGAGTATAAATTATTACTCAGGAATAACTTATTTACCAAGGATTTCCCTTAATAAATGTCACCAAGCTTTTTCCAGAGAATTTTTGTGGTCAACTCTTCATGGATGTTCAAAAGAACAAAATTAGCCAAGAACAATCTGATCAGACCCTTGGGTTTCTGGTGCATTGCATCCTAGTCAGTTTGTGAGGTTGTTGATGGTTTTTTACTATATACCACATTCCACAGCTCTCGATCCACAAGAAAATCTTCCATCTTGAGTTTCCACAACTCAAAATTACCACCATTGAATTTTTCTATTTCTATTCTTCTAGATGTGCTCACCATCTTAAATTTGTAATAAGATTACAACCTAATTTCTTTTCAAAACTACCACTAAAACTAGATCAACATAAAAAACCCTTCTAACCCATGAGGATAACAAATTTGGCCAATGCTCTGATACCAAATGAAAGAAAAGTAGAGCGTAGAACTCACCTTCCTAATATTTATCTTCATGAGAGAGAAGCAAATAAATTGTTTAAAACTTTGCAATTGCAGTTCATTTAAGATGCACATATTAGAAAACATGAATAGAAAATAAAACATCAACATAAGATTTATTTGGGAAAACCCTTTTGACAAAAAACCCACACACCAAAGCAGAGATCTTTTGTATTACAATAAAACAAATATTGCATACAAGTGTAGAGCTATGCTCTTTCAGGTGCTTTTCCAGAATTCAATCGGAAGCACTTCATTACATTCACTCTGATCTTCTCCACTATTCTAATGCATTATCACATTACATACATACTTCTCAAGAATTATAGGAAAAACATCGTTCCAACTTCCATACCAACTGAATAGTCATTGTCTCTCTGAATTCCCACTATCACCTCGATACACCTATCACTCCATCGAAGGGGATCCCAAGTGACTCCTTCCAATATGGTGAAGTCTCATCGATGAAATCTCATCAGAATGTTGAAGATACATTCTAGAAACTCACACCGATATAAGGTCTTGTCAATGAAATCCCATTAGCATGTTGAAGAGACATTGTAGCAACTCGCATCGATATGAGAAGATCTTGCCAATATACCTTGTAGCTTTGATCGGATGGTCCCTATTGTTGAATACGAAGATACTGAGAGGTGGGTGAATCATTATCTTCTTAAACTTATTGAACAAACACCATCCAATTAATCCAATGCATATAATAGTAAGAATGAGCGAGAGCATTAACATAATATAAAAACATAGAACACATGAACACCAGGATTTTTACGTGGAAAACTCAAAATGGAAAAAACCATGGTGAGGATTAGCTCACAATATAGTATAAATGGTTATAACATATTACAAAGGGTATCTCACTACTAGGACTCACTGTCGAAAATGGGAGGCTCACTACCTACAAAAGATACAATAACAAAATGGCTTACAGCCAGAATATGAACTGATAAAGTTACACCTAAAAGGTGTTGATTTAGTTCCTTGGATGCTCAGTAAACTTGCATACCAACAAACATATATTCTCATTTTTTCACATTTTCATTCATTCTATATCCTTCAATCTCAAAACCATCCAATATATATATCTAACTCATCTGTAAGCATCAATTAGGTCAGCATAATTAGATACAAATCTTATTCACCAAAAAAGATAATTGTTGACTTCAAGCATGTACAAAATATTTCCAAAAATAATTCAATTGTGTAGCATGATACAATATGTTGATATGGACCTAAGATAGGTAGCACATACATCCACAATAAAAAATTAATCCATTATCACATCATCAGTACATTAGGTCAGTTGGAGATAAACCTAATAGAAAAATGTAACAATAGAGTAATGAAAACTCATTGTATGAGCACCTGAACACATGAGATTATAAACTTAGAAGCTTTCAACATCCAAAAACCATTTCCCAAAACTGCAAGCAATGATATTCATCAATGGAAGGTCATAGACCAAAATACCAAAGGATAATACTTGCATACTAGTTCAGAATACCGAATCAACCTTGAACTTAAACTTGTAGTTGCAACTCATCTAACATGGTGAAATCAATGACAACACAAAGTTTGTATAATGATATCTCCTTCTTCATTCTTCAAAAAATCTCCCTCTTTGTCATTAATGGCAACATGTGCCAAAATAATTTACAAACCTCCTATGTACAATACTCTCCCCTTTTCTCTCCATAACATTCTCCTTTTTCTCTCCCCTTTTGACATCAAGGACAAAGGGTGGTCCAAAAAATATATGAATATACATATATATATAAGGACAGTTTGGAACATTGTATGATTAAAAGAATCAAAATTATTAACTCCCCCTTAGGAATATGTCTCAAAAATGTGTAAGGGGTATTACCCAAAGGAAGGTGAGCTTTGAAGCTCCTTGAGAATACCTTGCCATGCAATCTTTCCATTCTCCCAACTTTGCTTAGCAAATAGTAGCATCATGTTCAAAGATTCTAGTTCCATCAAACTTTCTTATGCATCATCTGGAGTACCACGAGTCAAATTTATCTTCTCTATTTTTTTTTCATTTTCCAAAGCATTAGAAACCGAAGTGTACTCCATTCTCACAAGGTCACATAGCTAACCGAAGCTTTTGATGATATCCTTCTTCTGCTTTTGTAGAATAGGTAAATTTTTCTCTATGAGAAGAGATAGCATTCCAAGTTGTCCTATCTCTACTTTGGATGTACTGTAAGTTTTGGAGATAGCAGTCAACTGGGACTCAATGGAGTCCATGAGATCCTTGATATTCTAAGTGGCATCTGGCCACTTAATGCAGTAAGCATATACAGTATTTTCTTCAGACTCACAAGGTTGCACAACTTCCAAATTCTTTTCAACATTGGTGTGCTCCAAAGCACGCTTATCATGAAGTTCCAAGAGCCTTTTCTCTGCCAATTTCTCTTCAACCTCTTGCCTTGTGTTCTCACCAAGTCTGGAGGAATACTCCTTAAAGGATTCCAATAGAAGTTTCATATTCTCTACCAGAGTGAGATAACTATTCATTGATGTACCGAGGGTGGCCCCCTGCAAAGCTTTGGTGGCATCATCAATTAGCTATGTCCCCTTTTGATGTTTTTCCAGAAGTTATCTTCTTCTAAATGCATGCAATGCATCCCCTAACATAATTTATGAACAGGAGAAATCTTATCCAGATCCACAGTGCCTTGAATCATGGGGAGTTGTAGAAGCTCCAGAGGAATCACCAAATGGAACTTGATCTAATTGGATAACAAGCCTTTCAAAACATCATCACCAGAGGAGGATTCTCCGAGGGACCTTTGAGTTTCTACAACCTTCTTTTGATATTCTTCATTTTTCTTGGTAGATTCTCCATTTCTTTCTTCTTCCTTTTCTTCTGCCTTTTCTTCTTCCTCTATTTTATCTTCTTCTCCTTTCCCATATTCTTCTTTTTCATCTTTATCTCTTTCTCCTTCATCCCTTTCACCTTCATCTTTATCCTTTTCTTCTTTAGTATGCTTCAAAGGGACAACATCATGCTTCTCTAATTCAGCTTCTTCCTCATTTTGTTTCTCTATCTCTAGAGGATCATTTGTAACACCTATATCCAGAGGGATATCTACATCATTTTTTTTGGAGGAATGTTTGTATCACCTATACCAAAAGGAACCTCTTCCTTAACCTTTGTAGAAACTTATTCTCCTGGCATAGGTGCAGAATCGGGTGGGAGTGCACCAAGCATGCCATATTTCTCAGCCAAACCCCTGATGGATTCTTTAATTTCTTTCTTTATTTTTTTTATCCGCTTCTTGTCCTCTGTCATCAATATGTTTACTCTTTGATTCATCAGAAACATCTTTGAAAAAACCTTTTTCAAGGTTTTGAAATCATCTGTGGTCAAAGAGGATCCAATTTCCTCAAAATTCTTCATTCCTTATCTTTTCTTCCAATTCAACAACCTCTGATCTCCTTTTCATCAAGGCTCCCCATAATTTTTTAGGCACATTGTTCTTGACATAATCCCAACTGACTTCCAAATTAATAACATATTGAATAATAGCTAAAATTAATGTTTTTATGTCCTCTCTACCTACTTGATCATAAATTTCTATGATAGGCTGCAAGATATCTTCAAAATGAACTAAGTTATTAACCAAAGCCTCTAATCTAAGAGGTGAACCAAGTCTTACTAGAGAGGTTGTTTGTTCTTCCTGGTCCAAAAATACCTCTTCTAACATTTTAGCCTTCTTTGTTTTTGGTTCTTTTTGCATGACCTTTGTTTATCCATTCTTTACAACATATCTTTGTGCTAAAGACTGACACAACAAATATCCATGGGGTTTGAACAATTTTATGTAAAAGCTCCTCCTAAGACCATGTTGAGTCTAATTCTTGGAGGAATTGTCTACACCATATGACGACACAGATGCATTTGATGTTTCTAGATCTTCTTTCTTTTTCCATATCTTGTTCATTTCCTGCTTAACCTCTTTCTTGTCAATTGTCTTCATTGTTCCATTCTTCTTTACTGGAGCAGATTGCTTTCCCCCTTTAATTCTACATACTCTTGAAATGTGTCTGGGTTTATTATAGTTGTAGAAAACAACATTTTTCTAATTTGTTTGAATTCCATTAACCCTTGATCTGCATTGATTTTCTTTGTGTCCAAACTTATTACATGCATAGAAGTAGCCAACAAAAGATTGATTCATTTTGCATCCATTAAACCAATTCATCATTTGAGTTTTGCATTCACTAGCTCTATGTCCAAATTTCTTGCATGCAAAACATTGTTCAGAGAAGAATCCAACATACTGATTTATTCTACTTCTACACTATATTGCCTTGTGACCAGATTTTTTGCATGAAAAAAGAACACCATTGAAAGATGGATACCTTTGAGCATTTGGTTGTCTGATAGGTGGTCTTCTATCAAAGCTTCTTCAATGTTTTGTATGTCTTCTTTTATTTTGAGTCTTTTGATTTTTCATAGTGTTTGAGGTCTCCATAGCCTTTGAGATTTAACCTGCTTCCAATCCCAAACCACATTTTTCTTTATTTGGTTTTTGTCCTGCAATTAATTAATCAAGCTTGGTGGAGCTTTTTTTGAAACTATCTTCACAGACTTTGGCTTTTTCTAGATCTGCTCTCAGGTTTACCACTTCTTATTCAAGCCTTAAGCATTCATCAGACTTGCTTTGTGCCACTGTATTCATACAATCTTCAATTCTCTTATTTTACTCCACTTGCATCTTCAAACAAGTGATCTCTTTGTTAGAATTGGTTATGGCTGCCAAGATCTTGCGACCAAATGGAAAGCACAAAGAAGAGAGAATATGATGTGACAAGAATAAACTGTATTCTTATCAATATGATTTAATGATATGAGATAATTATGATTATTTACAATGAGAGAGACCCATTGGTTATATAGCCAAGGTGAGAAAATATAAGGGCATAAGATTATGACAAGTGTCATAATCTTATGACATGAGACAACTGTGAAAAGCTATCACTCCACCTAAAGTGGAAAAGTGATAATGTGATAATCACCATAAATGGTGGATCACCCACAAAAGGTGGAGAGGTAATCACATCACATGTCCACGAAAGGTGGAAGTGATAAATTAATAACATGATAAGTCCACCAAAGGTGGAAAAGCTCCAGCTACCTCCTATGTGTTCCCTAAGTAAACTTAACTAAGGTATAATTATGACCTAGGAAAAGGTACAACACATTTAATTACACCAACACCCCCCCTTAAGTGAAACTTAGGGAGAATGTACAAAAGAAAACAATGCAAGATGGGTCCTGACAACTAGGCCATGTTAGTTACCCATGTACAAATGCAAAGAAATCTCTCACAAATGGAGAAAAGGAGAAAATCCAATGGGACAAAAATTCTTCCCAAAAAAGAGATGAAATACAATAATGATATCCATCACAAATCCAATCAATCTCCATCCACACAAAGGATGACAAGAGATACCATTCATACCCCCCATAATGAGATAACTTGTTGCAAGAGAAACACTAGAATCCTCAATCTAGCAAGCAAGGAAAGATACTTATGTTTGCTACTGAAACCATATGTGAGTCACTGGTTGACTTAAAGTGGAATCATGATAAAGCAACAGCAGACCCGATGCCAAGGAGCACTGAAAAACTCACAAATTGACACATCTCTGGAATCTATGAAGTAACAAGTGATTGAGAAATGATCTGGAACTGAACTAAAATGCAAAGAAAATGCAAACCTAGTGCACACAAAAAAGGAAATAGTGCATGCACTGATGAATGTTCGCATCTGCCTCCATGATGAAAAATAACCTCAAATTTGTGTAAATTAAAAAATATGAAAAAATGATCTACACCACTATGAAGTGCTCGAAAATAGCTTTCCGTCGATATCTTGTTTGCCAAAAACGGACACCGTGGCCAAAAGTTATGAATTTTTCAAAAAAACTGAATTTAGCCTGTAGGAAACGAATTTTCTAGCAAAAATAAATTAATTTTGATTTGATTTCTACAAAAACTAATCACTGTTTGTAGAAAAAAGTAGAAATTCAGAAATATTTTGATGCTAAAAACAAAACCCAAAAATTGAAAAAATAATTAACCTTTAGCAAGGAGAAAAATGATGCGTGACACTTTTTGGACAGCAATTTTCTCTAGATCTGTGCAAGATATGCAAAATCTAAAAGACATCTAGTTTGGATTTTGACCTTGGCTACAAAACCCATAAATCATTTTTCCTGCAAATGAGTGAAAGCTAGATTTTTGAAGCAAAAATTATGACAACTCCAATAAAAAAACGGCTTGCAACAAACCCTTGTTTTCAAAAAAAGAAAATGGTGATCAAATTGAGTGAAACAAAAGTCATAACTGACTTTCTCGAGCCTCCTGGACGCAATAGTGAGCTTAGATTTACACCAGTAAGCTCTGATATGAACCTACAACAAAGAGCCAAAAATTTAACATCCCCAAATCTAGTATCTCTCTTCAGAAAAAGACTCTCCAATGGCACCCAACCTGCTTTGATACCATGTTAGAATTGACTATGGCTGCCAAAATCTTGAGACCAAATGGAAAGCACAAAGAAGAGAGAATATGATGTGACAAGAATAAACTATATTCTTATCAATATGATTCAATGATATGAGATGATTGTGATTATTTACAATGAGAGAGACCCCTTGGTTATACAACGAAAGTAAGAACATAGAAGGGCATAATATTATGACAAGTTTCGTAATCTTATGACATGAGATAACTATGAAAATCTATCACTCAGCCTAAAGTGGAAAAGTGATAATGTGATAATTACCACAAATGGTGGATCACCCACAAAAGGTGGAGAGGTAATCACATGATATGTTCACGAAAGGTGTAAGTGATAAAGTAAAAACATGATAAGTCCACCAAAGGTGGACAAGCTCCAACTACCTCCTATGTGGTCCCTAATTAAACTTAACTAAGGTGTAATTATGACCTAGGACAGGGTACAACACATTTAATTACACCAACACTCTCCATTTTCTTATTTTAATTGCTCACTCGATTCTCTATGTCTTTCTTTGAATTTATTCAATTGCACTTTAAATTTCCAGATACATTCATTTTCCTCATCAAGATTTTCTTTCAAATCTCTATTTTCACTTTCATCCTTTTCAAGATCTTCAAGAGCAGCCTAGAGTTCTTTGTCATCCATTTGTCCAATATTCAAGATCTTCCTCAAGGTGTTAGGCTTCTTCAGAGGAACCAAACTTTGATACCAATTGTTGAATATCCAAGATACTGAGAGGGGTGGTGAATCAGTATCTTCTTTAAATTATTGAACAAACACCATCTAATTACTCCAATGTATATAACAATAAGAATGAGTAAGAGCATTAACAAAATATAAAAACACAAAATATGAACAGCAATATTTTTATGTGGAAAGCCCAAAATGGGAAAAACCATGGTGAGGATTAGCTCACAATATAGTATAACCGGTTATAAGATATTACAAAGGGTGGTTCATTGCTAGGACTCGCTATCCAAAATGGGAGGCTTATTTCCTACAAAAGATATAATAACAAAATGGCTTATAGCCAGAATATGAATTGATAAAATTACACCTAACAAGTGTTGATTCAGTTCCTTTAATTCTTAATAAACTCGCATACTAGTAGACATATATTCACCTCTTTTTTTATTCACATTCATTCTATATCTTTCAACCTCAAAACCATCTAATATATATATTTGACTCATCCACAAGCATCAATTAGGTCGGCCTAATTAGATGCAACCCTTATTCACCAAAAAGATAAGTGTCGGCTTCAAGCATGTACAAAATATTTCCAAAAACAATTCAAGAATGTAGCATGCTACAATATGTCAGCATGGACCTAATATAGGTTTCACATACATCTACAATAAAAAATTAACTCATTATACCATCATCTGTACATTAGGTCGGCTAGAGATAGACCTAATAAAAAAATGTAACAACAGAGTAATGCCAACTCACCGTACGAGCACCTGAACACATGAGATTTTGAACTTACAAACTTTCAACATCCAAAAACCATTTCCCAAAACTTCAAGAAAACTATATTCATCGATGGAGGGTCATAGACCAAAATACTGAAGGATAATACTTGCATACTGATTCAGAATATCGGATCAACCTTGAACTTAAACTTGTAGTTGCAACTCATATAACATGGTGACATCAATGACAACAAAAAGGCTACATAATGATATGTTCTTCTTCATTCTTCCAACACCTACTACCTACATGTCATCCATGTCATCATTTTCTAGAAAACATCATCAGTGTGACTTGACATATTGACCAAACACTCATTGCCACATGTCTGATGGTTTCATCCTTCATAGTAATTTGGTCCCACCTTATCAACATGTTGAAGAGACTAATCATTTCATCTTTCCAACATGTGCATGTATCTTTGATGAAGCACTTATCGGTATGTTGAGGAGACTATCCATTAACTCCTATTAACATGTGCATGTCTCTTCGATGAAGTGCTTATCGAGATGTCTAAGCTTGAATCCCAAACTTTGAAACCTATAAACTTAACACAAATTTAGCTATCTTTTACATTAGTAAGTTTGAGACACATTTTTCTCAATAATAATATAGGTGCTATTAAGAGGATAATGATAGTCATGATTTGGGAAGCTATGTGTAATGTTAGGAATCTAAGCTACAGGACATCCTGAAGGTAAAAGATAGTTGTAGCATAGGGTAGTTTTATAGGTAGAAATGGAGCATTTAAATGATAAACCTCCATTGATGGGTTATATAGTGTTGATGACAACAATACCACAGAGGGGAGCAATGCTATAGAGAGAAGATATAAGTTGCGGGTCTATAAAAAGAGAGGTTTATGACTATTAGGAATCATTGCAGTCCTTTATTGTCATTATGGCAGTCCCAATGGGGTTTGACAGTCATATTAACCTTCTTAATAATTTTCAGATTTGTAGAGCACAATGGTAAAAGGTTGTACAAAGGGGAGAGAGCAAAGTCTTTAAATAATCATAGTCAGGAACAAGTGAAAGAAATGGAGGACTCTCAATGTCCTTACGTCAATGACATAATGAAGTTGCATAGATAACCTAGAAGGCAGAAGTTAGGTTAGAAAAGGATAGTCTTTTTTATGGTAGTCACATGAACAAAAGGTAAATCAAATGGATAGTCATCTATAGAGATAAATATGTCACAAATGGTAGTTCAAAAGAAATGGGGCATGACAGTCCAAAGGCAACACCAAGCATAGTAACAGCTACAAGTAAACACTTATTGAAGTTGGTGAGAGTGAAAAGGTAAAGAAGCTTTTACGATTAAATAAGTGTCAATTTTTAATCTTGAGGGAATAATCTAGGTCCTCTTGGGCTTTTTGACTACTTCAAACTTTCTCCCACATGCTCTATTTGTTGCAAGTATGGATGTGTTTGATGGTGTTTTCATTAATGTTTTCATTGATGTCAACATAGTTCAGGTTGAGTACAGATGGTGCTTGTATAGTTGAGATATTGTAGAAGTGCTTAGAGTACATGGAGCTATATTTATGAAGTTGTAGTTATGTTTTTGCCAAGTGCTTTTGAGAAAATTTAAGAAATAATGAAGGCAATGTTGAAGTGTGTGTTCTGAGTGTGCTTCAGTATTGTGCTTTGTATTTATTTCATGTTGATCCTATGCCTATGTAGATCTATAAGTGTGTTCATGAGTTTGAATGGATAATATACCCTGAGTTTTAGCTTTTGGTTCGATGGAGATTAAAAGATATGTTCACTAGTGTGTAAACTAGTTTGGCAGAACTATTTATGCGTGGATTGGGAGAAATTTTTTGGCTCCGTAGTATTTTTTTGGGGGTTTTAGATCTTGCAGATCTGGGAGATGGCTCTTTCTGACCGTTTTTGTGTTTTGACAAATTTTCTTATGGTTTGGCACTCTGGAAAAACCTGCTCCAGAGCTCCTATGTTTTGTCGGTTGGACTGTTGAAGAATTTTCTATGAATGAAGTTTTTTGTAATTGATGTGGATGTACCTAAGGCATTCTTAGAGATGGTAAATTTTCTGGTGAAGTGTGTTGAGTGATGCACATGTGATCATCTTGCTGCAGATGCATGTACTTCAAAGATCATTGGTGTTATCATTAGGTTTGGCCGACCTGGTGTCTACACATTACATTAATTTTTTGCATCAAATTAAGGAAGCATTTGATTGATCCAAGATATTGTTTGGGTCCTCAATTAAATATGTAATTGGTCCTCTCTCATTCTTATCCACCATGGGAATGTTGATTAGCCGACCTAGTTTGAATTTATAAATAAAATTGTATAGTCAACCAGGGAGAATTTTTCTAGGGTTGAATATGGTAAAAAGAAAATAACTTTTAGAGAATTTGATATCCATGCATCCACGATTCGAGCAAGTAAGTGAAGTATGGAAACAAGTGTGAAAATTAGATTTTGGAAGAGAAAATTGAGGCAACGGTACTTTAAGGTGTTAGATTCTTGAAAGCATAGAGTTGATGGTGTCTACAATCTTTTGATCAAGTTGCGAATATGTGTAACCCTAGTGGTGGATCTTCATTTGTCATTTCTTTTTTGTAGGCAGTGAGCCTCCTTCTATATAGTGAGTCCTTTGTTGGTAGTGAACCTTTGTATTTGGGTAGTGAGCCTTTGTATCTAGTATTGCATTACTACTATATTGTGAGCTAATCCTCACCTTGGTTTTTCCCTCATTGGGTTTTCCACGTAAATCTACTATCTCTAGTGTTTTCTTTATGTTATTTTCATTTCATGTTTACACTTAATAATAGATTGAAGTTAAATTGAAAAGATTAAGTTTAGAAGTAAAGTGATTTGATACAACTAATTCACCCTCTCAATTGTCTTGTGCATTTCAATAATTAGTATCAAAGCTCTGGTTCCTTGGCAAAAATCTTAACCGCTTAAGGTAGATCAGATGGCACACAAGTTACAGATTCCTATTTTTGATGAAGCTAATTACAGTGACTGGAAAGAAAAGATGAGAAGTTATCTGATTTCAATTAGTTTCAATACCTAAAAAGCTATGGAGACAAAGCATGTGATACCAGTAGTTGGTCCTTCCTCTACTGATGAGATTCCAGCTTATGAGGAGAATTAAAGGGAAAGCTATGCTATCTTCAGTGCTCTATCTAAAACTAAAAGAACAAAATTTATTTCTCTAGCTATTGCTCATGAAGTATGGACAAAATTGAAAGATATTTATGAAGGGAATGATAGAGTAAAGTTATCAAGGAAAATAACTACTAAGTGAAAATTTGAGAACTTGAGAATGGAATATGGAGAAGACATTGCAAGCTATTATCAGAGAGTTGAACTCATTGCAATTGAAAGCAAGAATCAAGGTGGTACCATTTCAAATGAAGATATAATTGAGAAGATTTGGATGACCTTACCAGAAAATTATAGTGACAAAGTATGTGCTCTTGATGAATCATATGATCCAAAGACATTTACTAAGGAGCATCTATTCGGTGTCCTAATTGCATTCAAGAGAGAAGGAGAAGGCTGAAACAACCTTTAAAGAAATGAAGATAGGAGATGACTCGGATGATGATGATTTAGAATATTTGGAAGAAAATTTCAGAAGGATATTGAAGAAAGGTACTAGTGAATACAAAGGTAATTTGCCTTTTAAGTGTTCTAGTTGTGGAAATATTGGTCATTATGCATCAAGATGTCCTAATAGAGCTACACACAAGAAGAATAAGGACAATAACAATAATCACAAGGATAAAAAGGATAAGAAGTTCAAGAAATTTTATTATGCCAAAGAAGACGTAGGAATTTATGATGATGAATCTGACTTTGAGGATGATAAAGATGAATGTTTGTTTCTAGCCCTGGAAAATAAAGTTGTATCTACTAACCATGGAAGATATGTGAAGGAATCTAGTCCAGAGAGCAAGAAGGATGATAAAGAAGGTACTCTCATAATTTTTTTTCATGTTAGACAGGATGAAGACTTTTGGGTAATTGACAACAGATGTTCAAATCATATGATTGGAGACAAGAGTAATTTTACTAAACTTGAGAAGTATGATGGAGGAATAGTTATGTTTGGCGATGAATCTAGTGTTAAGATTATTGGTAAAGGAACAATTAGTTTTGATGGAAAACATAATATTGATGATGTTTATTATGTAAAGGGATTAAGGAATAATCTTTTAACTATTGGGAAAATGTGCAGCACAGGTTTTAAGCTTGTGTTTCAGGATAACACTTGTGAGATCAGAGAAGGATCCAGAACTATGGTAGAAACTAGAAGAAGAACTCGTGGAAACATCTATCAACTTAAGGGTGGTGATGGTTAGTGTTTTATTTCTCAGATCAATGAGAGTTGGCTCTGGCACCGGAGGATGGGACATGTGAATTTTGATAATATGATCAAAAACAGTTTTAGGGAAGTTGTCAGAGATCTTCCTAGAATCATAAAGCCTTCAAATTCAATTTATAGAAGTTTCCAATTAGGAAAACAAACAAGGAAATTTTTTAAAGGAAAGGCACAATCATCTACTGAAATGTTGGAATTAATCCATATAGACCTTTGTGGTCCTACAAGAATAGGAAGCCTAAATGGTGATAGGTATTTTATACTCTTGATTGATGATTACTCTAGGATGACATGGGTTACATTTCTTAGAGAAAATGCTCAGGCTCTTGATAGATTCAAGGTGTTTAAAGAAAGAGTAGAAAATGAGGAAAACCTAAAAAATCAAATGCTTAAGGTCTGATAGAGGTGGAGAATTTACATCTAGTGAGTTCAATGAATTATGTGAATAGCATGGGATAAAGAGACATTATTATGCTCCTAGAACCCCTCGACAAAATGGATTTGTGGAAAGAAAGAACCGAATTCTTCAAGAGGCTACTAAAACTATGATGAAAGAAGAAAATGTTCTTAGTGTGTATTGGAGAGAATAAATCCACATTGTTGTTTACATTCTTAACAGAGTTCAAATCAGAGGTAACAACACTAAGACCCCTTATGAGTTATGGGCTAGTAAGACTCCTACTATTAAATACTTGAAGGTATTTGGAAGTAGATTCTACATTAGAAGAGATGATGAAAATATTGGAAATTTTGATGCTAGATGTGATGAAAGAATTTTTCTTGGATATTCAAATAACAACAAATCTTATAGATTCTTTAATAAGACACTAAGGAAAATAATTGAAAGTTCTAATGTAAAGGTTCATGAAGCTATGTATAGACCAGTGGAAATAAATGAAGTTGAACCTAATGATCCTATCTATAGGCAAGTACAAGAAGAAGAAAAGGAAGAGAAAGAACAAAGTGATGAAAAATAAATTTTGGAACCTACACCTAAGACTCCTAAATATGTTTAGAGAAATCATCTGAAGGAATAGATAATTCGAGACATTAGTGAAGGAGTGAAGACAAGAAGAAAAGTGGTTGAAGTAGACTTGTGCTTACTTTCTAACATAGAACCTAAGACTTTGAATAAAGCATGTAATGATGAAAGTTGGGTTAGAGCAATGAAAGAGGAACTACAAAAAATAGAGAAGAATGAGACATGGGAACTACTCCCTAGACCTGCAAACAAGAATGTAATTGGTTCAAAATGGTTATTCAGAAACAAGCTGAATGAAGATGGTGAAGTGATAAGGAATAAAGAAATACTTGTATGTAAAGGATATTCATCGGTTGAAGGAATAGGTTTTGAAGAAACTTTTGCACTTGTAGCAAGAATGGCAGTCATTCAGATGTTCTTGGCATTTTTAGCTCATAAAGACTTCAAAAGGTATCAGATGGATGTCAAGTCTACATTTCTAAATGGAGAACTGGAAGAAGTATATATGGAACAACTGGAAGGTTTTCAACTGTCAGACAAACCGGACATGGTTTGTAAGTTAAAGAAGGCATTATATGAACTTAAACAAGCTCCTAGAGCTTGGTATGCTAGATTAGATAGATACTTGACAAAGAAAGGATTCAACAAAGGATCTACAAACAACAATCTTTACTTCAAGGTTGAGAAAAAAATATATTGATAGTTGTGGTATATGTTGATGACATCATCTTTGGTGGAAATGAAGGTATGTGTAATAAATTTGTTGAAGAGATGCAAAAAGAATTTGAAATGTTGGTGAGTTGAATTTCTTCCTTGGACTTCAAGTAAATCAAACTAACAAAGGGATATTCATTTCACAATCCAAGTATGTTAAGGAATTGTTAAAGAAGTTTGGAATGGATGATTCCAGACTAGTCTGTACCCCTATGGTAACTAGATGTAAGCTAAGTAAGAATGATGAATCTACTAAAGTTGATCAGAGAATGTAAAAATCTATGATTGGTGGATTGTTGTATCTTACTACTACTAGACCGGATATCATTCATGTAGTATGTTTAGTTGGAATATTTCAAGAAGAACCTAAGGAAGCACATGTTACAGTTGTGAAGAGGATAGTCAAATATCTTAAATGAACTCCATATTATGGACTATGGTATATGAAGGACAATGATTTCACATTGAATGCCTACACTAATATAGATTGGGTTGGCTATATAGATGATCAGAAGAGTACAAGTGGTCATGCATTCTTCCTTGGAGGAAGATTAGTTTCATGGTTGAGCAAGAAATAGGATTCAGTTTCTTTATCAACTGCAGAAGTGGAGTATATTGCAGCAGCACCTGATGTACATAGGTACTTTGCATGAAGTAAACCTTGATTGACATAGGTGTGGTGAGTGATGAACCTATCTCTATATTTTGTGACAATAGAAGTGCTATAAATATTTCAAATAATCCAGTGATGCATTCTAGAATAAAGCACATAACTATCAAGTATCTCTTCTTGAGGGAGAACGTACTAAAGAATGAAGTTAGACTTGATTATTTACCTACCAAGGAACAAGTTGCAGACATATTCACTAAGGCCATTCTAAAGGATAATTTTGAGTATCTCAGAGGGAAGTTAGGGGTTATTGCCCCTCCTTCTTTGAACTAAGTGTACATGGAGGTGCATCAATCCAGTGGATTCACAGACTTCATTTGTTCTAGACTGATGATTGAGATCTACTCCTCAGGGGGGGTAGAGAAGTGCATTTTTGTAGTATGAGATGTGGGTGTACTCCTAGTGGGGAGTGACCAAAGCTTTATATGGAAAGAATTTCCTTTGCCATTGATGTCAAAGGGGGAGAGAGAATCATGTGAAAATTTCATGCTTGGTAGGTTGTCATTTCTAAAAATCATGTATGTTTTCTTTGATGGTTTTTCACATCATGTATTGCCATCAATGACAAAGGGGGAGATTTTTGCAAGTATGGATGTGTTTGATGGTGTTGTCATTGATGTCAACATAGTTCAAGTTGAGTATAGATGGTGCTTGTATAGTTGAGATATTGTACAAGTTCTTAGATTACATGGAGCTATATTTATGAAGTTGTAGTTGTGTTTTTACCAAGTGCTTTTGAGAAAATTTGAGAAATAATGAAGGCAGTGTTGAAGTGTTTATTTTGAGTGTACTCCAATATTGTGCTCTACATTTCTTCTATGTTGATCCTATGCCTGTGTAGATCTATAAGCGTGTTCATGAGTTTTAGCTTCTAGTTCAATGCAAAGTAAAAGATATGTTCACCGGTGTGTGAATTGGTTTGGCAGAACTATTTATGTGTGGATTGGGAGAAATTTTTTGGCTCGATAGTCTTTTGATTTTTGGTTTCAAATCTTGTAGATCTGGGAGATGGCTCTTTCTGACTGTTTTTGTGTTCTAAAAAATTTTCTTATGGTTTGGCACTCCATAAGACTTTCTCCAGAGCTCCTATGTTTTTCTAGTTGGTCTGGTTGGACTGTTGTAGTGAGCCCTCTAGCAGTCAACCTTTGTATCTGGGTAGTGAGCCCTCTAGCAGTGAGCCTTTCTATCCAGTATTGCATTAATACTATATTGTGAGTTAATCATCACCATGTTTTCCACGTAAATCTAGTGTCTCTGGTGTTTTTTTGTTATTTTTATTTCATTTTTACACTGAATAAAAAATTTAAGTTAAAGTAAAAATATTGAGTTTAGAAGTAAAGTGATTTGATACAATTGATTCACCCCCCTCTCAGTTTTCTTGTGCATTTCAACACTATTATCATGATGTTGGGGTAGTTGAATGAGGTATGAAATAGTTGGAGGACATCTAGGATGTTTGTTGAGGTGTGCAACTAAAGGATGAAATGTAGGAGGTTGTTTTGACCAAATTTGAAGCATCTACCAGAATCTAGGAGCTTTTTGAGGTAACTTAATGGTAGAAGAGGTCAAGGAATGACTTTTTTATCACTCCTACACCTTTTTGGAGCTTGTTAAGGGGCAACAAAGTAGGGGTTTTATTTTGGACGACCAAAGGAGGTTTGACTCAGAAAAATGGAGTGAAGACTTCCTCAACACATGTTCCTATTCTCTTGCAACTGTTGAACAACATAAAGGCAAGCCTTAAGTATTATTTTCACTAGTTCTTCTCTCTAATCTTAGCATTGTAAATTTTTCAAGTTCTTTCTAGCTAGCTCTTATTTTAGACTTATGTACAGTTGTGTAAGCATCTTTTATATCAATTAAATCAAGTTTTTTTTTCCTCAATATTTTGTTTTGTTGTGTGCAAACAAATGATTGATGTATTATCTTGTGATTTATATACAAATATTTTATTGTATGTCTCATATCTCAGCACCTTCAAATAGAAAAAAGTTATGTTTAGTGCAAGTTATAAGTTGTGTTTCTTGTTTAAATAGTCATTAAGTGTGAAACATTTATTTTCCTCTTAAATTGTAAAACTTAAACCTTCTTATGAAACGTTGATGCATTAATATATTTAATATTTGAGTTGTGTGAGAACCAACTAAAATATTGAGGGAATTGTGTGTTAAAATAGTAGTGTAGGTTTTGAAACCTTTTTGGTGCATCACCCTATTAGACTTTAGGCTCCATTAAATGTTATCATTCTCTCTTTTCTCAACAAGCATCATTAGTTTACTTAGATTAGGTCATAGTTCCAAGGGAAATAGCTCTCTTTGTAGGTTCTCTTCCATCATAGGTGACCCACAAACCTAAAATAGATCCAATGTCTCACCAATAAGCTAAGTTATGCAGCTTAGCAAGGGTGCATTATTTGGCGATAATAATTTTATGCATGCCTAGTGGGACTATTTGAGCTATCACAATTTAAATTTTGTCCTATTATTGCTAATATTTGGTGTGTGTATCAATTATTATTGCCTTTGGAGGAAAAATATTTACACATCTGACAACTCCAACTCTATTCTAGTGGTTTTAAAAGACCAAGTGCTAGTATGTGCTCACATTTTTACAAAAATCAATTTTCATTATTTTTATTTTTTGAGCATGTCTATGAATTTTAAACTTGTTTGAATGCTATACAATATCTTCATATTATGGAGATGTCTTTCACCACCCTCCATTTCATGAAAAATCTACCTATATCAATCCTTATCAGCCATACCAAGAAAAATATGCTAATGGTTTTATCTCAAATGACCCATTAACAATAGGTTATCAGCATTCTTATCATCCTTACCACCCACCCACCCCTACTCAACCTTCTTAGTATCCTTTCGATCAATTTGAAGAGGTCATGGCTAAGTTGAAAAAGCCTTGTTACCTCCCTAGCTAGCCCCAAAATACTATTAATATGGGGATCAGTGATATCAAAAACATATTTTTGGATTTCAATAAGCGGTTGGATGATATCAAGAGACAACAAGAATTTAATTTGCAACAAGAAGAGTTGGCTTATCAGGCCTACCAACATCAGTAGGAGTTGGATTACCAAAAGGAGAGGCATGAAGAGTTTCTTGCAAGTGAGTTTGTTGCTAAACAAGAGTAGATGAAGCTTTTGTTTGCTCAAGTGAAAAATTTGGAAGGCTAATCAATTACTTGCATTCTAAATTAGCCTATGAAGGAAGAGCTTCCCAAGTATGATATCCCAAGTTTCAATCAAGGAGGTATGGCTTTTAAGTCTTCAAGTCAATCTTCTAAATTTGAAATTCCAATTTTTGGGGACCTACATCCTTTGCAAGAGATTAGTATCCCTCAAGAACAGCCTTCTCCAAAATGTATACTTCCTCAAGAAACCCAACAAGACCTTTATAATCAGCCCCTTTGTCCTATCACCATTCATCTTTGTAAAGATGGTCCCATTGTTTACCAAGATAGTTGGTTGGATGAGCAAGAAAATGAGGTTCTTAGGGAAGAACAAGAAGTATCTTCTACTATTGGTACGCTTATAGATGAGTTAAAAGAGGAAAAATAAAACTTATTACAAGGGAATGATGATCATAATATTTTAGGGAATCAGGTTGGAAAACAAGTAGAAAGTGTTGGACATGAATTTCTAACTGGTTTTTTTGATGAACTCCCAATTTTTGTTGAAGATGAAGAGAAAATTCCAATGCTTATGTTAACAAATCAGCTAGGCAAGCAAGGTATAAAGCATGAAAGAGCTAATGAAAATCAGGTTTTAGCATTTTCATTTGACAAATTTCCTTGTTTCATTGAGCAAGAAGAAGGGAGTATATAGATTTCAACCTCATCACAATTTTTGGGGAAAATCGAAGATGGGCATGAGCATGAGAAGATGTTGGTTTATGAAGAGGCACATGAAAATAACTTTATTTTATAAAATATAGAATTTGATACACATAAGGTTGTTAATCAAACTGAATATGAAGTTAAAATCAATCCTCTTGTACAAAAAAACAAGGAATAATTTGAAGATAACTTATTTTGGTATGATTTGGAGGTGTTTTGTTTGAACTCAATGGTTAAATCAACACCTCTACAAGAGGAAAATCATGAGCAACAAGGATATGGTGCACAAATCTTCATACCTTCACCAAGTCAACCAAAATAAATGAATCAATCAAATCAGCATGATGATAAGATAGTAGACCACAAGCATGAAACCAACAAGGATTCCTTTGATTTTATCCTTTCAAGAGCATGTCCAATAAGACATTTTGCAATGATGGAAGCCAACAAAGCATCAAGATTCATGCTTAAACCCAAGCATGAAGTTTCAATTGAGGGAGAATGCATTCAATCCACTTATCCACCTTAAAATAGCAATATGTTTAGTCAACATGAAGAAGTGAGTGGATTTGTTTTCATTTTCCAAGAAGTGCTAATGTGCAATACTTTAGGTGTATTTTTCTCTAAGTGCGGAAGCATAATTAGTTAGGTGTTTGGCTAGTTTTTTGGGGGGTATTCTAGTTTGTTGTCAAGTCTAGTTTTCAATTTGTTTCACATTTATCTTGACTCTTATGCCCAACAAATATGCAAGGCTACTAGTCTTGTAAGTTTTAACAAGAAAAAATTCCACAGAGGTTACCAAAAGTGTTATCCTATTTTTCCCCTTGGTCTAAATAGTCACACTAGATAATGAATATGGTTAAGAAAGTATTGGTGAAATATTAGTATTTGGGAGTCTAAAAATTTCTTCCAATAATAAAAGCTTGGTAACATGTCTCCAAGTGTTCATATACTTATAAAGTCATGTTTAACCTTTTTGAAGATATCATAGCATATAATAAGGTTTTAAGAACCTTAAACTTTTTAAGGGGATCTATCCACGTGCTTGAGTAAAAGAGGGAGTTTGTTTTGAAGAGTTTGTGTGTTGTCAAAATAGGTAGACTTCCTTTTAGGGTTCTTTTAACATATCTTAATACTTTCAAAACATTTTTAGCAGGCTAGTATGGTGGCTAGAGTTATTGTAAGTACAATTTTGAAGGAGAACATTGAGTTTCTATCAAGTTTTGGACATTAAGGTACTTAAATTTTTTCAAGTATGCAATGTGGGTGTTATGATTGTTTCAATTTATAAACTTTAAGGATTATTTATGCAAAAAAATCAAGAAATGCATCAACTGGGAATATAGATGAGACATCAAAAAATTGTAAAAAGGGAAGAAAGGTCACAGCCAATGTTGGTTTCATGAAGATTCAAAAGCATTTTTTTGAAGATAAATATCAATATTAGATAATAAAATAAATGTGTGGGTTGTGTTGCTCTATTGTGATTTGTTTTTCGAAGACCAACAATTTTTTACTTGCAATTAGAAGCTCTATGTTAAAATAATTAGATCACCATTTATCTACAGTTGATGGAAATGAAAGTTCAAATGAAAGCCTTTGAAAAGAGTAGAAATATTTATGGAGAGGACATTCTTGTTATGCTTTATCATCACTATATTAGGATTTTCATTGAAAATTTGGTGCTAGTGATAGCAAGATGATTGATAGAAGCATCTTGAACCATGCTAGAAGGGGTTTAAAGATGGGAAATGGGGATACTTCTCGCATTTCTTTCACTATTGATAATTTATTGAAGAAAGGTGAAAGTTCAAATATATGAACATCTTATCATAGGATAGGAACTATACTACCACAATGAAACCTGTGTCATGACCTCTCAATAAGTTCAATCTATGGATAAGTCTAATTTCTTCATGTACAATATAGTCAATAAAAGTGTTATGATCTTTGAGTCAAGAAACCCATGCTAAAGATCAAGATTATTGACTCTATTCCTGGGGTAAATTAAATAATGATTATTATCTTCAATGCGCAAAAGGATGACTACAATGGGAAAATATAACAATGCCAAAAGGAGGAAGTTAGCCTCCAACCTTAGATGACAACTCATTAAAACCAAAGGGATAGAATCTATTAGAGGATAGTCAATGCCATGGAAAAAAAAGGATTCCTAACTCTGTACCATCAATAAACTTATTGCATCATTATGCCAAAAGGAGCAAGGCAATCCCATATTCAAGAAGGGACAATCATGGAAGAAAATTTTAGTGAATTGGAATCAACTACCAAGAGATAGTCGACAAAGATAATAGAATTCATAATGCTACAGTGATGAAAGGAAATTTTATTGATATCATAGTCCTTCATCTCACTACCAAGGTCATCACTCATTCATAAAGGGTTTTGTTAAAGGGTTTTGAATATTGGAAAATGGAATTTTCACAATGATATAGTCTAATAAAGGAAAAAACACAATCATCATGAAGTCAAATGAATAAATGAGTATGAAAGTGCAAAGGACAAGAAAGAGTAGTCACTCTAAGAGTAGTTGATTAGGTTTAAGGAATTTGAATAACAGTCCATACACCAAATTATTGTTTTATTTGGTGGCATCGATAACCTATATGAACACTTTTATTGTTATTTTTTTCATTTTTGACAAATTGAAACTTCAAACATTGTAGACTGGAAAAAATCATTATTACTTATTTTTGTTAGGATGGTCCATGTTTTTCCTTTATATTTTGATCATTTTATTAATTTACTAATGATTATTTTAGTGGATATGTTGATTGATATAAAGATGCATTAGGAACTTGATCATGTAGGGTCAGATCCTCTTGGCATGATTTGGTTACTGGGTCTTTGTTTACATTTGATGTGTATGATTGGGGAATTGTTGGAGCTATTCTTGGGATGAAAAGGTTCCCTTGCATAGTAATGTAGATTACTGGATAATGATAGAGAAATAAAGATAATGCATGACACATTGCATACAGAGGGAAAGGAAGGAATTTCCAATAGCAATGCATTATATAGTTGTAATGGACACAAAATGGAAGCAATAGTCTGTTGGCCTTTCCATTGCACCAAAAGGTCGACCTTTAAATGCTCGATACAAGAATCAATTAAGATCCATGGGAGGTGATTAGATTCAAGGAAAGGATGTCATGAATATTGAGCACCAGCACTGAAAAACCAAGGGGATGAAGGGTGAAACCTTCCAATAATCCCCCCCAGCGTGAGCGAGGGATTTGAACCCATGAATGACACTAATACCAATTGTTGTCCTTATCATTGCACCAAAAGGTCAACATTTCAATTCTCGATACATTCATCAGTTAGATCCACGGGAGGTGGTTAGACCATGTCATGAATCTCAAGCACTAACACTGAACAACCAAGGGGATGAAGGGTGACACCTTCCAACATAGTTTATAGTTGCAGTGGGAAAAATCAACTCTTGAAAGTGTATATGAAGGTGGAGAAAATGTTGAAAATTACTATCAAGATAGTCATAGTGATGGGACAATCTTCTTGTGGCTATGACACAGTCCTTATGACTATGAAATGGAACAAAAGAGATACATGGGAAAGATAATATGGTCTAAGCATTGAAATATGTTGGGAAGTGATGGTATACCTTGCAATATCTAAGGACTCAACAATTGAATCCAATATACCTCCTTTTAAGCTTCTATAGTGCTAATGATAAAGATGTTATTAAGAGGATAGTGATAGTCATGAATTGAGTAGTTGTGTTTAAAGTTAAGAATCCAAGTTATAGGATAACCTAAAGGTAAAAGACAACGTGTAGCATAGGTTAGTTTGATAGGTAGAAATAGATCATTTAAATGACATACCTCCATTGATGGCTTCTATAGTGCTAATGACAACAATACCACAGAGGGAGCAATACCATAAAGAGAAGATAGAAGTTGCAAGTCTATAGAAAGAGATTTTTGTGATTGTTAAGAATCATGCCAATCCTTTATTGTCATTATGATATTCCCAATGAGGTTTGACAGTCATATTAACCTTCTTAAACATTCTGAGATTTATAGAGCACAGTGTTAAAAGGTTGTACAAAGAGGAGAGAACAAAGAACTTAAAGAATAATAGTCAAGAACAAGTGAAACCAATGGAGGACTCTAAATTTCCTTGTGGTAATGACATAATTAAGTTGCATAGATAACCTAGAAGAAAGATGTTAGGTTAGAAAAGGATAGTCTTTCTAATGGTAGTAACATGAATGAAAGGTAAATCAAATGGATAGTCACCTATAGAGATAAAGATATCACAAATGGTAATTCAAGAGCAATGAGGCATGACAATCTAAAGGAAACACCAAGCATAGTAATAGCTACAAGTAAACATTGATTGAAGTTAGTGAGAGTGCAAAGGTAAATAAGCTTTTTGGTTGAAATAAGTGTCAAGTTTTAATCTTGAAGGGATATTCTAGGTCCTCTTGGGATTTTTGACTACTTCAAAATTTCTCCCACATGCCCTATTATCATGTTGGTGTAGTTGAATGAGGTGCGCAATAGTTGGAGGACATCTAGGATGTTTTTTGAGTTGTGAAACTAATGGATGAAATGTAGGAGGCTATTTTTGACCAAATTTGAAGCATCTACTAGCATCTAGGAGATTTTTGAGGTGCCTTAATGGTAGAAGAGTCAAGGAATGACTTTTCATCACTCCTACACCTTTTTGGAGCTTATTAAGGGGTTGCAAAGTAGGTTTGACTCAGCAAAATGGAGTGAAGACTTCCTCAACACATGTTCCTATTCTCTTGCAGCTATTGAACAACATAAAGGCAAGCCTTAGGTAATTTCACTAGTTATTTTCCCTCTAGTCTTGGCATTGTAACTTTTTCAAGTTCTTTCTATCTAGAGCAACAAATGTATCTCTTATTTCATATTTATGTATAGTTGTGTAAGCACCTTTTATATCAATAAAATTAAGTTTTTCATTGTCAATATTTTATTTTATTATGTGAAAACAAATGAGTGATGTATTATCTTGTGATTTATATACATATCCTTTATTTTATGTCTCATATCTCAACACCTTCAAATAGAAAAAAGACATGATTAGTGTAGGTTAAGGTCGTGTTGCTTGTTTAAAAAACCATTAAGTGTGAAACATTTATTTTCCTCTTAAACTGTAAAACTTAAACTCTCTTATGAAAAATTGATGAATTAATATGTGTGAACATTTGATTTGTGTGAGAACCAATTGAACTATTGAGGGAATTTTATGTTAAAATAGTAGTGTAGGTTTGAAAACCTTTTTGGTGAATCAGCGTATTAGAGTTTAGGTTTCATTAAATGTTATCCTTCTCTCTTTTCTCAACAAGCATCATTAGTTTACTTAGATTAGGTGATAGTTCCAAGGGAACTAGCCCTTTATGGAGGTTCTCTTCCATCATAGGTGACCCACAAACCTAGAAGAGATCCAATAATTCATGAATAAGATAAGTTCTGCAACTTATCAAGGTTCGTTATTTGGTGATAACAAGAACTACATCTTGAAGTTCAATTCTAGATAAAGCATAATAAAGTGTATGATTTGGAAGTTGCAAAATAGAAGGATATTAAAATAGAATATGAATTTTTATTGTTTGGATGGTTTAGTCAAGATCAAGTTAGAGAGATTCCAAATAAAGAATCTACAAATGGTAGTTGTAATTGAACAAAAAGGGTGAATCTTCTATCTTGCATAGTTGAATATTCCAATATTGTTGTTCTAGGTCAATAAATTTTTCAACTTGATAATGTAGGTGAATTTATATCTCATTAGGTTGAAATATATAGTTTTAATTGAGGGGAATACATAAGTGTTTTTGAGAGTTCAAGTGGTGAAGAGGATTACACTTCTCACACACCATTGGAAAATCTATTGGAATTCCATGTTAGACAACCAGTGTGCAATTTGGCTGATACTTCTTTTACAACTATAGAATTTTAAATATTCACCTTTGGAGACATTAAGGAATTATAAAAAATAATTTTAGAAACAATAGAGACTTATGAGCAAGTGGAAAATTTTGAAAAAGGGAGCCATATAACTTGGTCAAATAGCTTTAATGCATTGTTCTTACCAACAAGTTCTTATGGAGTTTTTGAAGCCAAGGATAATCCTCTTTTCAAACTCTATGATTATAAATTAGATGGCCAAAGAGCACCTACTCTTACTATTGGAAAAACAAGAAGATACAATTGAGAGGGGGGTGAATCAGTTGTAACAGAATCAACAACTTTAATCAAACTATTAACCTTTAATTCTAGATATGATAAATGATAATGAAATCAAGAATTACACAACACATCAGAAACACATAACACCAATATTTTTGTGTGGAAACCCTGTTAAGGGAGAAAACCACAGTGGAGGTTAATCCACAATTATACCCTCTTAAAAGTATAATAAAAAATGAATAAGGAATGGACTTGCATTTAGGCAGACTGCCTAGAGCACACTTCGCAAAAGGAAATGCTTGCTGCCTTAAATACAGTAATCAGATTAAAACCATCTGAGTGAAATGAACTGAGAAAGTAGCTTCTTCAAAAGCTTGATGACAATTCTGGTTAGGCACATGTACTCTACTCAATCTTCTTTCATATTCTTCTCTTCTCTTGAATGATTTGACATTTTTTCGCAATTGTACATCACTTGTACACTAGAGCACACACCACCCACACACATTCATACCACAAAACAACCTTACTTATGTATCTGCTACACAAATTTACATCAAGAACTTTGTCGGCCACAAATAATACATGAATTATAACTGTCAACATCATTACATGAATAAATATTTATGTGCACCAACACAAGTCAGCCACAAAAAATATAGATCCCAAAAAAACATCTTTGAACACGCCAAACAACAAGAAATTAATCCATAAGGATCTGCCACATGCTACCATCATCATGTCAACCAAGAACATGAAAGCCCGAACATACATCAGAAAAATCTTCAACCATGATCACACCAAATAGCGCGAACATGAAACAAAGATAGAACATGATCTAGAATCATCCACAAACATCACAAGAGCATATGCAACAATTGGAATTACCATAATTCCAACTTCCTCTTCCAATAACAACTGCTACAGAGCTAGAATGACTGTAGAAACACAAGAACAATTTACTTGCACAAATTTTGATGTGTACCACTGAGGCTTCTAGAAATCATACTAGATAATTTCAACAACAAACCCATTAGCACGCAACACCTGAATATCAGCATACATAATATTTCACCTTTCTGACCTTCTTGGCTTCACTGGCTACTTGAACTATGTTTTTAACAATTTTCTCAATCTCCTCCACATATACAATCTTAAGCATATTAGAATGTTAATAGTGTTGACATCAATGACAACCACATATTAGTAGCACAACCACAATGTCTAAAAATCTCCCCCTTTGGCATTGATGGCAACACATGATGTGAAAAATAATACCATCAACCCAAACTAACTCTTCCATCTTCTCCCTTGCACTTCTCCCCCTTTGTTCCACAAAGGTTCTTCATTTTACACTTCTCTCCTATTTGCACTTTTTCACATTGTACTTCTCTCCCCCTTTGAAATCAATGGAAAAGGTTCACATTCTTTGAACCATATATTTTAAAACATCTAACTACTCCCCCTGAGTAGCAGTCACAACATCAATCTGGAATAAGATATAGCAATGAATTCATGGACTGGTGCAAACACCTACATCATTAGTTCTGATTGGGAGGGGAAATCACCCCTAATTTTCCTATGAGGTACTCAAAAGTATCTTTAGGCAATGGTTTAGTAAAAATATCTGCAGTTTTCTCTTTAGTAGGTACATACTCCAGTTTGACTTCTTTCTCACTCACTTTATCTTTCAAGAAGTGATACTTGATGGAGATATGCTTTGTCTTCGAATGCATCACTGGATTCTTGGAGATGTTTATGGTACTTGAGTTATCACATAATTATGTATTAGTCTCTTCATACTCGATCTTGACATCACTTAGCATCTGCTTCATCCACATTACTTGAGTAAAGTTGTTAGTAGCAGTAATGTATTCTGCTTCAGGAATAGATAAGGAAATTGAGTTCTACTTTTTGCTCAACCAAGATACCAGCTTCTTCCCTAGGAAGAATTCACCACCACTTGTATTTTTCTTATCATTAGTGTCACCTACCCAATCCGCATCAGAATAAGCATTCAAAATAAGATCATCATTCTTTGGATACCATAATCCAAAATTAGTCGTTCCTTTTAGATATCTGAAAATTCCTTTTACAGCAGCTACATGTGATTCCTTTGGATCTGCCTGAAATCTAGCAACCATGCATACAACATTCATTATATATGGTCTTGTCTGACTTAAATACAGTAATCCACCAATCATTGACATGTATCTTGTTTGATTTGCTTTAGGAGTCTCATCCTTCTGTGTGAGTTTGTATCTGATCACCATAGGTGCTCCAACTAGCTTTGATTCTTCCATCCCAAAAAATTTCAGCAACTCCTTTACATATTTGGACTGAGATATAAATATTCCATCTTCTAACTTAGTGATTTGTAATCCCAAAAAGAATTTTACTTCACCTATCATTGAAATCTCAAATTCACTTTTCATTTCATCAGAAAATTTCATACACAAGTCATCATCACCTTCAAAAATTATATCATCAACAAAAACTTGAATTATCAGCTCTTTATCCTGATCCAATTTGAAATATAGATGACTATCAGCAGTACCCTTACTAAATCCAAGCTTCAACAAGTATTCATCCAATCTAGCATACCATGCTCTAGGGGCTTGCTTAAGTCCATACAAAGCTTTCTTCAATCGGCATACCAAGTCATTTTCATTAGTCAATTGAAATCCATCTGGTTGTTCAACATAAAATTCTTCTTCTAGTTCACCATTCAGAAATGTTGACTTTCCATCCATCTGATAAAATTTGTAATTCTTGAAAGTAGCATAAGCAATAAATAATCTCACGGCTTCTATTCCAGCAACAAGGGCAAAAGTTTCATCAAAATCTATAACTTCCATTTGTGAATACCCTTTGCAAACCAATCTTTCTTTATTTCTGACCACTTCACCTTGTTCATTCATTTTATTCTGGAACACCCATTCGGTTCCAATCACATTTTTGTCTTTAGGTCTAGGAACAAGTTCCCATGTTTCATTTTTCTAAATCTGCAATAGTTCTTCTTTCATGTCTTTCATCCAATATTCATCTTTGCATGCTTCATTGATATTGTTAGGCTTAGCTTCAGAAATCAAACAATATTCTTCTAGAATTCTCCTTCTAGTTTGTACACCTTTTCTTTTGTATCCTATGATCTAACTATAATAATGATTTCTTCTTACATACTTAGGAAGTTTCAAGTTTTCTCTTACCTCTTGTTTTTGTGTTCTTTCTTTTGCATTTTTGCTTGCTTTTGCTTCTTGATTTCCTTGGTTCACCGGAGCAATTTGTAGTTGACTCTATGACTGAAAATTTTGTCCATTATTAGAATTATCATGATCATCATCTGAATCATATTCATTACATCTAGATGATCTATCAATATCTTCATCAACTTTTACATTAGCACTTTCAACCATTTTCTTCAACCTTTTATTAAAACACTGGTAAGATTTACTCTTAGTAAAATAACCTAGGAAGATTCCTTCATCACTTCTAGCATCAAAATTTCCTATATCATCATCTCTCTTGATGTAGCATTTGCTTCCAAAAATTTTGAAATATTTCACAATAGGCTTATAACCAAACCATAGCTCAAAAGGAGTCTTACCAGAATTATTGTTGACATTTACTCAATTGATAGTGTACATAGCAGTGCTTACTACTTGTCTCCAATAGAAATGAGGAACATTTTCTTCCAACATCATGGTTCTAGTAGTGTCTAGAACTGTTATGTTCTTTCTTTCAACAACTCCATTTTTTTGAGGGGTATGGGGAGAAGATAACTATCTTTGAATTCCATGCTCTTCACAGAAAGTATTGAATTCTCTAGAAGTGAACTCTCCACCCCTATCTAATCTCAAACATTTAATCTTCAGACTTGTCTCATTCTCTACCATAACTTTGAAATTTTTGAAATTTTCTAATGCTTCATGTTTTTCGCTTAAGAAGCCAACCCATATCATTCTTGAATAATCATCAATAAGTAGCATAAAGTACCTTTCACCTTGTATACTTCTGATTCTGGAGGGACCACATAGATCGGTATGTACCAATTCCAATACTCCATTAGAGTTGTACTATTTACTCCGGAAGGAATTTCTAGTTTCCTTTCCCATTTGACATTCCTTGCACACTATGTTAGTAGGCTTCACTATCTTAGGAAGATCTCTGACCGCTTGAGAAGAACTTATCTTTACAATATTATCAAAGCTCACATGACACAATCTCCTATGCCATAACCAACTTACATCAATTTGAGGAACCAAGCAACTTCGATTAGCAGTACTCAACTGAAATATGTTACCTTTTGTCTTTGTACCTGAGGCAATTACTCTGCCTATATTTCCTAGTATCTTGCACTTACCATCCTTGAATTGAAGATTGTATCCCTTTTCTACCATTTTTCCAACACTCAACAAGTTATGCTTTAGGCTTTCTACATAAAGACCATCATCAGTATTATGCTTACCACCAAAATAAATAGTGCCTCTACCACAAATCAAACTAGAAGTGGTGTCTCCAAATCTTACAATGCCACCATCGTAGTTGTCCAAATTAAAAAACTTATTCTTATCACTTGTCATATGATGTGAGCATCCGCTTTCAATCACCCATTCATCCTTTTCTTCAACTTTGGCTACAAGAGATTTTTCAACATTCACATTACTAGCAGATTCAGTGGAAACTTGACCATTTTCTTTGATAGCAGTAAATACCCAGTCATCTTCTTTTCCATTATCTTTATCAGATTCATCATTAGTTATACCTTCTTCGGCATAACAACACTTTCTTTGAAATCTAGTGTCTTCAGGTTTGTACTTAGAAACTCTTTCACAAGACCTTGAGGCAAAATGACCTATTTTACTACAAGAAAAACATTTAATGGGTAGCTTTCCTTTGTACTTACCACAGCCTCTAGAAATATTCTCTTCTTACAATTAGTGCTTCTAATTCTTCTAGCTCTCTTTCTTCTTCTTCAATATTTCTCATCTCATCTTCATACCTAAATATCTTCTTGAAACTTTCTCTTGTATCATATTTCTTTTTCCTGGATATAGTGGCCTTGAATGCAGATTCTACTTTAGCAGTAGATTCGCCAAATTCACTCAACTCAAAGGCTGCAAGTTTCCCAATTAGCATGTCTCTTGTTAATTTAATTACTAGCCTGAGTTCATCAATAGCTTGAGCTTTCCCTTTGTAGGAAGCAGGCACAGATCTAAGTATCTTAGAAATAATTTCTTCTTCATCCAAGACACCACCGGCACATCTGATGCTTGTCACTATTTCATTTATCTTCTAAGAGAAAGAGTGGATGTTCTCATCTTCACTCATCTTCATGTCCTCCCAATTTCCTTTTAGACTTTTTTTCACAAGTGGATCTCCTTCATACAATAACTCTAGCTTTGTCCAGATCTCATGTGCAGTCTTCAGACCCATCACATTTGACATTTCAGAATCTATCAAGGCACTCACTAATGCTTCAATAGCTCTAGTATTAATTTTAGCTTCTTTGATCTCATCAGCAGTAGAGGGACCATTTTGAGGAATAGTATATGTATCTTTTGTAATCTTCCAAAAGGCTTCGCCAATGCACTTCAAATGACATTCCATTCTGACTTTCCATATGGTGTAGTTTGTACCATCAAATATTGGACTATCCCTCTTGTAAGATGCCATCTCGAATTAACTCAAGATGTTAAGATTCATCTTCAGAGGAACTAGCTCTAATACCAATTGTTTGAAAAACAAGAAGATACAACTGAGAGGGGGGGTGAATCAGTTGTAACAGAATCAACAACTTTAATCAAACTATTAACCTTTAATTCTAGATCTGATGAATGATAATGAAAGAAAGAATTACACAACACATCAAAAACACATAACACCAATATTTTTGCGTGGAAACCCTGTTATGGGAGAAAACCACGGTGGAGGTTAATCCACAATTATACCCTCTTAAAAGTATAATAAAAAATGAATAAGGAATACACTTGCATTTAGGTACACTGCCTAGAGCACACTGCTCAAAAGGAAAGGCTCACTACCTTACATATAGTAATCAAACTAAAACCATCTGAGTGAAATGAACTGAGAAAGTAGCTTCTTCAAAAGCTTGATGACAGTTCTGGTTAGGCACATATACTCTACTCAATCTTCTTTAATATTTTTCTCTTCTCTTGAATGATTTGACCTTTGTTCACACTTGTACACTAGAGCACACACCACCCACACACATTAATACCATAAAACAACCTTGCTTATATATTTGCTACATGGATTTACATCAACAACTTTGTTGGCCACAAATAATAGATGAATTATAACTGTCGGCCTCAATACATGAATAAATATTTATGCGCACCAACACAAGTCAACCACAACAAAGATAGATCCCAAAAAAACATCTTCAAACATGCCAAACAACAATAGATTAATCCATAAGGATCCACAACATGCTACCATCATCATGTCGGCCAAGAACATGAAAACCTGAACATACATCAGAAAAATCTTCAACCACGATCACATCAAATAGCGCAAACATGCAACAAAGATAGAAAATGATCTAGAATCATCCACGAACATCACAAGAACATACAAAACAATTGGAATTACCATAATTCCAACTTCCTCTTCTAAGAACAATTGCTACAATGCCAGAATGACTGTAGAAACACTAGAACACGTTACTTGCACAAATATTGATGTGTACCACTGAGACTTTTGGACATCATACTGGATAAGTTCAACAACAAACCCATTAGTGCAAAACACCCGAATATCAATATACATAATATTTCACCTTTCTGACCTTCTTGGCTTCATTGGCTACTTGAACTATGTTTTTAACAATTTTCTCAATCTCCTCGACATATACATCCTTAAGAAGATTAGAATGCTAATAGTGTTGACATCAATGACAACCACAACATCCAACACTTACTTCTTATGATGTTATGATTATTGAAGATATTAGCCTCAACTATAGAAATTTAATGAAGAACCTAGGGAAGAAGTTAAACCGTGGAGCAAAATTGAAATGAATGTGAATCAAGATGTGGATATTACTCCTACTAAAAAAACATCTTCTCACATTTTGATTGAAGATTTGGAAATATCTTATAATTAATTTCTATGTGGAGTCACCCTCCCCCCTTGCATGCAATAGGGGAAATTGATGATCTAGGGTTCTTATTAATGAGTCCTATGATATAGCATTTGAGAAAACTTCTACAAATGTGGTGGAAATTATTCCAATAAGTAACAAACCCACATTTGTTGGGAATGATAGTGAATCCCATGTTTCTCAATCACTTATAATATAAATTGATGTCACGTCTCTAACCTTGGTGATGCATGTTTTTGGTTTATGTGGTTTTTCTTTATGATTGAATGTGTTTGTGTGGTAGATTAAATGATAACTAATGTGGTATTTTGAGGAATGAAATATGAAAATGAGATTTTAATTTTGTGAAAATTTGAAATGAATGGAATATCATTTTATTTTGGAAATGATGCAAAATATAAGTTTGATATTTAGAATTAATGAGTTGTGTTGATTTGATTATATTTTAACCGGATACTAATCTCGTTTTGGTTGTCTAAGTGTACTTGAGCTTCAAATTTTTGAAGACCAAGGGTGTGGCTAAGGTAGAGGAGGTTAGCTTCTTAGTAAGGTAAATTGGGAATGGTTCTCTCGATCACACACAAAACACTTAGTGTCATATAGATGTATTTAGCATTTAGCATAGATGATTATTTCATTGTTAGTATTTTAAAATGGTTAATTTTATATTTATATATGCAATTAAAAGAATTAAAGAATTAATTCTAATTTAATTAAATATGTATATATGCAATTAAATGATAAGCTATGTTATTTAAAGAAATCATTTGAATTGCAACTAATGCTAATTTCCATACTATTGTTTCAATATTGATTGCAATTATAATAGTTTATTCAATTACTTGTTTTAAGGAAAAAAATGTTGATTTGTAATTAAAATAGGATTAATTATTAAATTGGAGATAAGAGCTGAGAATGAAATAAATTTCATTGTAACTCTCTATTTTCAATATTAGGTTTAAGGAAATGAAAATAAATCTTTAAAATGAGAAATTGATGAATGAGAAAACACAACTACTTTTACAATCTTCTAGTTGCTCTGCAAAAATGGAAAAAATGGGTGTAAGAAAGGGTTTTCTTTTTTTATAGTATTAAAAAATAAGATTTTGGAAGGAAAGGGAAAGAGGCTACAGGAAGAACCAAGGAGGAAAGCAAATTATACAGTTGGGGCTTTCAGCAATCAAATTCAAAGGAAAGCGAATTCCAGGTTTTTAATCCTTGTCCATTGCAATTTAAATTTAATATGTGAGCAAACTTGTTGTGTTTGGAAAGTGGATTTTTTTTGTGAAATTTCCTATTTGAATGAGTTTTTCCAGAAATACTAAAAAAAAATTGTGTATGCTTGAACCATTCAAACCTTCTATAATATATATATAAAAACCTATGTGAATTTGTGTATTTATTGCACTACTTTGCTGCATATTGATTCTATGGGGAGAATACATAAATAATTTCTTGAGGAATTGATGAAAACAATTTACCAGTGCTACAAACTAGAGTTTATTTTGTTTAATATATATATAAATATATATATTTACATATTAGAAAACTAGGTGATTGAATGCAAATACTATTACTTCCCCGACCTTTGTGCCCAACAGAGGGACCTTTGTATGTTTAATTTAAACATATAATATGTTAAATGTTTTTCTTATTGTATTCAGAGGGGTTGTCTTCACACAGCTGAGCCCCCCTCCCTTAAGGGGGAGGCTGCACTATGGAGGTAGTGTGCCCTCCATAGGTCGCGGCCTATGGAGGGGGTGCTACCCCCATAGGCAGTGCACCCCATTAAGGGGAGGTTGTGGCCAATGATAGCCTTTGGCTTGGAAGCCAAGGCAAGCCATGGGAAATGCATATAACCCCAATAAAATTTTGTGCCCCTCAGACTTCCCTAAATTCGGTTCTAAGTGGCACGCTTAATACACATTGAATATATATATATATATGTATATGTATATATTTTTTCCTGTAGGTGAATATCATTTCGAATATAAAATATGAAATGATGTCAATAAAAGCATATATATTTTTTGGTTGTAAATGATCATTATTCTATTCTTCTTTTCCGAAAAATGAATGATTAAATGCTTGAGTATAAAATATGTATATATATTTGTGTGTGTAAATATATATACACATAAGTAATATATACACATATTTATTATTATATGGTTTTAATACATCTGGAAAACATTTAAAATCTGGATACATCATCTATAAAAGTTAAACGTTTGTTCATTTCTTTACTTACATACATATATAAAATATATATGCATATATCTATATAGAATCTATGTATAAAATAATTGTAGTTACAGTATGTGTTGGAAGCAAGTATAATTAAAAAATGATAGATATTGAAAATTGATTTTATATGAATATATATTTCCTATTTAACAAATATTTGTTTGGTTGCAAATTTGATTTCTCTGTATTGATATAGAAAACTATGCAAGGGGAATCATTTATACAAAACACCTATTCACTAACTCACTATCTTGCTTGAAACCAACTTTTCCTTTTAAAATGACTATACTTTTACTTGTAATAATTCTCTCAATTTTGCAGATCCGTTACTTAGAACTACTTAATTTAACTAGAGATGGAATATTGAATATTGGAAGTTGATAAATGTACACATATGCTAATAATTGTTTAACCGATGTTGTAAAGTGGAAAGATTTAACAGTAACTGAGAAGATATGCTAACTAGATGTAGAGTTCTTATCTTGTGAATTACTCTTTTGGGTAAACTTGAAAACATAAAGCATTTATTTTTTTCTTGGTAAAAATGATGAAAAGTTAGATACTTGAACTTCTTGAAATTTTATATGAAATCATGAGATACTTGTCTTTCTTTGGGAACTTCTGGGACAGGATGTCGAATGTGGGCATATATAGACGGTAGTTTATCCTTTTCATAAACTATCATTATGTTTTAAATGCTTGGCCAAGCAATGTACCATTCAAATAGATGGATTAAAAGCCTAGAACTTTTGTTATTTATGTCTCTACCACATCCTGCTTACAAGAAATATGTTTTCTAGTATAGGAATACATATAGGCAAACAGACATGCATCGAGAGTTCCCTCTTGCTTTATTGTTCCAGGTTGCTAGGATCCTCGTGCAGGGTCAGGGAATTCTTCGAGTGAGGAAGAAACCCGGTGGAGTCAAGGCAGATGAGGTTCAGAGATTCTATTGCTATGGATGTGCTTCATATATTATTTTTGTATGGCTTGTTAGCCAATTTGTAAATTACAACTCTATTTTAAGAATGTATTTATTGATGTACACTTGATGATGTATCATTGAAACAAATGAATTGTAACACCCTTTGTGTATGTATTTAAAATTTGTAATTCATTTACTTCAATTTTCTTTGAGCACTTATGGATATTATTTTTACACATGTTATCTCTTTTACCTTACTTATGATTGTCAATGAACATGGATGCACTTAATTAGGAATGTGTTGAATTGTTCGAGCTTTACAATTGATCCTAGTTTAGGCTCAAATCAAATACACTCGCCCTCTATTCCAACCAGTGAATAAACCATCCAAGATATTATATTGTTTAAGGTAATGAATGGGGATGTGGCCAGTAGTATACCAAATTATATTCAAGAATTGAGAAATATATTATGAAAAGTGGTTGTTTGGTAGTGGAACTACACACAAAAATAGCTTTTACCAGGTGAGTCTTCTTTGGGACTACATGGCATTCCTTAATATGTAAGTGTTACATGGAAATGTATTCCTTTTCAGCAATGGATCATGCTTCTCATAATATGTCAATGGTTTTAGATGAATAACCCTGAGCATCTTTGGAGGTATGGTTTCATCGCCCTCTATATATTTTAAAATATTGTTGTGTTGTTAGTTTAGGTGTTTTTCTACTTTATCCCATTTTTGGCTTGCTTTGGATCCTCCTCACAAATAATTCTAGCTTTTTTTCCCAATGGATTTGAAATCACTCATCTACTATTAATATTAGAGGTCTCTTGATTTTTCCTTTGCTGTTATCATTCCTAGTTAGAGCCAATTATTATCATGGTTTTTTTATTCCCTCAAAACCATGTCCACCCATGAAAATTTTACCTAGGTTAAATTCATCATCCCTCCTAATGGTTTTGAAACTATGTCGGATTTTACTATGGTTGTCACAACCCCTTATTTTTCTAACACTTTGAAGTTAAGCATAAATTTTTCCATTGTATCATTTCTGTATAAAGTTCTAAAAATAATGTCAGGGCCTAAAATGGTTTTCACAACCTTGGTGAGCACTAACTAAAAGAAGAAAAATTTAAGTGATAAGCGAGACTAATGCTATTTTAGAACCTTTGTAAGGTTTCAAAAAAATTGTCGATCCTCGATAGGGTTTTGAAAACCTATTTCATTTTTTACGATGAAGGATTTATTTTAAATATTTAGTGTTTTATTAGTTTCAAAGCCCCTTTTCAGAAAGCACCCAAGTATTTCAAATTGTGCCTTAAAGAAATATTGTAAAGAAGAGAATAAAAAGGATTTTAGACCCATGTTAGATTCTGACGAGGATTTCAAAAACTCATTGTGATCCGACATAGGTTGTATACATTATTCTTAAGACTGTCATCTTGCATTTTAAGATTCCTACTTAAGATAATACAAAAAATGGAAATGATGAAGCACATGAAGAAAAATAAAAGAATATAAAATTCATCACATTAGGTAGAGCAATTAAAACATGGAAACTAATATATAATATATATAATATCAAAAAGGGGATTTTGGGTATAATATTTTATGCACAAAGAGTGAACATCAAGATGTGGATACCTTCCACAACTTCCTGAATTGTCTTTATATATGTAGGGGAAAACAAGTTTTCATTAAACTCAACATAATGAGAAAAGGCCTCCATTACATTTCTCTCCAGTCTAGCATGCAGGAGAGTAACAACTTGTTTGACTTGATCATTCTGGAGAGAAATAGCAATGCAAATAGCATCCCCTACCAAGCCTTCTCATGAGTACTCACTCAGGCATCCCAAGGTGGATTCCACAATGGCTATGCATACTAGCCTCACCAATATCTCAGCTACTCTGGCACCCCATCCCAACTTGCCAAAATTTTGAATGATTTTTAACATAAAATGCTCCAAGAGTGCAAAGTTATAGACATGGACTTATGTGAGAAAGTTCTCCCCAATAATATTCCTTATTACTACCTCCTCTACATTACTCCTTATAAGCAATACCTCCTTAGTATTAACTACTACCAATCGCTTCACATAACTACATTCTACACCTTCAATAACCAAGAAATTACCTTTGGAAGTTGTGTCACTAGAAGTGCTCGACATTTTCAATGTGAAATTCAAATGTGAAGAATGAAGGAAATTCCTTAAAATTTATAGAGAAAAGGAAATGGCCATCATATCTACAAGATAAGTTCTAGGGATATTTTCTTAGTAGCAAATAATGAACAAGGATGACACCAAGTTCCTTGAGTTAAATGAACACGTCGGATGATGTGATGAGATTGCTATAATTTTGGTTGGATGAGCTTTAGTGTTAGTGTGAGATATTTTAACTAACTCTACTCACATGCATATTTTCGGCCTCCCACAATGATTTTAATAACTAAAACCTCATAGCCAAGATTCAGAGATTGGACATCTGACCTGAATATCCATCTTAACCATCATGAAGGTACATTTAAATTGTCAACCCAGGGATGTGAACTTGAAATGGGTTAGCACAATATGTGCACTAGGAATTTCAAAGTAGTCATCTTCATCCTATAACTAAGAAAGGCTTAATACTGAAAGTAAATTGCAGGAAAGGAAACAAAGAAAATGTTGAACTTTAACTAATCAAATATAAACTAATTATGCATAATAGGAAGGGAAAATGTGCATCAAACATAAAACTACTATGCCTGCTTTGGCTACAAGAATAGTCACAGAATGGACTTCTAGTGGTTGTAGGAACAGTCAATGCCATAACCTTCACTAAGTACTGAATAGAAACTAATACTAATATAATTAAACTAAAGGAATGGACTAGTCACCAAGTGGGCCCCCTTGGATGAGTATCCTCTAGACTAATGCAAACTCAAATACTCAACTCAGAATCTCATTTTATTCATCAAAAATGCATTTACAAAAATATGGCTAATAATCAGCTTGTACAAGAACTTGGCGATCAAATCACTAGCTTTCCAACTTGAGAAAGTAGGCGTTGAGCCTTATTTAAACCAACTAAGTAGGGCCATCAACTCTCACTAACTGAGAGGATGCCATTTAGGGAAAATGAGAAGAAAGTGGAAAGGGTGGTTACGCATGCAGGGGAATCCGCTCGGACATGCATGCCCAAACATGGACTCGACCATTGCAATAACGCCTGCAATTATCAATGCCATTAAACATTGGTACAAGATAGTTACATGCAACTGACACGTGAATCTTTCACCATTATCCTCAGTAGACCTTTGTGTGACTCCTCAACCTAACCGGCTGGCAACTTCATTTCTCAACTTAGCATTTCAATCATGTCTGCAAAGTAATGTAAGTACACATAATAGTTGCATAATCATAACCACCTTAAAGAAAATTCATCAATCACATTAAAAATAAATATAGATGGTTCACATAATAGGTAAATGTCATTAAAACCTGCAGAAATGAAATTAGTCCCAAATATCTTATGACTGAGAGAAACCATATAAAAGTGCCAACATATAATATCAAAGTTTGTGGTAATTTTATCAAATAACAAGGGATTCTAACACCCTAACTTGGCCAAAATTTGGGCCCATCACTCCCCCCAACCTAATGTTCTGTTGGTCCTCCAACAGGGGAAGAGTT
Source organism: Sequoiadendron giganteum (assembly GCA_007115665.2). Taxonomy (NCBI): domain Eukaryota; kingdom Viridiplantae; phylum Streptophyta; class Pinopsida; order Cupressales; family Cupressaceae; genus Sequoiadendron; species Sequoiadendron giganteum. The sequence continues at coordinate 435,462,517 of CM021110.1, read as the reverse complement.
ATGCTTCTGCTTTGTCAAGGACCTGAATTCTATGACTGATATTTGTCCAATGTCGGTGTCTACTGTGGGTGAATCAAGATTCTAGTAAAATCCTCCCAACTTATCAATTCTCCTCCATCATTTTTTTTGCTCTGCAATGTCATACCTATCGAATTTGTAATTAGGCATAGGCCATAGGAGGGTAGGCAACTAAAAATTTAGGGGAAGCCATTCACACCCTTTCGTTCTCCCAAGCTGGATGTATAATTCTTTTAAGTGCAGCAGCATAATTATAGACAGAATGTGGCTCAGTCTGTTTTAGCTCATTAGTCAATAGATTACATCTCAGGGATAGATATCCCCTCATAGTAGCTTCTTTTGCTATATTTTTTACTTCATATTCACTATAAACAACTTAAATCCAAGGAATAATTGTGTTCCCATAGCTTGAAATAAAGAGCAATCTATTCTAATCTATATAAATATCTTTGGGGTTCTTTGATTCAACCCTAATGGCTAGGGGAATACTGGATTCCTTCTTCTTGTAAGCATTGTATTGCTCACCCCAACTGAACTCATTCTACACCCAGGACATAAATGCTCTCAATTGTATGTCTCCAGCATAAGGTAGTGGGTTCCAGTCCTAGTCTTTTGGGACAACAAATTTGTGTAAATAAAATTCACATAACAATTTTTTCATTTCAGGGGAAGCAATCCTATAGGAATTGAAAAATTCGACAAGGGTTTAAATGGAGGGATTCAGACTTGAGATGATTCTTGACATTCTAAAGGAAAGGTATTTCTTCTTTAAGTGCAAAGCATAAACCCTTGGAGGGGTTCTACATTCTAAAATTTGTGGCACCAAAGTTGAAATGCCACTTATCCTTTCCTTCATAAAAACAATTTCCTCATTCTTTTCTTCGATCATCTCATCCCTCATTTGAATTTATTTTTTCAATCGTTTCTCCTCTTCTTTCCGCTTCTCTCTTCTCTGTATTTCTTCCCATAAATTTAAAGTAGTTGTACATGTATTGAAAAATCAAGAGGGTTATGGATACTTATCAAGATTTTTGTAGATGGTTGCTTCCCATAGAGTCTACATAGATTCAAGAGGTCCCACCAATTCAGGTTGTTAAGGTATGATTCATCTTTCCTCATTCTACTGCAGGGCCTCTTGTTCTTCTTCTGGTGGTGGCTACAAGAACTCCTGATCTATTCCTTGACTAAACTGCATGAACTCCCACTGTTGGTCTTGCTACAAGAACTCCTAACTCTCTTCATGTTCTTGAGTCTCAACTATTTCTACAATGGCAGCAAGATCAACCAGGGTCATTTTCACTGCCTCTTTGAATACATCTTCTTCTTGTACATTCTCCTACTCCTTTGGAGTGTCTATGTTTTCATACGATGTCCCACCAAGCTCAGGTTTGCTTAGCTTTGATTTCTTGAGAGGTATTTTTCATTTTCCTTTGGCTACAGGATGAACAGTGCTAGCCTTCCTATTCTTAGGGCTTGGTGCCTCTATTTGCATAGGTTACATTTTTCTTTTCCTTGCTTTTGCCTCCCTCTTTTGTGATCTTATTTTTATTACAATTTTTAGTGGAACATCATCATCATCATCAGAATCTGATGAAGAATTTTATTTTTCATTCTCATTATCAGAGGAACTAACATTTATAGTCTTTTCTTCAATAAGGGAATCCACACTAGCACCAGAGGTCGAGGCACCAAGGGTGCCTTCGGTCATGCTCAATCTTCTTCTTGACCTATGGGTCTAAGGTGAAACCCTAGGCTGAGATGGCTAAGGTCTATGCTACTGAGTATTCACAAAATCATCCTAGGCCACTCTAGGTATTGTATCAAGCAGAGATCTTATAACCAACAATTTAATGAGACAATGGTGGGATATAGAGTTTTCTCTACCTTTTTGAGTTTTTGTTGCCATAATGGAGAGAATTTTTTATAGTACATTGGGCACATTCATCTTCCTTTCCGTTCTACATGACTCAGCAATTTGAAGTGTACTAAATGCAGGTTCGACAAACTGACCTTTGCACGTGATTTATTTGATGATATGCACGGTAGCCTACTTCCATGGCTCAAGTAGAGAGAGTCTTTTAGCACCCTGTTTATCAATTGTGAGTAGAGAGTCATCGTGCATTGTGAATATGGCCCTGGCTGTCCTAACATCCTTAGAAATAGGGTAGGGTTCATCGTCAACTAGCTCAATCCTAAAAATTCTGCAATTCGTTCTTCAATCGCAATGACCTCCAGTCCTTTCACCATGGCCTTTCCATTTGAAAATGTCTGAGAAAATTTCAATGCAATACCCTCGTTAAAACCATCCAACTTCATAAAATAATCTAGCCAACCACAATTCTGAAATTTGGTTAAGCATGTTGCGTCCTACAACAAAGCATCATGAGTTGAGGACTCATTCCGAATGAGTCTTCCTCTCATTGTCTATACTCAACTTGTCACTCTGTAAAATTACCTCTGTAATTCTCAAATTCTTTCATGCTTGCTTGTTGGGTGAATTATCAGCTGAATTTCCTTCACTTTATTTTTAGCAATTACCACTTGCACTTCAAAATTATGACAGAGTTAACAATAGCAAGAAACGGTAATAAAAGGAATCATAATGAGAGGAAATGGTGGCAGCAGTTTAGTGTCACATCACACATATGAGCCGTATTTCATTTTAAATTTGAATCAGCTCAGCAAGATTTGCTAACGCAGAAAATCATGTATCGACATGTGGCAAAAAAATTGCATCTTTCTTACCCCTCCCCCCAACCTAAATTTGGACATGTTTCCACACATGCGAGATGGAAATATTGATTTGATGGGGGATTAAATAAAATTATGTGAATGTCCATATTATCGTTTAGTGATTAAAAAAATTCTCTTAAGGATAATTAAGAATGCAATTAATGTGCACGTACCTGAGTGTGTACAAACGTGATTGTGGAGAATTCATTGAAACGATTGAGGAGAAAGTATTGCTTGCATTTTTAAGCAATAATTGATCAATTAATGATGGTGAGGTGGAATGGTGTGAGGTGGAATGAAATTATGGAAGAGAGAGAAAGGTGGTACAGATGGGTGGATGAGTAGGTGAGTGGAGAAATGGATTTATACAAAAGTAGAAATATTTATTATGACAAGTACGTACCTCATTTAGTTGGAAGGAGGGACATTAGGTCCACTGTCTTTGACTGTAGGAACTCCTTTGCTGCAGGAACTGTGCTCGGACTGTGTGTGTTGGATAAACTATTGTAGGAATTCTTCTTTTTAAGTTGGCCTTTGATATAATATGAGACGGTGCCCATTCACCAATAATTTGAATTTCATAGGGTCAATGGTTGTGAGTTGTATAGCTCCATTGGCGAATACCTCTATAACTTCATATGGCCCTATTCATCTCATTTGCAATTTACCTGCATTATCCTTGTACCATGAATCATAAAGTAATGCCCAGTCACCTGGCTGAAATTTCTTTTCTTTGATAAATTTGTCATGCCATTTGACTCTTTGATTTTGCACAAGTTCAGTATGGTGCAATGCAGATTTCCTCATCTCATCCAATTCATTCAGTTGCATAATCCATTCTTTATGTGCCTTGGAAATATCCATCCCCAACTCTATAGAACAACTGAGAGTCTTGTGCTCAAATTCTATAGGCATCATGGTTGTTTTCCCATACAGTAGCTCAAATGGGGTGAAGCATGTAGTTGTCTTCCAAGTGGTCCTGTAAGCCCAAAATGCTTCTGATAATCTATTTGCCTAGTCTTTTGTGTGAATATGCATTGTTTTGGTGAGGATGTCCTAAATCTCTTTGTTTGTCACCTCGACTTGTCTATTTTCTTGAGGGTGATAAGGAGTAGATTTCCTATGCCTAATGTTATATTCATTAGCTAATGTTGTAACAAGGGCTGATGTAAACTGAGTGCCTTGATCAGTTACTATTTCTCTTGGTACTCCATATCGTGTGAAAATTTCTTCATAAAGGAATTATGCAACCTTGTTGTCTCATGCATGCTTCATGGCTTTGACTTCTACCCACTTTGTTACATAATCAATGCACACTAGAATATAGGACTTACCATTGGATGGAGGATCAATGGGTCCTACAAAATCCAATCCCCATTTATCAAATGGAGTGACTACCACTTGTGGACAGAGTGGCATCTCATCTAACTTTTTTGGCCTACCCATCCTTTGGCATTTATCACATCTCCTTGTATATCTTCCTGCATCTTTATGTAATGTAGGTCAATAGTAACCTGTGTTCAAGATTTTCATTATTGTCTTTTTAGCTACAAAGTGGCTTCCATAGGGTTCATCATGCCATGCATGTAGAATTTCATAGATTTCATCTTCTCTCACACACCTTCTCATAACGTGATCTAGTCTAGTATAAATAGGCATCCAGTTATCCATGAAAAGGGGAATGATTTTTCAATCAACACTCTTCTCTCATTCGGGGAGAAGTAAGGTGGAACTCTCCCTGTCATAAGGTAATTGGCAATGTCAGCATACCAAGGTATTTGCACACTAATGGAAAATAGATGCTCACCGGGAAAGGAGTCATCTATGTCTTGACTATCTTCTGATGTGGTCAGCCTTGAAAGGAAATCTGCAACCATGTTTTCCTTCCATGGTTTGTCTACAATAGTTATGTCAAATTCTTGCATTACCATCTGGCTAATCTTCAAGAGATTAGGGGTTTTTTCATGAGGTATCTAATGGATGCATGATCATTGTGCACAAAAATATGATAACCTATTATATAGTGTCTGAATTTATTCAAGGCATAGATTACTGACAGCATTTCTTTCTATGTTATTGTGTAATTGAATTTGTCTCCCTGTAAGTTTTTTATTGAAAAAATAAATGGCATTTTCAATAGCTCCTACTTTTTGTCCTAGGACTACTCCTATTGCATAATCTAACGCATCAGTATGGATGTGGAAAGGTATTTCCTAATTTGGTCCCTTAAGTATAAGAGCATGAGTTAGAGTTGTCTTTAAGTCATAAAATGCTTTATCACAGCTTTTTGTCCATTGGAACTCAACATCTTTAGTCATAAGACTATATAGTGGGGCTGCTATTTTTCTAAAATCCTTGATGAAATGTCTATAGTAGCCCACATGTCCTAAGAAACTCCTAACATCCTTTTTTTTTGGCAGGTATAGGTAATTTTTTTTATTACCTCAATTTTAGTAGGATCAACTTGAATGCGAAGGTAGGAAATGTAGTGGCCAAGAACTACACCTTCCTGCATCATCATGAAGCACTTTTCACTATTTAAGGACTTGTTTTGGTCTTCACATCTCTGTAGAACTTTCTACAAATTGTCCAATTCTTCATCAAAGGTTGCACCATAGGTAGTAAAATCATCCATATTGATCTCCATGCAGTCGAGGGGGATATCTTAGAATATACTGATGACTTCTCTTTGAAAAGTATCAAGTGTGTTGCATAACCCAAAGAGAAGTACAAAATAGGCATATATCCCCCAAGGACATGTAAATGTAGTCTTCTCTTGGTCTTTTGGTGTAATTTGAATTTGATTGTATCCACTGAATCCATCAAGAAAAGAGAAGTACTATTTTTTTGCAAGGGAGTCCAGGACTTGATCTACAAAAGACAAGGGAAAATGATCCTTCTTGGTGGTAGCATTTAGTTCCCTATAGTCAACACATCCTCACCATTTCCCTCCCTTTTTAGGCATAATCACCAATGGAGACACCCACTGGCTATTTAAAATAGGGTAGATAAATCATACATCTAGTAGCTTTTGCAATTCCATTTTGAAAATCTCTCTCAAGGTAGGGTTGATTCTCCATTGTGGTTGCCTTATAGGGGTACACTCATCTTTGTCGTATATTTTATGAGTACAAAGCTTTGGGTCCAATCCCTTCATGTCATGATAATCCTAGGAAAATTCTTTTTGATGTGCTTTTAGCAGGTTTGCCAATGTCAATTGTTGTCCATCATTCAATTTCCTATTGATGTTTAGATATTGTCCCTCAAACACCTGTACTTGTTTGAATAGCTCTATCATAGCTGCTTCAATAATACAAGGTACCTTAAGTTCAGGAGGCAGCATTTTGTGAAACATACCTATTGCTGTAGGAATTTTATCTATCGGAAGAGTGGCTGCAGGAAGTTTGGCTGCAAGAAGAGTGGTTGCAAAAAGTTTGTCTACTGGAAGAGTTGTTGCGGGAAGATCATGCAGAACTGATAGAAGTGTTTGTTTGATGTTTTCATAACCAAATACATGAGTGTATTATGCTTCATCTAACTAACACTGGTTTTGAATGATACAAGATAACACTTCATCTTCATCTTGAAGTTGTAGGAAAGGACTTTTTCCAAGCATCATGAGCTACACCATAGAGCTGACTTCCTTGGCTTCTTCACCAATATGTGTCCATACTTATTTTTCTTCATTGTTGGATAGCTGAGCAGGAGGATACAAAGCAAGCGTTTTAGTGTTCATGCCATCTAAAATAGTCATGTCACTTGACCGACATCCAATATAAGCATTTGTAGTTGCTAACCATGGTCGATCAAGGATAAGTGGATACCCTCCTAGTGTGGCTTTAGGGGAAAGAACCATGAAGTCGATTGGATGCTCCCAGGAATCTAGGATCACCACAAGGTCTTCTACTATGCCATCAGGCTTAACAGTGGAGCTACCAGCAAGTTGCGGGATTGTAGGAGTGGATCTCATGTTTGCAATATTGAGTTGCTACAGGATATATTTAGTCATCACATTGACTGTTGCACCCAAGTCAATCAAGTAATTCTTTATATTCATCCCATTTATAACAACTTCAACTATAGGGCTACCTAGATCATTGTACTTGGGAATAGTTACTTTTCCAAGCATGATGTCAGCAAGATTCCCTACTACATGGACTGTAGTGGGGTCCTTCTTTTACTTTCCCTAATTCTTGAGGCATGCTTCCTTGATTTCTTTTCCATAGATAGGGACATCTTTTATGGCCTAAAATAGAGGTATCTGGATGCATATATTCTTTAGCTGATCTAGGATATCAAAAATAGTTTCCTCCTTGTCTTCTTTTTGCTTGGAAGCTTCTAATCTCTGAGGGAATGGTGGTTTTTGTGCTATCTACTTTGTTGGAGATGGTTGAGGATTTTTACTTGAACAAGGCTAAATGGGATCAATCATAGATTTTTCTTGCCTTTCCATGGGTAGCTCAGTGATAATGGGGGTGGAAGGAGCTTGCAAGATTGTTCTGAAATATAGACATATGTCACTTAAACTCACAGCACATGCAATAAATTGATTTGGATCAGCATAATATATAAGCTATTGTTGTGGCTTATTATTTGGGTTGGGTGTGGTTTGGGTACATTTGCACTTGGATTAGTAGGAGGGGGCATTATAGAAGGTTTTTTGGTTTGAGAATATGGTTTCATATAGCCAAAGGTTTCGTTTGGCCATCGTTGGCCACCTCTCCATTAAGATGTTTGCTGCCAGTTTCCTGGAGGTGGTTGCAAAGGTCCCTGAAAATGTTTTCAATTCCCTTGAGGGTGTTGTCACTAAGGTGAGGAATTTTTATAATTGGACCAAGCATTAGGTGGGTTATTCCAATACTATGGTGGGTATCCTCCATAGTTGGATGAACAAGGTGGCTTCCATTGGTTACTAGAATAAGAATTAAAATATGGTCCAACAAAGGATAGTGGATTTGGTGGCATACCTTGTCTTGAAGCCCATGGCCTTTTCTATGTAACAAAGTAGACTTGGTCTTCCTAGGTCTGGATTGGTTTGACTCGGATGGAATCTGCTGGTGTAGGAGCACACCTAGGCTAACCTCCATAGTTAGGATATTTGGGGCTTGTATCTGACCTTAGCCAAGTCAGAGTAGTTGTGTGTTTATTTTAGACCTTAGAAATTCATTGCAATGTGGGATAGGTGAGTTAGTCATTAGGACTAAGTTCACCAAATTAGTCATTATTAGTAGTTTAAATTTTCTTAGTGTTAGATGTCTAAGGTGAGAATAGAGTCTTAAAGGTGTTCTAAGCACATAGTGATGTTGTAAAGATGCCATAAGGTCATTAAATGAGTTGGTTCCTCAGAATCTAGAGAGGATAGTGGTCCTAAGAAATAGGATCAAGGCATAGAGAAAGATGCCAGATGTTGTAAAGAAGTTGTCATGACAACAATTGCAAATGTTGCATGCAACTCGGTTATCTTTGGATTCCCTTAAGAATAGGAAGTGGGAAATCGACCAACAAACCCTGAAAACATGGTGAATGGCACCTAATATGAAGGAGGGTCGAACTCAAGTGTCAGGAGATGGTAATCATAATGTAATCAAGATTTGTTTTGGAATAGAAAAGAGCTCTGCAATTTATGTGTTTATGTAAAACCCGAGCATTTCATGGTGATAGTGTGATTACATTATTTGATACTTGAAGATTAGTTTTGGATTTGATTTGAGTAGGATGTTTGAAGGTTTTTCTAGTTAGTGTGTTAGTGGTCTTGAGTTAGTTTTCAGATTGTAGAGATATAAGTTTGAGTTTGACAGTGTGCAAGTCCTATTTAGACTGTTTTTGTTTTCATGGCTCTCACTTGAGATTCATACCTTGGACCTTCGAAAAGAGGGATGAATCTTAGAGTGGATCCATTGTACATAGTGTATATAGAGTTAGGGGATCAGACAAGCAAGGTTACTACTTTAAATGTCAAGCTCTAGGCGAGTTAGGAGAACCCGGTTAGATGTTTGACAGTGTGAATTGGAGAAAATAGGCAGGGGAGAGAAGTACAGTACGGAATAAGTACGGTTCTAGGTAGGGGAGAACCATAACCTAACATGCTAGAAGGATTGAGATTCTATCAATCCATTTGACTGAGGTTTGAGCAAGAAAACCAGTGGGGTCCTACAAACTAGGCAAAATAACCCTACTTAACCTAGATAATAGGAAAACCAGTGTACGGAGAACTTAGGAGTATAGAATCTTTTAAATCCTTCAAAAAATAAAAAATGGAATTCGAATGTGGAATTGGTCTTTTCAAGTTGTTTGGAAAGTTTAGGCAAGAATGAAGTAAAGGTCTCTGTCAAGGGTTACAAGAAATAGGCCTCCTCAAGACAAATTCTTGGAACCAGTAGAAAAGGAGTTTGGAGATCCTCCAAGAAGGATCCAGTTCGAAATACATAGCATGTTTCCAATGTGTTTGGCACCCCTACAATGAAGAATGAATTTTTTGAGAAGATAGCACTTAGAGCTTTCTAAGTGAGGGAGAAGATTTGTACTTTTAAAAGGTGTTAGTCCTACAAGGTGAAGCACAAAGGATAGAACTCTTAGAGAAGAGTTAGAATTGGAGTTAGTTAATCATCTAAGCCAATCAAGACCTAGAGGAGACTAGGTTCCTAGAAGAGACAAGCTAGGTCTCTTAGTTGCAGTGCAAGCAAACCTTGGAGCACTCACATCATCTGCTTAGTGTCAATTTTAGCTATCACCTTACATCTATAGTCCCTCTTCTTCTATCTACAATGAGGGCAATATTTTTTCAATATTTCATTTCCCTCCTCATGTTTCTTATTAGCTTGAAGTTTATCCAACTGAGTAGCTAGATTATTGATTATATCTTGCTTGAAATCTACCAACAAATTAGTAATCTCCATCCTTGAGACTCCATTGTTGGCTAACTTAGCCATAGAGGATTGGTAGGATCTTCCTTTCTTTGAAGCTACCCTAGAGTAGTTCTGACATATCTTCTTGAATAGTAGTGAGATAAAGCATTCCACCAATAATAGATTTGTACATGCTCTAATCAACTTTTGAAGATTCATTATCCTTACTCAGCTTCTATCTGGTTACCATAGGGGTATAGACTGGTTTGTTGTCATCCATTCCAAACTTCTTCAATAATTCCTTAACATACTTAGATTGTGAAATGAATATCCCCTTATCAGTTTGATTCACCTAAAGTCCAAGGAAGAAATTCAACTCACCAATCATAGACATCTCAAACTCTTTTTGCATCTCCTCTACAAATTTATTACACATACCTTCATTTCCACCAAAGATAATATCATCAACATATACCACAACTATCAACATTTTGTTTCTCTCAACTTTGAAGTAAATATTTTTGTCGATAGACCCTTTGTTGAATCCTTGTTGTGTCGAGTATTTATCCAACCTTGCAAACTATATCTGTAGTGATCCTCCTGATGACACTTTTATTTTAGCTATTTTGTGACAAAGTTAGCTGATTGACCTTTGATACTATGTTATTTCAATGGTTTATGTCATAATTTACATGACTGATAGTGAAACTCATTTGATGATACACTATATTATTTGATGCGATGATTACTTTCATGAGATCACATTATGATGTAATATATGCTATTATTTTTTACACATATTGATTTTATGTTAGTTAGATGTTATTTCAGTTGGTGAAGAAGACGATTTAGTAGTAGTAGTACTCATCAGTGAGTGCCCTGCTACATCGCGATTCTTCTTCATTATGTGCTTTCATAATTATACATGTTGGATTAATTGTGTAGTGTTACGTAGCTTGGTATCAGAGCACTAGGTTCATATACTGGGCACTCTGGATACATGTGAGCCCATTACATTGACCTTGGTGTTGTACGTTTGAGTTTTTTTTTTCCCTTTTGGGTTGTGTTTTCTTGTGTACTCGAGAGTTGACTTTAGGTGTTGTAATTTAACCTAGGTAGTATTCCTTGTAATTGTATTTAATCCCTTGTGAGGTCCGTTTGACATGAGGACTCGTTCTATCTCCTAGGACGGGGGTTGGGCTTTCGACCACCACACGGTTGGGAGGAACGTGCCACTACTCCATTGGGTCCCCATCAGGTATTTTGTTATGACAGGTTTTCTTGGCTGGATCTAGATTGCACAGTGATTACGGAGTCAAGTTCCTTTGGTGAATTCGTGGCATTGACGTCTTCCTTTTCCTCATCTCATTCTTCTTTGTATCACACTCATTATGTACATGATTTGCCTTGTATATTTGTTGTTTCAATTGGATATTTGATATAATCTTGACTATTGTATTTAACTCTCCTTATTATATTATCTGAGCATGACTTCTCTTGTGGATACTATTACTTTTCTATGGTATTTGTATTGTATTTTTGTTATCCGTAGTAGCGTAGTTGTGGATCCCTGGAATGTTTATTGATGTTTTTGTCACATGTTATCTCTTTTACAAAATATATATTCTATTGTTTATCTAATTGTCATATCATTTTCCAGGTTCCACGGCGGGATATTACAATATCTATTTTTTCTGACAATTGATATCCTTTTGGTTGCTCCATATACACTTCTTCCAATTCTCTATTTAGGAATGTAGACTTGACATCCATCTGGTACACTTTGAAGTCTTTACAAGCTAAAAATTCCAAGAAAATTTGAATGGCCTCCATTCTTTCTATTGGTGCAAATGTTTCTTCAAAGTCTATTCCTTCAACCTGTGAATAATCTTTACATACAAGTCTTGATATATTTCTTACCACTTCACCATCTTCATTCATCTTATTTCTGAATACCCATTTTGAACCACTTACATTCTTGTTTACTAGTCTAGGGATTAGTTCTCATGTCTAATTCTTCTCTATCTGTTGCAATTCCTCTTTCATTGCTCTAAGTCAACTCTCATATTTGCATGCCTCATTCATAGTCTTAGGTTCTATCTTGGAAAGTAAACACAAGTTTACCTCAACCACTTTATTCCTCATCTTTACACCTTCACTTATGTCTCTAATCATTTTTTTCTCTGAATAATTTCTTTGTACATATTTAGGAGTCTTAGGTGCAGGTTTTGGAATCTCCTCTTCATCACTTTTTTCTTTCTCTTCCTTTTCTTCTTCTTTTACTTGACCACAGATAGGATCATCTAGTTCAACTTCACCTATTTCTACTGGTTTATACATAGCTTCATCAAATTTTACATTAGCACTTTCAACTATTTTCCTCGGTCTTTTATTGAAGCATTTATATGCCTTGTTGTTATTTGAACATCCAAGAAAAATTCTGTCATCACATCTAGCATCAAACTTTCCAATATTTTCATCATCTCTTTTAATGTAACATCTGCTTCCAAACAGTTTAAAGTATTTAACAGTAGGATTCTTACTAGTCCATAACTCATAAGGAGTCTTAGTTTTGTTACATATGATTTGAAATCTATTAAGAATGTAAATAGTAGTGTGGATTTCTTCTCTCCAATACACATCAGGAACATTTTATTTTTTCATCATAATTTTGCTAATCTCTTGAACAGTCTGTTTCTTCTTTTCCATAACTCCATTCCACTGAGGGGTTCTAGGGGAAAAATAATGTCTCTTTATGCCATGTTCTTCACAAAATGCATTAAACTCACCAGAAGTGAATTCTCCACCTCTATCAGACCTTAAACATTTGATTCTCAAGTTTACCTCATTTGCTACTCTTACCTTGAACACTTTGAATCTATCAAGAGCCTGGGATTTCTCTCTAAGAAAAGTAACCCATGTCATCCTAGAGTAATCATCAATCAAGAGCATAAAATAACTGACACCATTAAGGCTTCCTATTCTTGTAGGACCACATAGGTCTATATGAATCAATTCCAACATTTTGGTACATGATTATTCGTTTCCTTTAAAACTACTTTTTGTTTGTTTTCCCAACTGAAAACTTTTGCAATTTGAATTTGAAGGCTCTATGATTCTAGGAAATCTCTAACAACTTATTTTGAACTAATCCTAATTAGATTGTCAAAATTTTCAAGTCCCTTCCTTTGGTGCCACAGCCAACTTTCATTAATTTATGAAACAAAACACTGACCATCACCACTCTTAAGTTGATAGATGTTTCCATGAGTTTTTCTTCCTACTGCTACCATAGTTCTAAATCCTTTTTCTAATCACATAGGTGTTATCCTAAAACACAAGATTAAATCCTTTGCTACACATTTTCCCAACACTCAAAATATTATGCCTTAAACCTTTAACATAATAGACATCATCAGTACTATGCTTTCCATAAAAACTAATTGTTCCTTTCCCAAAAATCTAAGCACTAGAATCATCTCCAAACATAACTATTCCTCCATCATACTTCTCAAGTTTATTGAACTTAATTTTATCTATAGGCATGTGATTTGAACATCCACTATTAATTACCCAATAGTCTTCATCCTATCTAAAATGAAAAGCAATCGCCAGAGTACCTTCCATCTCATCCTTCTTGCTCTCCAAATTAGATTCCCTTGCACATCTTTCATGGTCAGTAGATACAACTTTAATTTCAAGGGCTAGAAATAAACATTCATCTTTATCTTCCTCAAAGTCAAACTCGTCATTATAAATTCCTGCATCTTCTTTATTATAATACAATTTCTTGAACTTCCTATCCCTTTTGTCTTTGTGTTTGTTATTATCTTTGTTCTTCTTGTGTGTAACTCTATTTGGATATCTTGAGGCATAATGACCAATATTTCCACAACTAAAACATTTAAAGGGAAACATACCTTTGTATTTACTAGTACCTTTCTTCAATTTCCTCGTGAAGTTCTCTTCCAACTCTTCTGAAATATCATCTAATTCATCTCCTATCTTCATTTCTTTAAAGGTTGTTTCAGCTTTCTCCTTTTCTCTTGTGAATTTTCTCATCTCAAATGCAGTCAAGATGCCAAATAGGTGCTCCTTAGTGAATTCCTTTGGATCATATGAGTCTTCAATAGTAGAGGCCTTGTCACTATAATTCTCTAGTAGGGTCATTGATATCTTCTCAATTACATCTTCATCTGACATGGTACCACCTTGATTCTTGATCTAATTTTCTACAAGTTCAACTCTTTGATAATAGCTTGCAATATCTTCACCCTCTTCCATTTTCAATTTCTCAAATTTGTGCTTAGCTATTAGCTTCCTTGATAATTTCACTCTATCATTTCCTTCATAAACATCTTTCAATTTTTCTCAGACTTCACAAGTAGCGCCTAAAGAAATAACTTTTTTCCTATTAGTTTTAGATAGAGCACTGAAGATAGCATACCTTTCCTTTTCATTCTCCTTATAAGCAATGGTCTCATCTCCAAAGGAAGGAATAGCGGATGGTTCAACATACTTTGTATCTATAGATTTCCAAGTCTTGAAACCAAGAGAAACCAGATAACCTCTAATGTGCACTTTCTAGTCACTATAATTAGCTCCATCAAAAATTGGGATTTGCAACTTGTGTGCCATCTGATCTACCTCAAGCGGTTAATCTTTTCAGCGAGGAACTAGAGCTCTAATACAAATTATTGAAATGCACAAGATAATTGGGAGGGGGGGTGAATCATTTGTATCAAATTACTTCACTTCTAACCTTAATCAATTCCACATTAACTTAGTTTGTTATTAAGTGTAAACATGAAATAAAAATAATAGAAAGCAAACATTAGAGACACCAGATTTACGTGGGAAATCTAATGAGGGAAAAAACATGGTGAGGATTAGCTCACAATATAGTAATAATATAATACCAGATACAAAGGCTCACTACCAGAGGGCTCACTGCCTATAATAGGACTCACTGTCTAGAAGGAGGCTCACTATCTACAGATAAATAAAGATCCACCACAATAGGTTCCACACATTCGTAGCTTGATCAAAAGATTGTAGATACCATCAGCTTATTGCTTTCAGGAATCTAGCACATCAAAGTACTGCTACCTTGATTCACTTTTACACACTCTTCTTTTCACACTTCACTTGCTTGTCTCACAATTCGCAACATCTTGACTTGATTTTATACCATCTTCAACCCTAGAAGCATTCTCCAAGGTCATTTATACATTCTTCAATTTACAAATTCAAATTAGGTCAGCTACTCAACATTCTTGTGGTGGATAAGAATGAGAGAGGGAAAATTATACAATTAATTAGGACCCAAACAACATCTTGGATCAATCACATGCTTCCTTAATTCAATGCAAAATCTTTATGTAACGTGTAGACACAAGGTCGACCAAACCTAATGAAAACACCAATGATCTTTGAAGTATGCACATCTCCAGCAAGATGATCACACGTAGATCATCCAACACACTTCATCAAAAATTTTAACATCTCTAAGAAACCTTTTGGTACATCCACAACAACTATAATAGTATTCATGCACAGAATATTCTTCAACAGTCCAACTGGACCAAGCAGCAACATAGGAGCTCTGGAGCAAGTTTTCTGGAGCACCAAATCACAAGCATATTTCCAGAATACAAAGAACATTAGTATAAACCATCGCTCAAATCTACAAGACCTAAAATAAACCACCAGAAGACTGCAAAGAATAACATTTCTCCCAGTCCATAAACAAATAGTTCTACCAAATTGGTTCACACACCGATGAACATATCTTTCATTCTTCATCGACCCAAAAGCTAAAACTTAAGATATATTATCCTTTGAATCTCATGAACAATACCATAGATCCACATAGTCATAGAATCAACATAGAAGAAATGCAGAGCACAATACTGGAGCACACTCATAACACACACTCAACATTGCCTTCATTATTTCTTAATTTTCTCAAAATCACTTGGAAAAAACACAACTACAACTTCATAAATATAGCTCCATGTACTCTAAAAACTTCTACAGTATCTCAACTATACAAGTACCATCTTTAATCATATTGAATTGTGTTGACATCAATGATAACACCACCAAACACATCCATACTTGCAACAGGGGTATAGGGATCATATATGATTAACCCTCTAAAAATATGGCATTGAGAGAGATAGCTTATGATTTATCATGTTTTATAGAGATAGATTAAATATGTAGGTAGAAAAAATTATGGTACAACTAAAAACTAAGACATTTCTTAAGTGACTAGTGATGGTAGATTACTGCCTTGATCTAATTGGAAACTAAGTCACTAATTTTGTTTCTATACCAAAACAAGTGAATATTAACCATGTAAGCTAGATGTGAAAACTAATCATAAGTTAAGATCTATAGACTTACAAACTTATAAATAACTAGAGACATTAGTGTCTACCAACCCTTGCATAGGCCAACTAATTGATCTCTCCCAAAGTTAACAACTATACCTTTAGAGGAATACATTGCATCAAACCTCCTAAACAAGATCAATTAGATAGACATTCATACATAAATGTAAACATATATTCAACTTCTTTCTATGAATATATAACTTGTGAAAGTGGTTGAATATAAAATAATACTAGAATAAGTCTATTCCTTATAGAAATTTTATCATGTTACACATAAGAATTACAATAATGTCAAACCCTCAAGTTTACAAAATAACCCTAAAAATTACATATTTTAGATATGTAGATATAAAATTTAAAATTTTAATTTGCAACCTTATGGGTATAGACACACTTGTGGTAATCATATTGAATCATTAAATTAGATCCCTTTTTTGTCAATATATATGTATAGGTAGAAGAAATACACACACTCATGGAAGAAATAAAAATTTGTAATGGGGTACAATAGAGCATATATAAATATCTCATTCAGTGTAATGGATAGGTTTTGTTGCACAGGTAGTTGTCGTTGAACCAAAATATTGACCTGTTAATGCTCGATACAACCACCGGATTTATACAAGATCCAAGATCCATATGAGGCAATTAATCCATGTCACCAACCCAAGAATTACGTTGCACAACAAAAGGATACCAAGGGTGAAACTCTTGCAACAATCCCCCAGTGCAAGTGAGGGGTTCAAACCTATGACCTTGACCTTGATACCAATTTTTGCAAAGCTGACTATCGTTGCACCAAAATATCAGCATGTCAATGCCTGATACAACCGCTAGATTTATGCAAGATCCAAGATCCACATGAGGTGGTTAGGCCATGTCATGAACCCAATAATCAGACTACACAACACAATGACACCAAGGGAAAAACTCTTGCAATAGGTTTAATGTGAGAAAATAGACACCTACAACAACATGGACCCCTTTAACATATTATGCAAATGAAATGATGATCCATAACCCATAGTAAATGCACAATATCCAAGAGAAAAGTTACTATTCTAATTAAAATAATTGGCATAATCAAAGCACATAGTGAAAATTATATTTGCAAAAAAAATCATCATTGCTAATATCATCCATGAGTCCCATCATGTAATTGAGGACACATAGGATCCCTATTTTTGGTAAAAAAATTTGCCGTTGTAGTTTTATTTTAAGAAAATTCCTTGAATCACCCAGTGAACAAAAATAAATGAACCAAGATTTGGAGAGATCATTGTTGGATTAGCAATATTCCTCAGAATTTTAGACGTACAACTCCCTCATATGATGAAATTTAGATTTTAAAGAGTATAATTTTAACCAAAAAGTGGGAAAGGAAAATAAGTTAAAATAGAGACAAGAAGGATAACTACATGAAAAGGGGGAGGAACACATAGATTCATCCCTCAAGGGCATAAAGAGAACATACAAGATGAAGGAAATAATTTTAATTAATCATATGATAAAAAATTAAAGAAATAGTTATGAATTCACCAACAAAAGAACCCACAAGACAAATAAAACATGTATGACTCAAACATCAATCATATTATTCTCCATTTATTTCTTTAATCGAAGAGCTCATAGAATTTTTTCTATGTACAAAATGAGAAAATCAATCTTCTCCTTTAGAATTTCCTAGATCTCCCCCCAAAATTTAACCCCCTCTTCTTTTGAATTTTTACAATAAATATAAAATAAAAGACCTTTCAACTTTTGTAACTGACTCTTTTAAAATTTGGGATTTTACAAAGTTCTATAAAATAAATTACAAAAATAACTCTTGAGAGAACTTTTCAATAGTTTTTAAATAAAATGATGGACCTTACCTCTTTTTTACCAATATTTGACACACCTTTAATTACACCTCCATGTTTCTTTCAACGGTATAGTGGAGTTCTAAACTTATTTTCACTTTCAAAGTTGATTTTGAAACTATCAAAAAAATGTCAATACCCTCTTTGAAAACATTTACTCTCATATTTATTTTTATGTATTTCTAATCATTTATAATACTTTATAAATGTTTCAATAACCATTCTGAGCACCATGAAACTCTAAAAACATTTAAAAAAATGAAAATTTGGGTTTTTGCCTTTAAAAAGTGGTTGTCGAGTTTTTGGGTGATTATGAAAACCTTATCAGGTTCCAATAAAGGTTTTATAACCTTAAAAAACTTTTGAAAACAATTTATTTTTGAAACCACATATGATTTTTGGAGGTCTTCATAACACTTAAATCCTTAATTAAAACTTGATAAAGACTAGGTAATTCATCTTAGAATTTCAAATTTGATATGGAAGTTTGAAATGACTGCATATTATTGACAATAAGCATATTTTTTTAAATAAGACAAGTTAAAAAATGAGGCCAACAAGTGGATTTTTTATTGGCAAAAATAATTTAGAAGTATGTAGTAGGAACATAGAATCTTTGGTTACGATCGGTGCTTTAAATCCATTGGGCTAGAGTCAAAAAACTAACAGAGCATGACTAACAAAGATGAACTTGATGGAAGGAAAAAATGGGACACGCAACAAATGAACAAAGATTGGAACCAAAATAGGAAATAAAATAACTCCTACTTAACCTATGTACAAGGTAGGGAACCCTACCTCAAACTTCTCCATTGTGATCATGTGAAACCATTGACAAGATGAGAGAAATAAATGTTTGTGCAAAATAGTGGACAGTGAGTAAGAAGCACTTGAAGACCCACCATCTAGCTTTCCACTATCATGGTGAGAGATCTAAATATAATTTCATGAAAATGTTCTTTAGATAAAATATTATGCCCAAATAGCCACTTTACATTATGTACCTTTGAATTCAGTTCAATCACATCAACACTGCACTACATATGGTCATTAGAATCTTATCATATAACATTGAACATAATACCATCTTGCACTTGACTTTTTGTGTAAGAATAAATCAACCCCTAATTGTACATCTATCATCAAAGATATTAGACAAAGAAACTTCTTGAGAGTGCTCTATAGAAATTATTTTATCTAAGATTGCATTTGTAGTGTCCCTCCATTTCGACCATCTTGGATTTTGAGTAAGTTTGTTTTGCTAAATTGCATTGTCTGTTTGTGTTCAATATTACATTGTTAAAATTGATTTTGAAATTTTAAAGATAAAGTAATAATATAACTAACCTTGATTAATCAATTTAATTAAAATTAAATTGATTACAAGGTGACTTAGTTATTTAGGAGGAGGTAAAATGATAATTAAATGAATTATGAAAAGGTGTTATATGTATTTTGATTATTAATTAAAACAAGGAGATTATAATACTTAATGATAAAGAAACAAATAAAGCTAAATATTATTATTATCATTAGTTTTAATTAACTAATGGGAGAGTAATTTAAGTGGTGTTGATTTATATTACCTATTCCATTATTTTATTTTTATTTCACTTGAAAGTGTAATCACCTTCATTATTGTTACTTTATTACCGCTTAAAATAAATAAATAAATAAAAATTAGCTTCTATATAGATACAGGTATTGAGAGATATATATTTAATTAGTTAAAATTCGTTGAAATTTCCTAAGCAAAAATTTACTTGTGTTTCTTTTGTTGGGAAATAGGGTCTATGCCCTTTCTTTTAAGCCTTCAAGATTTAGGTTAGTTAAGTTATTTATTGCATAGACTCCATCCAAGTAATAGCGGAGAAAAATCAAGTTTTCACTTGAATCACGTGTAATATGTAAGAAAATGGAAATAAGATAAATTGGGTAAACAAATGCTTATAAGAAATAAGATAATTTTACTTTATTAATAATTAAATTAAGGATAAGTGGAGTTGAATTGTTTAATTCTGAAAATAGAATAAATTTGTATCTTTCTCCATGTAATCCACTTGTCTTATGGAGGGAACCTGACTTTACACTTGTCAGTTCCAAGTGTTTGAAAGCTTCTAAAGCTTTTATTTCCCTCACATCTATCCATTGCATGGGCTGGGACATTTTACCCTCTCTACACCTGTCCAATGCATGAAAATCTACTTTACACGCATCATTTACATATGCTTATAATTTTGCAAAAACACACTCTGGCCAAAAAGAAAAAAAGGAAAAAAAAAAAAGAGAAAAGGAGGAAGAGGACAGCGGGTTCTAGAAGGGAGGAGGTTAACAGGAGTAACAAAGGAGCTTGAGGAAACCACAAAAGTGTGAAGGTAATTTCTATTTTATTTTTTTTATGCTTCCTAGGTTATTTTAATTTAATCCCTTTCATTATTATTCAATGGCTGCCAATCTTTTATTCCTGGCAACCAGTTCTTGAAAATAGAATGTTGTAGAGGTTTAAATAATCTCCCTGTTCCCATCGTCAACCTATCTCAGTCGTAGCACTTGAGCAGATTAGCCTAAAATTTTATATATCTATATAAATATATGATATATATGTTTATGTGTTTTAAGCAATATGAAGTTGTTTAAAATATAATTTATTTTATTTTAAATTAAATAGATATATATATATATATATATATATAAAATTATATTTGCATATGTTGAGTAAAAACCTAAATGATGGATGTTGGAAATTCAATAAGGGTTTAGTTATTTAAAAACATCTACCTTTACAATAAATGGTCTTGTAAGCTAAATACGTTGAGAAGTTAAAATAGAGGAAATAAGGTATTAGAGAGAAATTTTATTGATTACATTACGTTTGTTTGTGCATTATAAATTAAGAGAATTTAAGACAGTAACTTTGTAATAACAAATTAGAGTAGTAATATTATTATTAGTTAAAACTCATATTAATGTTTTATTCTCAAAATTATTAGGAATTTCATATTTGATTTATTGGTATAATAATTTTATTACCTTAGCAAGTTAATACCTCCGAAAAAGTGGTAATTAAGAAATAAATAAATAAAAGAAGATATAAATAAATCAATATTCATTATTACTTTTACTAAGAAGTTAAATTTAAAAATATTGATTTACTTGAAGAAGTTAAAGTGAATAGGTAAATTTGGAAATACTGATTTATAAGGAAATCAATATTCATTATTATTTTTACTGCGAATTTAAATTTAAAAATATTAATTTACTTTAAGAAGTAAATTTATTTTAAGTAGTAAAAAGGATATTAATTTGAAGAAAGTTAATATCGGAGAAAGAAGTGGTTAAGAAATAAATAAATAAAGGAAAATTTAAACAAATCAATATTCATTTATTTTTACTTAAAATTGAAAAGTTGAATCTGTAAATATTAATTTATTTTATTAAGTTAAAATGAATAGGTAAATTTGGGAATACTAATGTACTTTAAGAAGTTAAATTATTTCAAAAGAAGTCAAAATGATATCATTTTAGAGCAAGTTATTATCTCCAAGAAAAGTAGTAATATAATTATATAGAAATAAATAACTATAAAGAAATCAAAGTTTATTACTTTTCATTTAAATTTGTAAAGTTTAATTTGGAAATATTAATTTACTTTAAGAAGCTAAAAAAAATAGATCTTAGTGTTGTGTTTCTCACTTAGAGGAAGGGTACACTAGGACTATGCAAAATGTCATGGTATTCTTTTGTATATTTAAATTTATTTGATGATTAATTTATTAATCCAAGAAAGAGATACATGAACATATAGATGGTTTATTGAATTGTATATTAGGTTATGAAACTTAGAAGTCAAGGGTTAATATTTAATTTCTAATTAATAATAGCATTGAAGAGAACCTCTCTTAGGTGATTATTTTCAATATTTGGAAGTTAATAAAATGAATAAGGATATATTTAAGTTGGAAAAGTTTATCGGTTACTTATTCACTAATTCTTAAGTTGTTATCTAAGTGATCTTCTATTTGTATTGATAAAAGATATATATATACAAAGGTGGCATTGATTAATCACTAGATGGTAAACATTGAATAATGTTAGAGTATGACCCTTAGTCAAACTATTATACTATCCTAGAAGCTATTGAGAAAACCTAGTTATTCAGAATTTATACTACTTAATGGAAGATATATAGTCATTTCACGGTTCCATGATGTGAGTCTTCTTTTTGTGTTAAGTTTGATTAAGGAGACTTGTTGCAATGACTTTCTTGTAGTCTTATTTCATGATGGTTGGGAACCTGAAGCATTTGAATTACCCTCAGTGGGAGTTTGTGGATATTTGGTATTTTAGGCTTCCAGAGGCAATGGAGAAACTTGAATTGTATTGATTTTCCATGGTTGGACCTTTGTAATTCATTGATCTTATTTCTGATTTTGAGTTCTTGTGGGTGTTACCTTGTACCATGGTGTTGAATTTTATGTGGCTTTGAGTGAGATGGTTCATGCCTCGAGCGTGCATTCATTTTATGGATTTTATGTTTGGTACACCCCTTGTTGTAGTCTTGTTTCAGAACTATTGGGGAGGGTGGCTTTTCATGGGGGCAAATGCACAAAGGGGATGTTAGGGTAACCCATGGAAGAGTTTCCTAAACAAGTTATAATGTAATTAATGAGCTAGTGGGGTTTGGGTAGTTAAACATTAAACAAGATAAATTATGTGCCTCACCCATATTGTTAGCACTATCACAAGCTAAGGATGGGATGAGAAGACCTGGTCAGTAAGATCATTGCCTTGTCCTCATGAAAGGGAAGTTGTCTTGCATGAGTCACCCTATGGATCGGCGCCTTGGGATAGGCAGTCAGGATAACCATAGATGGAGGCAGCACCTTGTGATAGGTTTTCTGGATAATCCATGTAAGGCCATGCAATGACACTCTCCCATAGTACCTATTTATTTTCCCTTGTTAGGTTGCCTCTAGGAGTGTTGTTTGAATTGTTGATGTTGTTGAGGTAATTGTTCCTTGGTGTTTTTTGTTGAAGCCTCCAAGTTCTATCTTGTCGCACACATGCCTCATGACAACTTTATTGATGTTAATGAAAGGTGCCCTTGATATTTATTGTTGGTTGATATTGTGATTTCATTTGTAGGCTTTGGATCCTATTGTTGTTGGAACCTCTTATGGTTATTTAGTGTTGATCTATAATTTTTGCATTTGGTTTCGTTGGACTTTTCATTATTTTGTTGTGCCTATGTGATGGCAATGTTATGGGTTGGTATCTTATATTGTTGTTATCCTTGTTGTGGATTCTGGTTTGCAATTGGCTCATTTGACTATTTTGGTTGAGGAATGGGGATCTTTCTTGTCAACTCCTAGTATGGGGGTGGTCTTTTGGGCCCACGTGGTTAGGTGGATCATGCTATGCACCCCATTGGGTCCCCATTCTGAGTTTGTGTTGATGTTGTTGATCCAGGACTCTACCTCAATTCTTTTGTACCATGTTCAATTATGTAACATTCTTATATTTGAAGCATCCTTTCCTCCATGTGATAGGATGCGCATGTACTCCTGAAGTGATGTAATGAACTCCTGAAAGGGCTATAATGTATTATTTTACCTTTGTAAACCTTATGAGGTAGTTGTTATCTGATGTGTTGTATCTATGGAAATATACTCCACAATTTTCATATTGAACTATTAATAAAATGTTATTTGTATCTTTTTTTATCATGGATGGTTGTATATTATCTTGATTCGTTCGTTATCATTATGGTATTAGTTTAGGGTTTCTTGATTCTGTCTCGTGTACCCCAGAGGATTTAATTGTAGTTGTAATCATATAATTTCCTTATATGTAATATATGTTCATGTTCATCTTATGTATTGTTCTACTTTCAAAAAAATTGTGCGGTAATTTGTCATTTTTGTTGTTCTTTGGGGTTCACATGTTGGGGTGTCACACCATTATCTAGATACTTAACACCATCTTGTAATGTATGAACCACCAAATTTATCAAATTCAACTATTAGTTTATCTAATATTTCAATTTATTCCCCACTATTATGTACTTCATATAATGGTTTAATATGGTGAGGAAAAAATGATTGAATTGAAGAAATTAGATCTTGCATAATACTATCTTTAAACTGAAAGAATTTAAATACAAGATGATATATTCTCTTATTGAAATTCTTTGTAACATCTATCAAGAAACTTGAATTCTAGAAATTTTTGCTAGATGCATGACAAAGTTTCAATGGTTGATGATTTATCTCCAATTTTTTATTTTTGAACAATTCTCCTACATCTTCATGACCTTCCACATACCTTCGTTGTAGAAATTTTTCTTTAATAAATTTCAAAAATTCTTATTTAGGTTGCATACCACCTTGAGAAAGATTTCTTGGTGACTCATTTTACATTATCTTTCTCCAAGTTGACCTTAAATATTTGTTCTAACAAGATATATAATTTAATGGCACTAGTGCCATGATGCAAGTTTAAAACTAATGACAGTAGATATATAAGTTTTAAAAAGTTGCTAACATCCATTCTAAAAGAGGTACCTTTAATTTTTTGGAGAATAAGATGCAGTAGTCTTTCATATCCCCAGCAGAGTCACCAAAAATCTATTCGTAAGCATATTTTTCACTGTAGTTTTATTTTAAGAAATGACCCTAAATTGTCCAATGAACAACAAAAAATAAACCAATGGTTGGAGAGATCATTTTTGGATTATAAATATTCCTCTAAATTTCAAAGGTACAACTCCCATGTATGATGAAATTTGGATTTTAAAGAGTATGCTTTTAATTGAAAAGTGGGAAAGGAAAATAAGTTAAATTAGAGACAAAAAGGATAACTACATGAAGAGTATGAACACACAAATTCATCCCTCAAAGGCATAAAGAGAGAATATAAGATGAAAGAAATAATTTTAATTAATCATATGAAAAAACATCAAAGAAATAGTTGGGAATTCACCAACAAAAGAACCCACAACACAAAGAAAACATGTCTAACTCATAGGCCAATCATATTATTCTCTATTTATTTCTTTAGTCAAAGAGCTCACTGACTCTTTCTTGTGTACAAAATGAGAAACTCAATATTCTCCTTCAAAATTTCCCAACTCTCTCCTCAAAATTGAATCCCCTCTCCTTTTGAATTTTTACAATAAATATAAAAGAAAAGACATTTCAGCTTCTATAACTAACTCTTTTACAATTTGGAATTTTACAAATTTTTATAAAATAAATTACAAAAATAACTCCCAAGAACACTTTTCAACAATTTTTAAATGAAATGATTGACCTTGCCTCATTTTTTTACCAATATAGGAGACACCTTTGTTCAAGCCTCCATGTGTTGTTGTCAACGATATAGTGGAGTTCTAAACTCATTTTCACTTCTGAAGTTGGTTTTGAAACTATAAAAAAATGTCAATACCCTCTTTGAAACCTTCACTCTCATCTTTCTTTATATGTATTTCCAATAATTTATCATCCTTTAAAATGGTTCCAATAACCATTGTGGGCATCGATCGGGCTCTAAGAACATAAAAATTTCAAAAAATATATATTTTTCCTTTCCTTTTTATCTTTCCTTTTTGCCTTTAAAAAGTGGTTGTTCAATTTTTTTGGTGGTTATAAGAACCTTGTTGGGTTTCGATGGAGGTTTTCTAACCTTACAAAACTTTTGAAAATAATTTATTTTTGAAACCACATATGATTTTTGGAGGTCTTCATAACATTTAAAGCCTTATTTAAAACTTGAGAAAGGACTAGATAATTCGTTTTGGATTTTCAAATTTTATATGGAAGTTTGAAATGACTGCACATTATTAACAATCAGAACAATTTTTTTAAATAGGCCAAGTTCAAAAATTAGGCCAACACTTAGGAAGTCAGTAAATTTTTACTATTGCCCACAAGAAGAAAAAACTAGATTTAGAGTGCATAGGGTATGGCTGAAAACATCTGCTTACAACTCAGCCACCATCATTAAGGCCACTAAAAGAATAAATATATTGTGTAGATTACCAATTACCACCATACTAAAAATAAACTCAATTGCTAATCTTTACCATCATGGAGGCTATAGCACCATTTTGAAGCACAAAAAGCTAATCTACATGGTATGAAAAGTTCCATATACTTGTTAAGGGTAGGTAAGTAGGTTAAATGGTTTGAAATTAGGGTTTATAATCATGACCAAGGGTATGTTGGAGAATCACACCATACATTACTTATCTTGGTGAATCCATACACAAAAAAGAAACATGAACCAAAAGCATTGAATTCATGACCCAATAATATTATAACACATTGCCCCCAATAAAATTTAATCCATGGGAATTTAAAAACAATGTATGGCTATGGAGATAATCGGGGGACACTAAGGAAAATACACAAATCACCATGTTAAGACACCAAGTCAACTATTACCACCAAGGTGACATGTGTTGAGAAAAGAATAGTTAGTTGTTCTATAAATAAATAGAATAAGGTGGATGTCACCCTTTAGTGGGAATTTTAATATGAATCAAGGCAAAGACACAAGACCATACAAGGGACCCCCATTGAGGCATGTCACATTAACCTTCAGGTGATTTAGGATAATCTAAAGATAAAATTGATTGGCTAGTGTTGAAGCTTAAAAGAATAATACAAATAACATGACATGGGCAAGATAGACTTGAATAATTTGAATACCAATGCCTTTGTTCAAACATTAAATAAAAAAGCATGAAATCTTAGTCAAAATTATTTTTGAACAATTTTCTACATAGGGTTTGTTAGAGCATGAAAACACATCAAATTGGCATATATAAAATAGTGCCAACAAGATCAATAAATCAAATAAGTGTATCTAAAAAGAATGGATGAGAAATATTCAAGTATATGAAGTATGGAAAACATGAGGCATGATAATAAAACCTCCATAAAAAGAACATCCTTATGCTAAGTAAAACATGTCATGATAATATCAAGGATAAAATAATGATATGCAACAAAAGATAAGAACTTTTCAAACTAACATATATGCATGAAAATAATCCAAAGAACAAGATGGTAAGATTATCTATTGGTGGTAAGGTTGAATAAATAATTTTTTGTGATGTATAGCCAAAATCCAATTAACAAAAATAGGCATATGAGGATCAAACCCTAGAAAATCTAGAAATTGATAACAAATCAAAGTTATACCAAGTATAAAATTCCCTATAAATATGAGAAAAACTATTTCATGTAACATTGGATGGATTCACCATAAATTATTGGAAAGATTAACTATGTCATTTTTGTATTGATTGCAAATATTAACATCTTGTTGTGCCCTTTGCACACACGCCTCACTTGGACCGGGGACCCCCTCTTTATGCTTCACCTTTTTTTGGGTCGATTCACGCTTGCTTCATTTTTTGTGCCCCTACTTTTGGACCTAATTGGTGAAAATGCCTTCAATTTGAAAAATCCCACCATGCTTAGCCATTTGCCAAAATTTCATGAAGTCTAGGGAGTTTGCAGAAAATTCAATATGGGTTTCCCCTATGCGGAACTCGTGCCATCCTTTGTCATGTGTGAGAGTTTCACTACAACTCACTTTATGCAAAACGCCGTCCCCACAATGGCATTCTCAACAGCATCTGTCTTTCATCTTTTCGTAAGGACTTCTCCCCTCTGAACCCATACTGCATTTCTTTGTGCACCCAATTCATGTGCGCATTTCAAAAAGTTTGTGTTTAATGCCCTCATTAATGGTGCCTAAGTTTATAAATAGGGGGTTTTGGTCTGTCATTTTCACCTTGTGCATTCAAATTTTAAAGTTGAGTGAACTATTGTTGGTGAAAGTGAATTTGGCAATTGAAGTTTTATCATCCTTCTTCCTTCACGTGGTAGTAGGTATGAATCATCCCCTTTTCGTTTATGTGTTATCTTGAATTTTCTGAGCCGAATGTCTAAGGTTTTGAAGTATGTCTTAGGGATGTTTAGATGACTAAATTTATGGAATGGTTTTGAGTGGGCATGCTAAAAGGAATCCCGCAATGCTTTAATCAAATCTAGAATGATTCATGACCAAATGAACCTTGTTACAATCAACATATGGAACCCTAGTAAACCACTAGATAGGAAACCCAAAACTTTGGAAATTCTTTAAGTGAAAATACCAACTGTAGTGACATTTGCAAGATACTGCCTTTGAAATTTGATTTCAATGGTATTGGTGATAACAATGTTCACTATCATCACCTCCATGAGAAAACCCTAAAGTCGTTAAAATCACCAAATTTATAAATGTCTAACATCAAAATTTCGTGTGGAATATCTTCTACAAAATGGCACTTACAGGAAGCCATAAACCTTGAGTCGTTTCAACGAAAGAAATTGATCAACCTTCTGAGTAATAGATTCCATGTTATCATTTCCTATGGGTGATGATTTCGAACCACTAGTTTGGAAAAATGCTTAACATAAGAACCTTCTATAGAACTTTTGTTGTGAAATGACATTTGTGGGGAGTCTCAATGCTCGAGCCATTTCTCAATGGAAAAAATTAAACAGCCCCTTAATCAATGACCTCCACCCTAATAGTTTCAAGGAACATGAAATTCAAGCTCTCAAAACAAATAAGTCTTTAAACTTGTGTGGATGATTCCTTGTAGGATGGTGTCAATGGGGAGTCATGGAACTCAAGACGTTAATAATGAAAAAACATAGACGACACTCCTCCTGGTGGCTTCCGCCCTCATACTTTTTGCATAGCTTTGAAGTGAGTTGTTTCCTCAAAATCTTTAAGACCCAAATGACAAAAACATTAGCATCACTACATTGACCCCCCTTTTTTGATGCAAAATAAAACTCTAAGTATGGAGACCAACGTAGGTTATTCTATGTAGAATTTCATTCATGAGATTCCATTCATCCCGGGCTATTTCCTAATGCCAACAACCTTGATGGCCTCTAGGTGGATGGCTTCCGCACTATCCTTTTTTGCATCACCTAAACAACTTCTTGATTCATAAAATCAATTTCCCCACATGCTAAATAAGCTATTTGATAGATCAAACTTAGAGCATTGAATTCTAAATATTTTGCAGGTTTTCCCATGTGGAAGGTCGCTTGCGGATCTCTGTGAGCCTGATGTCATTATTCAACTACTTAACATTCAACGGAATTTGCATGAGTGGCACCCACAAATAAAATTCACGCACTCTGTAAAACGGCTAAATTTCCAAGCACAATGATCTAACATGACTTCACGTTCTATTTCCCACGTGCCAAAATAACCTAGTTCAAAATTTTCCAAGTATAAAACCACTGTGGATATTGAAGTGCGAGAAGACATTGGCAGAGCATCATCATCCGAAAGCTATTGTCAACAAGGAAACTTGGACGGATTTTCAAGTAGTGTCTTTCACATTAAGTTGTTTGCCAAAGCCAAAGAGGCAAATTTGACCAAGTAAATTGATCCCAAGCACTTTAACCTACATTTTGCAATGACTTAATGGATCCATATCAAAAATAGCTCAATATTTTGTCAATGCGGAAATATCCTTACAGGATGATATTTGCGGGTTGTTGTGCCCTCCAGGGCATTTCTAACAACATTAACAGCAACAACATTTGTAGGACGGAAACCCACACTGCTTGACCTACAAAGCTATAAATCTTGTAAATGGTTACAAAATGATGGAATCTAATGAATGTAATGATTCTTTTGAGGTGTATGGATGCATTTAATGACATTTTAGTATGATCTCACTAGCATTTCACTCTTTCTTAATTTATCAAGGCATTTACTACGCGTTCTTTGTGTAGGATTTATGGAACCAGTTGAGAATACTGACAAGGCCAAGAAAAGAACAAAGGCTAAAAAGGGAGAAAAGGAAAAGGCCAAAATGAAATACGAATCCCATGGGTTCAAGTGCACCTCAAATATTGTCTCACAATGGGACAAGGTATCAGAAATAGACTTGGTCCACATCAACATATATGAATTTAGACAATGAGTCTTGGTTAGCTTGAAAATCGAAGAAGCATGAAAATTGAAGAAAAGTGGAATTGCAAAGACAACAGGCTTCCCACCGGCTTTGGTTAGCCAAGAGTTAATATTTAGATGTATATAATTTTACCACCCACAAACAAAGAGAATAATCACTGTAGAGGGGAGGGTGTTGGCCGACTTGACTCCTATATCAATCGGGAAGACATTCAGGATCCCTCTATTTGACAAGATGGAAGAGATTGAGAAATAATATGCTCTAAAACTGTGGAAAGTAGACCCCACTAGCTGTAAAAGATCTATAAATCAGACATGGTTGATCAAGCCTCGTGGGAAAGCAAACAAAGTACCTCAAAAACTTTATCATAGTGACTTCGTGGAGGAAGTCAACAACCTCGTGACACTTCTAAGTAGAGTGATGGGGCTCCCTACCTCCTCGCTTTTTGAAGAATGGATATTGTACTTTATGGAAGAAATCATCAGGGGCAAAAAAAAAATTCCTCTAGGCCAAGATAATTAGTGATAATTTGCACAATCAATTTGTTGCAGTGAAAAATAATAAGGAGTTCTATATGACTTCTAATATTGTGTATCTTTTGGTAGTTAATTTTCCCTATAAGGGGTTAAACTATGTTGGTGAGCTTGGAACAAAAAAAGGGAAAACCCTCGTCTATGATTGTTATCCACAATTACAATACAGGAACTATAAGAAAGACTATAGGCAGGTAAATGATGCTTTCATCATGCATGTTGTTTGAACACTGTCAAATGATTACAGCAAAAGCATGTACCACAGTGAAAAGACATTGTTCAAGAATTTTGGGTATTGGTTTATTCAGTTCCCCAAGTTCACCTACATCAGGGTTGAAGGATTCTAGAGGTTCCCATACCATCTGCCAATGTACCCTAGTGATAGAATGATTTTGTTAGAATTAACTCGACAGTTGAAAATTTCCCATTCATTGTTGCATGAGAAGCATCGTGTTGGGGTGTCCTACCCTATAGTTTTTTTGTCAAGGAGTGTATTCTTTCCCTACTACCCCTTGTGTAGAGAATTCAAAGAAAGAGATTATAGAGTACAATCTCGAATTGCATACAGAATGAGGAATCATAGATCCTTTGGGAAAACTAAAGAATCAAGTCGGGGAACAATATGCCCACAAATAAAATATTGAGGACTTCTAGGAAAATTGTGATGATGACCATGAGGTTTGGAGTCGATGATATATGAAGATGACAACAAAGTTTGTGAAATATATTGATTTGTTTTCTATTCCAGACCAACTGGTTGAGGATGAAAATACTCTTGATGAAGGATATAATTTTGTTGCCAAAGTTTAATTTCTAGTGATTAACTGGGCTAAGCCAGAGGTCAAATATTTGGATACACCCACATGCCTGATAGAGAAATGAACCAAGAAATGGTTGGATGGCAAGGTGGATCAATTGCAAAAATAGGGCATTGAATTGAAATATGGAGAACTAGCAGATGACATTGAAAGTGAGACTAAAAGTGGCATCGACGTGGGTTCTTCGGGTGGGGCTCCTAAGTATCCACTCGTTACCCAATCAAAGAAAATAAAGGATGCACTGAAGTGACAACCTAAGCAAAAAGTGTACACCAGAAAGGCGATTGAGGGGTAGAGGCCACCTACAAAATCTATAAAGACATGAACCTTTATTCTTGACATGCCTACCATCCAAGAGGAATCCCCTCCCCCAGAGGAAGAGGAGAGACAACAATCACCTCCACCTACCACCTCCATACTCCCGTCCACTACCATTGCACCATCACCTTCCACTCCACCACCACTACCTCTATAATTGATGCCTACTATGGACATCTAAATCCACCTCACCTCCTATTCCCCGACTACTCTCATGGTCATGATCAACGCCTCTTCCTCTACCTCATCTCCCTTATCATCATCTTCGCTTTCATCCCCATTACCTACATTCTCCACCCTACCACCTTCTATGCCTACTCCCCCTATGGCACCTATTACACTACCCAAAACCTTTTTTTAATTATTTGCAAAACATGCCTCCCCAATTTTTCAAAAAAATTTTAACCCCTGAGGCTTAGTTCTTTATGGCTCAACTTGCCGCTTCACTACCTATCCCTCCACCTCCTATTGAGCCACCAAAAATGGAAGCTACAATGCAAATATGTGAGGAAAAGGAAAGGATAAGTGAGGAGCAACTCAAGGAGATATCTAAAATAACTGAAGATCCTAAGGATTCGAATCGCGGGGAATATTTTGAGCATGTTGATCAAGGCTTGAGGATTGTTGGTCTTGACAAGGTTGTTTCAAAGGAAGAGGGGTAGGAAACACCCAAGGATGGAGATCTTGGTGGGTTTGATAGATATTGATGTAGAGACCTCTGACAAGGAGCTTGATGATGAATAAGATAAAGATCATGACGATGAAGAGATGGGTCTAGAGGAGCTCCGCTCTAAAGAGAAAACTATTAACCCAGAGGTCAATATAGTTGGAGAGGAAAATGTTAGAAAGGATGACGAATTTAAGGAAGTTGGGAAAGATGAGGGCCTATAGGATGAAGAAATGCAAGATAAAGAAAAGGATGACACCGGTGATAATAAATATGAGCTCACTCAAGAAGCTGAGATTGAGCATAATGAAAACAAAGAGTCGAAACAAGAAGAAAATGTTGAGCAAAGAACTATAGAACTTTCCCAAGGAACGGAGACTGAGCCTAGAAAAGGGAAAGCCATAATGGAAGAAGCATTGAATGAAGAAGAAGAGAACATTGGAGATTCTCTTAGGCATGAAGGGGAAGAGTCTCAAAAGGATCAAGAAGATACAAAGAATGAATTCAACACTACATCCCTTGATCAACAAACGGAGATCCCTTCTTGGCTAGAGCAACAATTGAAGGCCAAGACTCCAGTGCTTCTAGATCCTAAGACTTTCCTGCAGTCTATATTGACCCGAGCCCAAGTCAAGATGTGGGAGAAGAATATTCCAAAGATAAAATCTCATATTTCCATAGATTTTTCAGGCTCCCATATCCTTGAAGTGGCAATGCTAGCATTGGACAAGGATGTGGAGACCATTCAAGCTAAGTACTATCAAGAAACAACTATCAATCCAGGCCCCGCTTCTAAAGCATAAAAAATAGATGAATTTTAGGGCTTGATATCCACCATACTACATAAAATGGACAAGGATTAGGCCACTAAGGTGGAATTAACCGCATTCATACAGTAGTGGGCTTCATTTGGAAAGGAAACTCCAACGGAATTTCTAGCCCCAACAATATTGTCCAAAGAATAAATTGACAAAATGGAGAAGATAAGGACATGGACCAAGTCTTCCTCAAACTTGATCAAAAGGGTGACCCACATAGGAGACAAGGCCATTCATTATGGAATCTAGATGCATAATCATTTTTTGCTTGTGAAAAATGAAATTGAGAGGGAGCCAAAGGCATGTAAATATTTTCCCAATTTTTACAACATGACATGCCCCAAATTAAAATGCATTCTGAAGCTACCTACAGAGGTCTGGGAGGAGCAATTAGCTCTACCCAAAGAGGATCAATGGCTTCTCAAGGCCTACTTATTCGACTTTGAGTTCAAAAAAGAAGTATTAGAAAGGATGATGACTGAGTTGGATGTTGTTTTTTCCCATGTTATTAACAACATTTTTGAATGCAATAAAGTCTTGGAATTACTAACAAGAGCCAAGATCTCATCCCAAGAGTTGGATCACAAATTTGCAAAGCATGAATTCCACAGGACAATGAAACAGGGGACTGGTGACGTCTTGACTATGGGCTTCATGGACTTCCTTGTGTTGGAAATAGGATGCCATTTATTTGCAATCCTAAACATTAGTTATTTCATGAGTCTCCTAAATCCTTGGTATGTGTTCAACAACACTAGGGTTAGGAAGAGAATAATATTTGATGAAATAAATCATGTTAATTAACATTTTTAATTAATTCTAAATATTAGGAGCATGTGGGGATGCCTTGGAATGGGCTCCTACAAAATAGGAGCACATGTGCATACACATGGGAGGTGACACTCACCTTGAGTTCAATTAACTGGTTGGTAAATTGAGTACACTTCAAAGATGCATCCTAGATTCCTACAAAATAGGGATTTTATTTTATGCATGTTGAGTACCTATAAAATAGGGTTTGAAGTTTAGTTGAAGTTCAGTTGAAGTTCAGTTGAAGTTCGGTGAAGTTTAGTTGAAGTTCAGTTTAGTTCAGTTCAGTTCAGTTCAGTTCAATTCAGTTCAGTTCAATTCAGTTCAGTTTAGTTCAGTTTAGTTCAGTTCAGTTCAGTTCAGTTTAGTTCAATTCAATTCAGTTCAGTTCAGTTTAGTTCAGTTTAGTTCATTCTTGGTTTAGTTATCTTTATTAGTTTTAGTTGAGTTTTAGTTAACCTTAGTTAACTTGGAATGCATGGCTAATATCTTGAGTTACATGATAGATAACAGGGACTACCTTTAGTTAACAAGTGATGACCATTCTTGCATGAATGGTGTTGAGAAATGTTTCAGTTAACAAGAATTAACATGGACCCACCTTGGGCACCCAAGTTGGCTTCTTAGAATTAGCTCCTTTGCATGTTGAGATATTTTTGAAGGATTAGTTAAGTGGGCCCTCTTATGGGCACCAACTTTGAGGATGAATCCTTGAAGTTATCTACAAAATAAAGGTTGAGTTATGACTTCAGTTTGGGATGCCCAAATGGATGAAGGAGAGGATTTGACATTTTTCTTCATGGCACAACTCTACTTGCAAGAGATAGGCATACCTTTTAGGGATATGGCTTGAGCATTGTTATTGTAATCATTTTGGAGTTTACAAGGTTCATTAAAGTCCATTTATCTCAAGAAAGTTGAAGAGAGTTAGTGTGAGTTTTATTTGTAGGTTGTGAAGAAGTCTGGTGAAGGCAAAAGAGGCATTCTCAAGCAAGAATTGAAGCTATTGTAATCTACTTCAGAGATTGAATAATAGATTAATTCTTGGAGGAGTTTTTTACCCGAAATGGTTTTCTCCATGTTACATGCTTGTGTAATCTTTCTAATATCTTATCTACTTCTTCTATCAACTTCTGTCTACATTCTACAAATAGTAAAATGGATTAATCAGATAATCACCCACAAAGAATCTTTAAGAAAGGAAAAGAATATTTAGATCAGCAATATTAAAGTTTTACAAGGTATTAAGCTAAGAAAACAACTCAATTTTCAACATTTGGTATTAGATATGAGGTTGGGTAGAGTATTGGGACGCCTTTCTCTTAAGAATTGAAGGATTTATTGGCTTAGTGGCAGCTTTTATTATTTTGGTTACTTGTTGATTTTGGAAATAAGTTTTGTTCCAATGAATTCTCATTTAGATATTGAAAGGTTCAATGGATCTAACTATGAAATGTGGAAATTAAAAATGGAAGATCTTCTTGAAGAAAGAGATCAGTGGTTAGTTGTTAATAATCAGAGAAAGACACAACTATTTCAGATGAGGATTGGGATAAGTTAGATAAGAAGGAAAGAGGAACAATTAGATTGTGTCTTGTTGATGTTTCTCTCTTGAATGTTTCATAAGAAAATACTGCATATAAATTGTGGAAGAGAATAGGTGATATTTATCAAACTAAAAGTCTTACAAATAAGTTCTATCTGAAAAGGCAGTTGTGTTCATTAAAAATGAAAGATGATTATTCTGTAGCACAACATTTAAATTCTTTTAATTTGATTCTCAATCAGTTGGCATCTGTAGATTTAAAGCTAGAAGATGAGGATAAATGCATTTTATTACTTTTCTCTTTACAAGATTCTTGGGAAAATCTAATTGTTGCAATCAGTGGTAATGGTGCATATCCAAAGATGGAAAATATCATTCCTACTCTCCTATCAGAGGAGATGAGGAGGAAGTCTAAAACTGGCTCCCAAGATGCCTTTTTTGTAAGAGGTATGCCTAAAGAGAAGGAATCTAAGGTAGACAAGAAAGGAAAGGGTAATTCCAAAGGACGGTCAAAAACCCCTGGTAAGAGAAAGGTAAAGTGTTGGAATTGTGGAAAACTTGGACATATTAAAAAGGATTGTAAGAGAAAGAAAAAAGGTTTTGATACTACTACAAATAAATCCACCGATGACAGTAGTGATGCATTAGTCATTTCTTCTAATATTGTTGTTGATAACTCTTGGCTTATTGATTCAGGTTGATCCTATCATATGACTCCTAAAAAGGAGTGGTTCACTAAGTATACTGCATATGATGTAGGGGATGTCTTCTTCAGAGACAACAGCACAACAATGGTTGTTGGCAAAGGAGAGGTAAAATTGTATTTCAGTGATGGTAGGGTTAAGACCCTTGATGATGTTTTATATATTCCAGGACTTGCTAGAAATCTTTGTGTTGTCTCTAAGTTCAATGATTCTAGAATGCATGTGACATTTGAAAAAGGTAGTTACAGATTGGTGAAAGGGAATATGGTGGTTGCTAAAGGATCTCGGATTGGGACTTTGTTTAAGTTGAATACCTCCAATGTAAATATTTTATCCAATGTAAGTGAAGCTTAAAATACATGTATGTTATGGCACCATAGATTAGGAAATATAGGTGAAAAAGGTCTTAGGACCATTCTTAATAAAAATTTGGTTGATGGTATTCCTAATTATAATATTGGCAAAAATGAATTTTGTGAGCACTTGTGTTTGGAAAGAAATCTAGATCTAAATTTACTAGTGGTACAAATAGATCTAAAATATTATTAGAGATTATTCACTAGGATTTAATGGGCCATGTGGATATTGACTCTATTGGAAAATCTAGATACTATGTCACATTTATTGATGATGTCTCAAGATACACTTGGATATATTTTATGCATAACAAATCTGATATGTTTAATAAGTTTAAGGAATTTAAGGCTTTGGTTGAGAAACAATCAGATCATAAGATAAAAGTGTTAAGATCAGATAATGGTGGTTAGTATTGTTCTAGGGAATTTGATGATTATTGTAAGCATGCAAGGATAGTGAGACAGAAAATTACTCCATATACACCTCAACAAAATGGAGTAGTAGAAAGGATGAGCTGAACCTTAATGGAAAGAGCTGGGAGTATGTTAAGTAGTGCTAAGCTAGATCGGTCCGTATGGGCCAAGGCAGTATGTACTTCTAGTTATTTAATAAATAGATCCCCTAGTTCATCTATTGAAGATAAAATTCCTTATGAAATGTGGTTAGGAAATAAGCCTAGTGTTGAACATTTAAGGATCTTTGGTTGTGAGGATTGTGTTCATGTGCCTCAAGAAAAGCAATCTAAATTAGATCCTAAAGCACATAAATGCATATTCATAGGTTATGGTGAAAATGTAAAAGGTTACAAGCTTTGGAATCCACTAACACAAAAAGTTTCTTTATCTAGAGATGTGATTTTTCAGGGAATTTAGAGCTTATTCAGGAGAATAACAACCAAAGGAGAAGGATACTTCTCGAACAATTCATTTTGAGATTAATAATTAGAAGCAACAATATGCACATGTTGAAGAACAATAGGATGGATTGGAAGAGGAGAGTTTAGAGAGTTCTTCTGAAATAAATTCTCAAGATAAGCATATTGAGGAACAAGAAGAAACCCCTTTGAGAAGATCCACAAGACAACAAAATCCCACTGATAGGTATAGCCCACTTGATTTCCATTGTATTTTTGCTTTAATGAGTACTAATGATGAACCCAATTCTTACAAGGAAGCTTTGTCTTTAGATGAACACAAGCTTTGATCACAAGCTATGCATGAGGAAATGGAATCCTTAGAAACTTGTGACACATGGGATCTTGAGAGTTTTCCCAAAGGAAGAAAGGCCAATGGTTGTAAATGGATCTTTAAAAAGAAGATTGGTGTAGATGGTAATATTGAAAGGTACAAGGCTATATTAGTAGCCAAGGGCTACTCCCAAACAGAGGGAGTTGACTTTAATGAAATCTTCTC
The DNA here is from genome assembly GCA_007115665.2 of Sequoiadendron giganteum. Taxonomy (NCBI): domain Eukaryota; kingdom Viridiplantae; phylum Streptophyta; class Pinopsida; order Cupressales; family Cupressaceae; genus Sequoiadendron; species Sequoiadendron giganteum. Next base: position 435,424,674 of record CM021110.1, on the reverse strand, counting down.
TCTCGTTGCTAAAATTACTTCTATTAGATTTTTTTTGTCCATTGTTACTACTTATAATTTAGAAATTGAGCAAATGGATGTGAAAACTGCATTGTTGCATGGGAATCTTGATGAGGAGATTTATATGAAGCAACCTAATGGTTTTGTTGTAAAAGGAAAAGAAGAATTGGTTTTTTAGGTTAAAGAGATCTTCATATGGATTGAAACAGTCACCCAGAATGTGGTACTAGAAGTTTGATGCTTTCGTGTTGAAAATTGGTTATGTTAGGAGTCAGGAATATCATTGTGTTTACATAAAAATAATTGATGATCAACTTTTAATTATTATCTTATATGTTGACGACATGTTGTTTATTGGTAGCAACAAGGTAATGATCAAAGAATTGAAAGCACGACTCTCAAGCACATTTGAGATGAAAGATCTAGGGGCTGCAAAATATATACTTGGTATGGAGATTAGCAGAGATAGAGGTAATAGAAAGCTTTGCTTAATTCAAAGCAATTATGTAGATACTACTTTGAAATGGTTTAACATGCAGGACAGCAATCCAGTTAATATTCCTTTACTAGTTGGCACGAAGTTAAGTTTAGACATGAGTCCTAAATCTGATTTTGATTATGAGGAAATGTCTGAAATTTTGTATGCTAGTGAAATTGCTAGTTTAATGTATGCAATGGTCTATATGAGACCAAATATAGCTCAAGTAGTGGGAGTTCTTAGTAGGTTTATGTCTAACCCTGGTAAAGAACATTGGACTTATGTTAAGAGGGTGTTTAGATGTTTACGAGGGACTTCTGATTACTATTTAGTTTATCATGGTTCTAATGACATTGTTATTATGAATAGATCATTGGACATACAGGGTTTTGTTGATTCAGATTGGGCAAAAGATTTGGACAGTTGGAGGTCGACAAGTGGTTATGTGTACACTTTCTTTGGAGCTGCAGTTAGTTGGATGAGTATGAGGCAACCCACAATTGATTTTTCCACCATAGAAGCAAATTACATGTTTGGCACACATGTCTCTAAAGAGGTAGTTTGGTTACAGAGACTTGGAAAAGGCATTAACAATAATTGCAAGAAAGTTAGACTTGAATGTGATAATCAGAGTGCTATTTGTTTAGCCAAACATCCTATGTATCATGCTCGTACTAAACATGTAGATGTTCAGTATCACTTTGTGTGAGAAATGGTTGAAAGTAGAAAAGTATTAATTGAAAAAGTTGACACTTTGATTAATGTTGCAAATTCTCTTATGAAGCCAGTTCCTATAGATAAGTTATCGTGGTGTAGGAAGGCCATTGGCCTTAAGTCTTGTACTTGATTTAAAATTATTATTCCTTGTTTAGAATAATTGAAATGTATAATTTCAAGTGGGAAAATATTGGAAATAGGATTCCATTTAATTACAATCTTAAACATTAGTTATTTCATGAGTCTCCTAAATCCTTGGAATGTGTTCAACAAAACTAGGGTTAAGAAGAGAATAATATTTGATGAAATAAATCATGTTAATTGACATTTGTAATTAATTCTAAATGTTAGGAGCATGTGGGGACGCCTTGGAATGGGCTCCTACAAAATAGGAGCACATGGGCACACACGTGGGAGGTGAAACTCACCTTGAGTTCAGTTAACTGGTTGGTAAATTGAGTACACTTCAAAGATGCATCCTAGCTTCCTACAAAATAGGGATTTTGTTTTATGCATGTTGAGTACCTATAAAATAGGGTTTGAAGTTCAGTTGAAGTTTAGTTCAATCTTGGTTCAATTATCTTCAGTTAGTTTTAGTTGAATTTTAGTTAACCTCAGTTAACTTGGAATGCATGGCTAATATCTTGAGTTACATGATAGATAACAGAGACTTCCTTTAGTTAACAGGTGATGACCATTCTTGCATGAATGATGTTGAGAAATTTTTCAGTTAACAATAATTAACTTGGACCCACCTTGGGTGCCCATGTTGGCTTCTTGGAATTAGCTCCTTTGCATGTTGAGATATTTTTGAAGGCTTAGTTAAGTGGGCCCTCTTCTGGGCACCAACTTTGAGGATGAATCCTTGAATTTATCTAAAGAATAAAGGTTGAGTTATGACTTTAGTTTGGGATGCCCAAATGGATGAAGGAGAGGATTTGACATTGTTTTTCATGGCACAACTCTACTTGCAAGAGATAGGTGTACCTTTTAGGGATAGGGCTTGAGCATTGTTATTGTAACTCGTTTTGGAGCTTACAAGGTTGATTAAAGTCTATTTATCTCAAGCAAGTTCAATAGAGTTAGTGTGAGTTTTATTTGGAGGTTGTAAAGAAGTTTGGTGAAGGAAAAAGAGGCATTCTCAAGCAAGAATTGAAGCTATTGTAATCTACTTTAGAGAATGAATAATAGATCAATTATTGGTGGAGTTTTTTACCCGAAAGGGTTTTCTCCACATTACATGCTTGTGTAATCTTTCTAATATCCTGGGTACTTCTTCTATCAACTTCTGTCGACATTCTACAAATAATAAAATGGATTAATCAAATAATCACCCACAAAGAATTTGTAACAAAGGAAAAGAATATTTAGATCGGCAATATTAAAGTTTTACAAGGTATTAAGCTAAGAAACCAACTTAGTTTTCAACATTTTGCACAAGCCTTTACATGATCAAAACAAATCATTCAGGGGGGGATACATGTGTGAAACAACATGCAGAATTAATGAAAACATTCAGGAGAATCGCCCTCAACATCAACAAATTTTATTTCCTAGAGCATGCCAAGCTCTTGTCGGTAATGAAGAAATTTTTCCAATATGCCCTAGTGTAAAAGGAGGCTAGGAATGAAATAATAGAGGAAAAATATTTATAGTTTCTAGTTAAAATACAAAATTAACTATAGGATGAAATTGGCTAGAGGACAAAATAGGGAAAAGACAAAATAGCTGCCAATTTTATATAATAAATATTACACTTGTAGTGGACATTGTGAAAGCCCTAAGCTATATTAAATCTAGGCCACTCGTTGTAAATTAATCTTGATCATTCTTTTGTGTTTTTGAAAACTATAAATAGGGGAATCCTCTCATTTTAAAAGAGAGAGTTGAGTTGTTGTAAACACATTCCACAACAATATATATAAGAAAACACTAAAATTTGGTGATGTCTTTGTGTTGCTCTTAATGTGTGCATGATTCAACCTCCATATTTTATTTCAACTTATTTTATTTACTGTTTGGCTCTATTTTCAGCTTGTTAGTTTCTAAACTACTTTAATGGTGCATGTGTGTTATAGTATTTGATGCACTTCTAGACCATTCTTTTGGTATTCTATTGATGATAGATTACTGTGTAAAGCTAGGTTGAGCTTATTTATTTACTGCACTTAAATTCAACTATGTATGTGTATGCTTAATGTATTCATATTGCAATCTAAAAATTTAAAGCAAACCTTAAAAGATTGCACTGGTATTGTGATATTGTAGGACATCCTTGGTTAAGAAAAACTTGGTTTTGGGAGTCTATCTACTATAATACTCCTCATTATTGCTATTTTTCATAAGTTTTAGATTTAGAATAACTCATCAAACCCTTACATCTTTTGACTTTTCTTTTAAATCTGAGTTAAACTTGAAATTACAGCATCGCCATACTATTAAATCTTATGATTAAAACAAGTTTCAGACTATTCTAAATTTGTTGCTACATTGAACCCTATTTCCAAAATTTTGAAACTTTATTATAGAACTAAAAATTCCATGCTTTGTGAACCATAAAGGCCCCTTGTGATTACCAGCAAATCATTCATTACAATTGAGTTGTTTATGCACTATCATGACCTGACATCTTAGAGACCTTGGGGTGATTTTCTAAAACATGATTGTAGATTATTACCTTTCAAGAGAGATAAAACACTTGTGTTTTTACTATTTTGAGAAGTGAAAAAACACCCATCAACAAAACTAGCGCTAGAAGGAGGATCAATTTGAACGAAGCTCGGTCGAATCGGGTCATTCTCTCCACATAGATTTTATAGGGTTACCATATCCACACTAGATAAAGGATATTTTTAGGAATTAAAAACACATGCAAGGGCTAGGAGATCCAAATGATGGGAAGCTACAACATCAATACCACATATCCAACCCCCATCTCCTCCATCTCCTTCTCTCCCTTTGTCCAATCCAATTACTTCTCCACACATTAGCCACACACAAACCACCATATCTCAACCAGAGGCTACTACAACTCATCCATTACCACCCCCACCTCCACCAATGGCTTGGTTGGCTAGTAATCCATCAACATTTTCCTTTCAAGACTACCATGATATGCCCAAAAATCTAGAAAATTTCTACTCCAACTTTTACACAATTGATCCCCAAAGGACAGTCGAAGAACAAATAAAAAAATTTCAAACTGCCCTCAAGGATAGATAGGTTGAACATGAGGATTTTGCTTGTATAATATTCCCATATTCATTGGGAGAAGCATTTTATCAATACATCCATTTTCCTACTAGATCGATTACCTTATGGGATCACATGAAAGATACATTTCTGCAGAAGTTTAAAATATCAGTCAGCCCCACAGACTTTTACTAGTAGTTCATGTCTGTTAGAAGGGAATTTAATGAACCAATAAGCTCCTTCAACAACAAGTTTCATCGAGCTTACACAAGATTTTAGCTTCCTTATGTGCTTGCTGATGCTTCAACAAGAGCAGTATATTATGTTGCCTTAGATCATCTCACTTCAGCCTTTGTCAAATGAATGCACCAACCTCCGGCGACCTTGGTAGATTCTTATGCAGAAGAAATCATAGCAAGAATGAATTTGGGACAACACTTGGTGGGCCCATTTCCTTCATTGGGACCTTTGTCCAACCTTGGGAAGATTCATGGGTTTAGTCATGCCCTAGCTAATCAGACTCCATTAATGAACCAGGTTCCTCAACTACCCATTTTGTTTCATCCAGGACCCCCATTGAATCAAGCTCCACCAATACTCAGTTACCTACAAAATCCCAACCAGCAAACTTATTCTTAGTAGACCAACATATCTTCATATTTGTAGAATTTTGAAGTTTCAACCACGAAGAAAAATTTATCTGCAACACACCCTGTCTTCCTTCAAAATTCAATGCCAATGTAGGTTAATTTAGATAAGGAACGAATTGATGAATTGGTTGAGAAAGTAAGGAAGTTAACTACATAGGTCACTCACTTAAGAAATCAGAATAAATAGCTTCAAGCATCACAAAGTAGCATTCAAGACATTAATCATAGAGACAATCAGGATTTAGGCCAAGCCTTCAGATAGAATTATGAACAAGGCCAGCATTCAGGACAAAACTTCAAAGGAACACAGCCCTAAAGGAATAACCGAACATGGAATACCAGAACCAATAATAGAGGAGTTTTGGTGCCACATCACCCACCTGGAAATGCTGATAATTCAGGAAGTGGATTATACTTTGTTGAGGCAGCTTTGTTGGGATAGTGTAGAATTCACCATATCAACAAGCATTCAGAGCTTGACTTCCCCGAATTCTAGACTGTCGCTACAATTTTTCAAGTGTAGTGAAAAATGTTGCTAATAATTTGAGTGGTAGAGAAATAGTGCCTTCAGAGCCCTATGTTTCAGTCTCGGTTGTCAATCAGGTGCCTTTCCTTAAAGTGACAAGAATGAACTATAGAAGGAATCTACAAAAAAGGATGGAAAAATGAATGAGGTATGTAATGAAGGAACTTTATCTCAAATGTTTGATTCAGTTGATAATTGTCCTAGGGATGAGGAAGAATGATGATAAGAAGAGGTTCACATGTTTCATCAACATTCAACTAATTATAATTTGAGAAATTGATAGGCTAGCAGTATGTTTACAACTTCCATACCACTAAATAACTTCAACATGCCACCCAACCCAAATTCAAGTAATAACCCACCTTATCCCAAAGTGCCTACTCAATACTTCAATAGGAATAGGCAGCCTAAGCCCACTAAAGAGCCACAACCTAATTTCACCAAGAGAAATTCATCTAAAGCAAATGTTGAATAGATGGGAGAATATGTAGTGAAGGATTTCAAGAAGGTGAAAGTGAGCTTGTCCACCTTTGAATTGTTAAGAATACCCGCCATCTGAAATTCCTTCTTTAGATCATTAAATGTGACTACCCCATCAAAACCATCACAAGATGCAATGAGGAAAAGAGTCGCCTTTGATGCAACCATGAATGAACCAATAATCAGAGAAATTATGGGAAAAGGGTCTGATCAATAATCATCTAAGGATCCAGACAAGCAATCAGCAAAGGATCAAAACCAGGCATCAATGAAGGATAAAGGTGTAGAAAAGGATAAATCCCAAGTCACCCAAGTTGATTTTTCAACTAGCCTCTTTCAAGGAAGGTCAGAGACCCCTCCTTTCCTGTTAACTATCTGAGTGTTTGGCAAGAATCTACATAACTGTTTGTTGGATTTTGGGGCTTCAACAAATTCCATGCCATTTGTAGTATTAAAAGAATTGGGAATCACTCCTTCCCCATCTAAACGGAAGGAGAATCAATTAGATAAGATCGAGGTTAATATGGTGGGAGAGTTAAATAAGATCCTAATGTAGGTTGCATTAGATCCAAGAGTGTAGAAGATCATCAACATTTAAGTAGCAGACATCCCCGACACATATGGTATGATCTTGGGAAGAGACTTCATCCGAGCCCTCAATGGATACACTTCAACTAATCACTCACATATGTGGCTTCCTTGGAAGGGGTTGCCCAATCAAATCCGAATTAAGCATGAGATGAGAATGAGATTCATGATAATTGAGTACAATATGACTAATCAAGTATTATTTTCAAAAATGGAACACAAGGATTATGTCCCAGTTACATATGAAGGAGAAGAAGTAGATTGATTCTTATGTCATCATGTTGTGCTACGCCTCCACCAATTTGACTATTATTCCCAATAGCACTAAATTATTGATTGAATCTGATGATGAATATTATCAGCATGAAGGAAACCTCAGATTGTTTGATGGTCTCTAGGAGTTTATAACAAAGTGTGTGCAAGATCAGATCAATCTCAAAGAAAGGATGGATTTCAACGAGCTATTTCTACCTAACTAGTGCAGAATACATGATGCATCACATTCTAAGTTTGAGTGTTGTCTTTTTCAAACAGTTGTGGATAAAATTAAGGGGAAAATCACTCCAATAGGGGCATCGACAAAGAAGAAGAAAGATCAAAATCAAATTGAATGCAAGCATCCAAAGGATACAGGGCTAGGTTCACTGCCAATAAATGAGGTGTGCTCTGCCAGCTTGGAAGGAAACCTAGATAGGTTCTGGATGCTACACTTTGATGGATCCAAATCAAAGCAAGGAGTGGGAGTAGGCTTCAAGATGATCAATCCTTTGGGTAAGAATTTATTTGTTGCACATAGATTGCAATTCTATTGTACTAATAATGTAGCAGAGTATGAGGCACTATCCATGGATTATTGATGACATTTCAAAAAAGGGTTAATACCTTGTAAGTGTTTGGAGATTCAAAGCTAGTAGTTAAGCAAGTTAGAAAACTATACTCATTCCATGACCGAAGGTTTTCTAACTATAGGAATAGGTTGTGGGACCTAATAGAAGGATTTGATGCATTAAATATTCAATTAATTCCTCGAGGTAAAAACCAAACTGTCGATGCATTAGCACAAGCAGCCAGCACCTTGCAACTCTTTTCATTAATTGGCTTGAAGAAATTTATAGTATAACTCACCCCTACCCCATCCGTGTTAAACAATGTGACTATTTTCCAAGTGTTTGAGGATGAAAATCATATCTTTGACTTTCTCACTAGTTCAGATGTGTTTGCCTCTCAGATCATAGATGAAATAGAGCCTAAGGAAGAAGACCTTGATATTGAGGGCGTTATTAATTTAAAGACCAACATGATACCTAGAGGAATGGTCTAGTTAGAAATAATCTTCGATCCTGGCCACATAAAGGACCAAGATCAACAAGCCAAAAGGGATTCCATAGACAGCCAATGTGATACACATAATTTAGGGACTGAAGAAAATGTAAAGAATGCTTTTATGGGTAAGGTCTATATTTCAAAAGAAAAGAAATGGATAATTGATGCACTACATACATACCATGACATAATAGCTTAGGGGTATGAAGATCTTGAGAAATTTGATATCTCAATCATTACTCACATTATTCCTCTCAAACTAGGAGTGAAGCCCTTTAGGCAATGACAACGACCGATTAATACATTGTTGGAGCCTATTATTCTCAAAGAGTGAAGAAGTTGTTGTCCAGACATATCATCTTCCCTATTCAACGTTCCACTTGGGTGGTAAATCCAGATCCAATCCAGAAGAAGAATGGAGATATTAGGTTGTGCGTGAATTTTAGAAATTTAAATCGAGCCTCGAAAAAGGACAACTATCTCGTGCCTTCACTGGATGAAGTATTGCAGATCGTCAATAGTTCACAGATGATGTCCTTCCTTTAAGGGGTACTCAAGTTACAATCAGGTGATGGTGTAGTACAGAGATATACACAAGACCACCTTCACTACAAAATGGGATAACTTTGCATATAGAAGGATGTCTTTTGGCTTAATCAACATAGGGGCACCATTCTAGCGTGCCATGGATATTTCCTTCAAGGATCTAATAGGAAAATGCATTATCATCTACATGGATGACTTCACAGTGTTTTCAAAAAAGAGAGGAGATCATGTCTCCAATTTATATAAGGTGTTCCAAAAGTGCAGGGAGTTTGGTATTTCATTAAACCCGAAAAAATGTATCTTCAAAGTAATTGAAGGAAAATTGCAAGGACATGTAATTTCAAAGAACAGTATATTAATTGACCCAGAGCGCATTCAAGCAATATTGAAGATTTAGCCCCCTCAGAGTAAGAAATAAATGAATTCCTTCTTTCGAAAGATCAAATTTAAAATAAATTTTATCACGCCGTTTGTTGAAATCATGAAACCATTAATGTCATGCTCAAGCAGGATACTAAGGTTCAATGGACACCAGAGGGAAATAGGATTTTATAGAAATAAAGAAGGCGATTGCTACCACTCCCATCTTAGTCAACCCAAATTATTTTAAGTCATTCTATATATATGCATTCACCTCAGATCATTTGTGTGCCAGTATGCTGATGTAGAAAGACAACAATAGAAGTGAATCCCATTGCTTTCATGAGTGCTCTATTGAAAGATGTTGAATTGTGTTATCTCAGTATTGATAAGTAGGCATACACTCTAGTCTGTGGTGTCAAGAATTTTAGGCATTATATCCGAAGGAATAAGGTATTTTATATTGTCCCAAACCAAGAAAAGATATTGTTGATGCAAAATGATCTAGGGGAAAGGTGATAAAAATGGGTCACCCTATTGCAAGAGCATAATATGGAAATGCAACCCATGAAGTTAGTTCAAGGTCAAGCTCTCACATGCACTATGGCCAAGACTGATCCAAAGCTCACTGCCCAGTAGTACAACCTAGAGGATATTTCTCTAGATGACTGGTATGATGACATCATATACTATTTTCTAAACCACAAATGTTCACCACACTTGCAAGGAGTCCAAAAATGAGCTCTAAGGCTAAAGAGTAGCAGTTATATGTTGAAAGGAGCCATGTTGTATAAGAAGAACCATGAGGTAATTTACCTCTGATGCCTCAGGAAAATTGAAGTAGCTGAAGTGCTTGGGGAATTTCATGAAAAATTTGGAATGGAGCATTGATCAAGTCCTTCAATGCCTCACCCAATCCTGTGAGCTCGATATTATTGACCCACACTATTTAAAGATGCTCACAACCATGTTCGCGCCTGTCATGTTTGCTAGACTACTACCACCTAGGAGAAGTATGATGTTGTTCCACTACATCCGGTCAGTGAGGTAAGGCCATCCACCCAGTGGGGACTAGATTTCATTGGTCTGGTCAACCCACCCTCCTTTGTAGGGAACAGGTACATTATAATCGCAACTGGTTACTATACTAAATAGATAGAGGCTATTTCTTGTAGATAATATACAATAAAGGAAGTGATTAATTTTCTTGATAGTTGTATAATCAATCACTTTGGATGCCCTTTTTCATTGGTATGTGATAATGGTCTGGCCTTTTCCTCTCTCAAATTTATGGGTTGGGCTTTTGATTATGGAATTGTGTTAAAATTTGCATCAAATTACTACCCCCAGGGTAATGGGTTAGCCAAGTCCACTAACAAAAAAAATTTGACACTCATACTAAAGCTACTAGATAAGAACCCGAAGGATTAGAACACTCAATTATGGTTTTCTCTATGGGCATATCGTACCCGGCATAAGGAAACCTTACGAAACTCCCTATACCACTTGGTTTATAGGTTGGAGCCTATTTTCACGATCCACCTTAAAATCCCCATGCTTAAATTTAATAATGCCTATTATGAGGAGGGAGAACATCTTGAAGCTCATCTAGCTAAGTGCTCCACTTAGAAGAAAAATGAGATGAAGTTGTAGAAAATTTCACCAAACATCAAGTTATAGTCAAAAGATGGTTTGATCATAGAGCTAGGGTTAAGGCCTTTAGAATTTTTGATCTAGTGCTATATTGGGACAAGGCCCATGAGAAGAAATGGAGACATGATAAATTTGAAAAAATTTGGCTTAGCCCCTTTTAGATTTCTAAAATTTTGGGAGATAATGCCTTTCACCTCAAAACCCTCACCAGAGAAGATATCCCATTACCCGTGAACGGGAAATACTTGAAGCATTATCTCCTTGCCTGAGCTGCTTCAACCCAACCCCTGGGTGTTGCCACAATACTGTGTCTCAATTTTGGGATGTGTTGATTTTTGCCTAAAATCACACTTTTTAGAAATACTAATGATTTAAGCCTTGAGAGGTTCCATATAAAGGTTTTTAATTGAAGAGGGATAGATAAGAACCCCCTTAGATCAAACCCCCTTGGATAGATCCCCTCTAGTTTTAAATCATACCCACAATGGAGTCTCCTTCGCACTTGTCCAAATGCTAGAAAAAAAAACACTTTTTCTTTACCTTTGAGGGATTAAATAATGTTATTTAAAAATTACATTTTACAAAACTATAGCCCTTGAAACGAGCTTTCCAACAAGTATATTTTTGATATTTTTTCATTTTATCATGTATTTAATTTTTAATTTTTATTGAACATAGGTTTTTCTTCAAACATCAAGCTCTTCATTTTGCAGTGGTGGAAAAATAGTAAACCATTGTAAAAAAAATTCAAAAAATACCCTTTCCCTAGGTATCGATATCCTTGTTTTACCAAAAAAAGAGAAAATGGATTTCGATATATACATAATAATTTAGGTTGTACGACACACATGTATGTCCAAATTATAGTTACAGTGACTTCAAAAATTAATTAAAAATATATATGTAACAAAAAATTATGGAAAAATATCATTTCCCTAGATATTGATATTGAGAATCTATATTTCAAAAATTAGAATTTTATCTTTTATAGAAAAAAAGTTATGTTGTACAATAGAAACATTACTTTCTAAAAATGTTGTTTTTTGTTTAAAACTAGTTATTAAAGGAGGAGTTGAAAGATTCATGATTTATTTTGGACAAATTTAAAAATATATATATTTAGAATCTGCACACAAATTTCCAAAATCACTAGTCTACATAATCTTCAAATTCTTAACGATTTAGCTGTTATAGGTCTTAGAATATGAAGATTCAATTAAAAATATTGATGTGAATGTCCATCTTGGGAAAAAAATGAGACACAATATTGTGATTTCACCCCCCTATGCATGGTTAGGGTAGGTGCTTTTCTTTGTGTTTTGTTTGCTTTCACTTATTTTTTTGGATTTTGTTTTGATGGGGGTGTTGTTTAGTCTTGATGTGGTGGATGTTCTTGGTACATTCAAAGGGTTGATTTTTTTGTGCGTTCTTATTTGTTTCATGGATAAGTATTCATAAGTTATCGGGAATTTTCTATTTGCTTCCACAAATCAAGTTTCATCAGCCAAACTCTTGCTTGACCTAGAAGAAAACCCTTGACTAAATCCTTTCAAATTTATCTCAATTCTCATGAGATGCACATCTTTAATACTCCTAAAGGGCTATACAGTAGTTATCATGAAGCCTTGACAAGTGAAAAATCTTAAATTTTCTTTAGTGACCATTGCGATTTCTAAACCCTGCTATAGGTTTTACGGCTTATTCAGTTGTGTGAGTACAAAAGAAAAGCATGAAAGAAAGAAAAGAAAATTATTAAAAGAGTGCAACTGTGTGAGTGTGCGAACAACTCTATCAGGGCTTTGGACGCCTAGCTATCATTAGAGCAATGTTCATGGGATTTTTGCGACAACCTGGTCAAGGCTATGGATGCCTGACTGGTAGTGGGGCAATGTCCAAGTTATTTTTGGAGTTAGATTACTTATGTAACATGTCTTGGTTGATTGATCACTTTCCTCTATAGTTTTTGAGGGAGGGGAATTAATTAATCACACACACACACTTCTGAAATGCATATGACTTGAATTAGTTAAGGATTATGTTCTCCTTTGAGCCTTGAGTTTACCTAATGATGCTTGTCTTCAGGTCTATGAAACCGGAGATTTTGGGTTCCAATAAACCTTTATCCCTAGAATGCTCAAGAGCATTCCCCAATAGAGTCACCATTTGTTGTTCCCTTTGCACACATGCCTCACTTGGACTGGGGAGCCCCTCTTATTATTTTTCCTTTGTCCGGGTTGATTCATTTTTTGTGCCCCTGATTTTGTACCTGATTGGTGAAAATACCTTCAAATTACAAAATTCCACCATTACTAGCCATTTTTCAAACTTTCATGAAGCCTAAGGAGTTTATAGAAAATTCAATGCGAGTTTCCCTTATGTGGAAGTTGGGCCCTCCTTTGTCGTGCACAAGAGTTTCATTGTGGGTCATTGTGTGTGGAACATCATCCCCATGGAATTGTTCTCAAAGGCATCCACCTTTCATCTTTCCAAATGAAATTTTCCTCCTGCGCCTGCACCTCATTTCTCCGCACAACCAATTTACGTGTGCTTTTCAAAAAGTCTACATTTAATGCCCTCATTAATAGCATCTAATTTTATAAATAGGGAGTTTTGGCTTGTCATTTTCACCTTGTGCATTCAAATTTGAAATTTGAGTGAGCTACTATAGGTGCAAGTGAATTTGACGATTGAATAATTATCATCCTTCTTCCTTCCTGTGGCAGCAGGTAGAAATCATCTCCTTTTCATTTATGTGTTATCTTGAATTTACCAAGCCGAATGTCTAGGATTTTAAAGTAAGTATGTCTTAGGGTTGTTTAGATGACTAAATTTATGGAAGGGTTTTGAGTGGCAACACTAAAAGGAATCCTATAGTGGTTTAATCAAATCTAGAATGATTCATGACTAAATGAACCCTGTTACAATCAACATATGGAACCTTTGTAAACCACCAGTCAGGAAACCCTAGAACATTGGAAAGTTTTTAAGTGAAAATATCAACTGCAGTGACATTTATGGGATATCACCTCTAAAATTTTGTTTCAGCGATATTGGTGATAATGTTGTTCGCTATCGTCACCTCCATGAGAAAACCCTAAAGTTGTTAAAATCACCAAAGTTTTAAATGTCTGACATCAAAATTCTATGTAGAATATCTTCTACAAAATGGCATTGATGGGAGGCCATAGACCTTGAGTTGTTCCAATAGAAGAACTTGATTGGTCTTCCAAGTAAAGTCTTATGTGTTATCATTTCCCATAGGTGAGGATTTGGAACCACCAATTTCACAAAATTCCTAATATAAGAAAGTTTTGTAGAAATCCATTACGAAACATTGTCTATAGGGAGTCACAATTCTCGGGCCATTTCTCAATGGAAAAAATTAAAGAGCCCCTCGATCAACATATTCCACCCTAATAGTTTCCACGAACATGAAAGTCAAGGTCTTGAAACAACTAAGTATTTACACTCGTGTAGACACTTCCTTGCGGGATGTTGTCAATGGGGAGCCATGGAACTCAATACATTAATAATAGCAAAACATAGACAGTGCCTCACCTAGCGGCTTCCACCCTCACACTTTTTACATAGCTTTGAAGTGAGTTGTTTCCTCAAAATCTTTAAGACCCAAATGACATAAGCATTGACATCACTACATTAACCCCCTTTTTTTTATGCAAAATAAAACTCTAAGTATGGAGACCAAGGTGGGTTATCCAATGTCAAATTCCATTTGTGATAGTTCATTCGTCCTAGGCCTTTTCCTAATGACACTAACCTTGATGGCCTTTGGGTGGAAGGATTTTGCACAATCTTTTTTGCATCACCCAAAGAACTTCTTGATTCATAAAATCAATTTCCCCACATGCTAAATAAGCTATTCAACATATCAAACTTAGAGCATAAAAGTATAAAACCTTTGCGAGTTTTCCCAAGTGGAAGGCCACTTGTGGATCTCCATGAGCCTAATGCCATTATTCAACTACTTAACATTCAATGACATTTGCATGAGAGACACCCACAAACCAAGTTCATGCACTCTGAAAAATGACTAAATTTCCAAGCAAGATGATCTAACATGACTTCCCATTTTGTTTCCCATGTGCTAAAATAACCTAGTTCAAAATTTTCCAAGTATAAAACCATTATGGAGATTGAAGTGTGAGAAGACATTGGTAGAGCATTGTCATCCCAAAGCCGTTGTCAACAGCAAAACTTGGATGGATTTTCGAGTAGCGCCTTCCACATTGAGTTGTCTGCAAAAGCCAAAGAGGTAAATTTGACCAAGTAAATTGATCCCAAGCAGTTTAACTTGCATTTTGTACATGACTTAATGGATCCATATCAAAATAGCTCAATGTTTTTTCAATGCATAAATATCCTTGTGGGATGATGTTTGCGGGTTGTTGTGCCCTCCAAGCCATTTCTAACAGTATTAAGATCAATGACATCTATAGGACAGAAACCTGCACTACCTAACCCACAAAGCTATAAATCTTGTAAATGGTCACAAAATGATGGAATCTAATGAATGCAATGATTCCTTTGAGGTGTATGGATGCATTTAATGAAATTTTGGCATGATCTAACTATCATTTCACTCTTTCTTAATTTATCGAGGCATTTACTATGCGTTCTTCATGTAGGATTTATGGAACTAGTTGAGAAGATTGATAAGGCCAAGAAGAGCACAAAGGCTGCAAAAGGAGAAAAGAAAAAGACCAAAATGAAATATAAATTCCATAGGGTCGAGTGCGCCTCAAATATTTTCTTGCAATGTGACAAGCTAACACACATAGACTTGGGCCACATCAACATAGATGAATTCAGACAGTGGGTCTTGGTCAGCCTAAAAACTGAAGAAGCATGAAAATTAAAGAAAAGTGGAATTGCAAAGGCAGTAGGCTTCCCACCAACTTTGGTCATCCTGAAGTTAATCTTTGGATGTATAAAATGTTACCACCCACAAACAAATACAATAATCACTATAGATGCGAGGATGTTGGCCGACTTGACTCCTATGTCAATCAGGAAGACATTTGAGATCCCTCTATTTGACTAGATGGAAGATACTAAGAAAGAATATGCTCTAAATGTGTGGTAAGTTGACCCCATCGACTATAAAAGAACTATAAATTACACATGGTTGATCGAGCATCCTGGGAGTGCAAAAAAAGTGATGAGAGCCAATTATGCTCCATTTTATGTTATATTGGATGTCTTTCCATACACCTTCATAACCATTCCCACCTTCCATTTCCATTCCATTCTAATATAATTTAACCATTTTACATTGCATATGATTTAATATATATAAGTCATATTTAATATAGTTTTAAGATTAAATATGGAAAATAATTATTGATTGTTCTTATTATTAAGCATTATTATTTCAAGCCTTAGAAAATATTTTGCACCATGTCAAAGAAAGGAGGAGAACACAGACTTCCTAAAAACTTCATGTCGCCATTTATGCAAGAACTTTTGTCACATTTACAGCTAGTTACAATTTCCTCATTTACGTGGCTGACATCAACCTACATAGTGGCATCGATTACCTATTTAACTATATTGATTGTGCAATTTTCTATCCAGTGGCGACCTTCCTTTGGTTCTTTTTTTATGGAACTTATTGTGTGTATTCTTTAGCCATGTGAATCTAGTTCACGGTGATATCTTTGTCACCTAATATCTCCACATCCTTGAAGATCATGGTGGAAATTTATTTCCAGTAAATTATGGTTGAGATGCATTTCCAAGTATGTGAGGAGTGACCAACAAACAAGAGTTTGGCTAGCTCAACATTTCCGTTCAAACTATGGAAGATGTATTTGTTAATAAGGAAAACTTAAATATCCCTATTTGTGCTACTGTTATAGAAAAAACTATTTATAATATGTGGCTAGCGAATGAGGTTTCACGTAAAAAACTCTATTGTATTTTTTTGGCCATGGGCCACAATAAATAGCTGTTTTCTATCATTTAGTTTTTGTTTGTTAAAAGCACAATTTCTATATATATGGTCTACTACAAACAACGAGGGGATTATCGTAGGCGAATTTTTACATAGGAAAAATATTGTATCAACTAAATTATTTTTTGATTAATAAAATTAGTATTGCATGGTCACCCTCCTATAGAGAATTTTTTTCATTCTATCACCCATTGGCTATCTGGGAGGACGGCCCACTCCTTAGTCACCAATTGGACTTCTTGTTTTATATTTTCATGTGAGGTATGGATTTCATTTGTTTGGTAATTATGTGAAGAATATTAGTTTATTACGTATAAACATTTGTTTGTTTAATTTACTGAAAGTGTTGTGTGTAGTCCTAAGCTTGTGAGAAGTTTCAGATACATAGAAATAAAAGATTGGTAAAATGGATAGTCACTATCTTGTCGCCATGTTGTAGCATATCATGTTGCTTGAACAATTCATTATAATTTTTGCATTAATTTCCTTTATTATTTGTTAATGTTTCATGATTAATTGATTTTTATATAAGATAGAATTTAAAGTGTGAATGTGTCAATTATTACAATAGGATTTTATCCCATAATTTTCTTTATTTACAATTCTTGTTGCCAACTAGAATAGAATAGTTCCTATCGTCAGGAAGTGACAGTTCCTGTCGCCAGTCTCATTTTGATTTGCTATAGAATTATTTTTATGTTTTCTAGTTGCATTTCATCCCCACTCAGCTCACTATCTTCATCCCTTTGATAGATAGCCACAATACCTTTCACAAGTCTACGATCCCCAAATTCACATTTTAGCAAGAAACTGAGGAAGTTAATGTAAAAAATTTACAGCAATTTGATCCCAAGTCCTAATCCACAGTTTTGTCCATCACAAAGTACCACAAAAACATTATCGGAGTGACTTCATGGAGGATTTCAACAGCCTCATGACACTTCTAAGTAGAGTGATGGGGCTCCCTAACTCCTTTCTTTTTGAATAATGGATGTGGTACTTCATGGAAGAAATCCTCAGGGGAAAAACAAAATTCCATTGGGCCAAGATAATCAGTGATAATTTGCACAATCAATTTGTTGCAATGAAAAATATTAAGGAGTTCTATATGACTTCTTATATTGTGTATCTTTTGGTGGTTAATTTTCCCTACAAGGGGTTAAACTATGTTGGTGAGATTGGAATGAAAAAATGGCATACTCCCATCTATGATATTTATTTACAATTACAATAGAGGAACTCTAAGAAAGACTATAGGCGGGTAAATGATTATTTCATCATGCATGTTGTTCGAACACTATCAAAATATTACAGCAAAAGGATGTCCCATAGTGCAAAGGCATTGGTCAATAATTTTAGGTACTAGTTTATTCAGTTTCCCAAGTTCACCTACATAAGGGTTGAAGGATTCTCAGGGTTCCCATACTATCTTCCAAGGTACCCTAGTGGTAGAATTATTTTGTTGTGGTTGCAAACTCTCCATTCATTGTTGCATGAGAAGCATTTTTTTGGGGTCTTTCACCCTATAGGTTTTGTTGAAGGAATGTATTATTTCCCTACTACCCCTTGTGTAGAGAATTCAAAGAAAAAGATTGCAGAGTAAAATCTAAAATTGCATATAGAACGAGGAAGCCTAGATTCTTTGGGAAAATTGAAGAAGCGAACTGGGAAACCACACACCCTCAAAGCCCATATTGAGGAATTTTGGGAAAACTGTGATGATGACCATGAGGTCTGAAGGCAACGCTATATGAGGATGACAACAAATTTTGTGAAATCTATTGATTTGTTTCTAGTTCTTAACTAGGTGGTTGAGCATGACAATACTCTTGATGAAGGATACAATGCTATTGCCAATGATTGACTGGGTTGAGCTAGAGTTCAAATACCTGGATACACTCACATTCCCAATAAAGTAATGAACCAAGAAATGGTTGGATGGCCAAGTGGCTTAGTTACAAATATACGGCATTGAATTGACATATGGAGAACTAGAAGATGGCATTCAAAGTGAGACTGAAAGTGGCACCGACACGAGCTCTTCTGGTGAGGATCCTAAGTCTCCACCTATCACCCGATCAAAGAAAAGAAAGGATGCCCTAGAGTGGTAACCCAAGCAAAAAGTGTACACGAGAAAGGTGATTGAGGGGAAGAGGCCCCCTAAAAAAATCTAAAAATACAAGAACCTTTGTTCCTGACATGCCTACCATCCAAGAGGAATCCTCACCCCTAGAGGAAGAGGAGAGACCATAATCACCTCTACCTAGTACCTCTGCACTCCCATCCTCTATCGTTGCACCATCACCTTCCACTCCACCATCATTTCCCATATCATCTCTACCTATTATGGACATCTTCATCCACCTCACCTCCACTTCCCAGACTGCTCTCGTGGTTGTGATCAACTCTTCTTCCTTGAAATCATCTCCCTTATCGTTGTCTTCACTTCCATCCCCATTACCTAAATTCTCCACCCTACCACCTTTTATTCCTACACCCCCCATGGCACCTATTACACTTCCCAAAACCTTTGTTTATTATTTTCAAAACATGCCTCCCCAATTTTTTTAAATTGTTTTAACCCCTAAGGCTAAGTTCTTTATGGCTCAACTTGCTGCTTCACTACCTGTCCCTCCACCTCCTACCGAGCCACCAAAAATGAAAGATACAATAAAGATATGCAAGGAAATGGATAGGAGAAGTGAGGAACAACTCAAGGAGATATCTAAAATAACTACAGAGCCTATGGATTTGGACCTCAAGGAATATTTTGAGCATGTCGATCAAGGCTTGAGGATTGTTGATCTTGACGAGGTTGTTTTGGAGGAACAGGGGCAGAAAACACCTAAGGTTGGAGATCTTGGTGGGTTTGACAGATATTATGATGTAGAGACCTCTGACAAGGAGCCTAATAATGAACAAGATAAAGAGCATGATGATGAAGAGACAAGTCCAGAGAAGCACCGCTCCAAAGAGGAAAAGAGTAACCTAGAGGTCAATATCATGTGAGAGGAAAATGTTAGAAAAGATGAAGAACTTAATGAAGCCAACCAAGATGAGGTCCTACAGGATGAATAAATGCAAGGTAAACAAAAGGATGATGTTGGTGATAATAAATATGAGCTACTCAAGAAGCTGATATTGAGCATAATGAAAACAAAGAGCCAAAACAAGAAGAAAATATTGAGCAAATAACTATAGAACCTATCCAAGGAGCAGAGACTCAGCCTGACAAAGAGAAATCCATAATGCAAGAATAAGGGTTGAACAAAGAAGAAGATAAAATTGCAGATTCTCTTAGGCATGAAGGGGAAGAGTCTCAAAAGGATCAGGAGGATACAAATAATTAATTCAACACTACATCCCTTGATCAACAAATGGATACCCCCTCTTGGCTAGAGCAACAATTGAAGGCCAAGACTCTAGTGCTTCTAGATCCTAAGGCCCTCTTGGAGGCTACATTGTCTCGATCCCAAGTCATGACATGGGAGAAGAATAAGCCAAAGATAAAATCTCATATTTCCATAGATGTGTCAGGCTCCTGTATCCTCCAAGTGGCAATGCCAGTAGTGGCCAAAGATGCAGAGACCATTCAAGCTAAGGATTATCAAGTAACAACTATTAATTTAGGCCCTACTTCTAGAGCATAAAAAATAGATGAATTTCAAGGCTCAGCCTCCACCATACCACATCAAATGAATAAGGATCAAGCCACTAAGGCAAGGTTAAAAGAGAAAGCAGTAGAATTAACCACATTCATATAGTAGTGGGCTATATTTGGAGGGGAAACTCCAACGAAATCTTGTGCCCTAGAAATACTTTCCAAAGAAGAAATTAGAAAAATACAAAATATAAGGACATGGACCAAGTCTACCTCGGACTGGTTCAAAAGGGTGATCGATATAGGTGACAAGGCCATTCATTATGGAATCTAGATGCATAATCATTTTCTACTTGTGAAAAATGAAATTGAGAGGGAGGCAGAGCCATGTAAATATTTTCCCAATCTTTACAACATGAAATGCCCCAAATTAAAATGCATTCTAAATCTACCTGCAGAGATCTGGGAGCAGGAATTGGCTCCACCCAAAGAGGATCACATGCTGCTTGAGGTCTAGTTATTCAAATTTGAGTTTCGTAAAGAAGATCTGGAAAGTGAGATGACTAAATTGGATGGTTTTTTTACCACATTATTGATAACATGTTTGAATGTGATGAAGTCTTGTAATTACTGATAGGAGCCAAGATCTTGGCCCAAGAGTTGGATCACGAATCTACAAAGCATGAATTCCACAAGAAAATGAACCAGGGGATTGGTCATGTCTTGATTCAAAGGTAGGGATTTCAAACCATTCACAAATGCAATCAAGTGTGTTTCATTCAATTTCCAAAATAAAATCCAAAGATCTCTTCAAAACCCACTCTTGGCTAGGAATGACCTAGTAGCCCTCCAAACCTGATTTAAAGGACCTTTCACCCAAACTTTCCATAGCACTTCACAAATAGATCAGTGTTCTAAATACCCTTTTTTAAGTTCTCTAACATATCCAAAAACCAACTTAGACTTCTTTGTAAGAAATACTTGATCCAATACATCCACCACTATCCCACTATGCCTAAATAGTTCACTTTTTCAATGTAAGTACCCCTCAATCTTACAACCAGAAAAAGATTACATCCCAAACCTTAATGATAGGTATCCAATGCCCTATTTAATCAACTTTTAGAAGCATATCCCTTCATTTATCTGCTGCTCCAAAAAACCCTCATTCCACAAGCATAAAGGGTAGGGTTTATTGAGTCTAATGGATCCCACACTCCTAAAACCCTCTAAATGCCTCAAACATGCTATATATAGCCTGTTCACACTCAAAATACTCACACTTAGCCACTTCATTCGTTAGTTTTCAAATTCACTACTTGGGTTCCTCACTTTCATGGTAAAATCACCCTTGCTCAGCCTTAGAACACCGCACCATGTTGAGTTTCTCCATTCCCTTAGTCTCCAAAGCATCTAAACATCTAACTAATCATGGTATAGGACAAGCCACCAAGTCATAGGGTCATAACATTAGGTGGATTGGCTAATGTGTCATGGTGATGCTCTCAAACCCTCAACACAGAAAATAGGGAAACCTCTAAGTTTGTTGATCCCACACACACCAACGGTGATTCTAAGCCTCCAAATAAAATTTAAAAGGTGATAAATAAATATACAAACAATTATTCACAACCTTAGGAAATATTAACCCTATACGGGTCTGTGCCAAAAAGTATAAGTTCAGAAAAATAATACAAAAATAGTGATCAACGTTTTCCACCTGAATTCTTCTTCTTAGAAACTGAATAGCAACCTCAAAACTTGAGGAATTACATCAATATATCATGGTATCAAATTCAACCTACCCCTTGAACCAATCAACTACCTTAACCACCCTTTTTCTTGACTCTAAATAATAATTTGACAAAGTTTGGCCTTAATCATCCCTTTACAACTTGATTTTTGCACAATCCTTTCAAGTGACTTCCCAAGACCCAAAAATATTTTTGAATACATATATCATGGTCATTGAGACCTTTAATACCTTATTCAAGAAGAAAACATGAAAACCAAACCTACACTATATCCTATCCACCTAGATCACATTCTCAACATGACATACATGGACAACTTATTACATTGCACCTTATTTTAACATATTTTGTAACTTCCTCATTGCATATTGTTTAAATACCTTCAAATCTATTATATGAACCTTCAAGACTCATTTCCCTCTCATTCCAAGGTGATGGTGCCCCTACACCATAAAACCCCCCCATAGAAAAACTCTTGTCCCAAGAGTGAACTCTTACTCCTTGTCTCCACAGTGCTACTCCATGCAACTTCAGTCTTGCTGTCAGGGTCCTCCTGATCCTTGGATCAAAATTTGGTGCTATCTTTGTCCTCATACTTGCAATCAAAAAATAATCATCAGTACATGTATCTATCTTCTCCTTAGTTCCATCTATGCCCTTATGTCTGTCCACTATGCCTTGCATATTGTGCTTTGCACTTACTGTGATTAGACATGTTTGTCTTTGTTCATTGTGTGCCTTTCCCACTATCACCAGACCTTCCATACTTCAATTAGGATGTACCCATGCATTAGCAACCTTATCCTCCCTCATACTACCAAATTTCACTTGCTTTGCAGCAACCCTCATAGTTATAGGACACACCATGGTCCCAAATAACACACCTTCTTGAGTACTCCCTTTCAAATCACATTTTACCTTTGTTTTTGCAATCGCATCTGCTGATCCTGCATTATCAGACCTACACCTGTTCACAACATCAAAAAATTTGATTTCTTTCACAACATTCATAGGCTCCATGCTCCCACACATAATAAAATTTTCCTTACCTTTCTCATCCTCTAACCAAGGATTTAAAACAAACCTTTGACCATATATCATGATTGTATACTTGTTTTCTCTCCCATCATACATAGCACACCTATCATACTTCCATGGTCTTCCAAGTAGTATGTGACACCATTTCATTGGTAGAATGTCACAAATAACACTATCTTTATACTCACCTCTTTGAAAATCTACAATAGCTTACTCATTCACTAACAATGATTGACCATCACTTAGCCAAGATACCTTGTAGGGAAAATCATGAGGGATTCTTTTCAAATTTAGTTTATTCACCATTTCACAAGAAACCATGTTTTCAATTGAACCTGAATCCACTACTATCTTACATACTTTACCTTGTACCTTGCAATTGATTTTGAAGAGTGCTTTCCTTTGTGGGGGTTCTTTAGAGATTGGTACCTTCAGCAATGTTCTTCTAACCATCAAATTATCTCCAACTTCTGATGTGAGGTTCACTATAGGTGAAGTCACACTCTCTTCATCTTCATGCACTAGTTGAACCCTTTTTTCACCTTTACTTCCACTTGATGAAGCACCAATCTTCTTGAGACATTTGAAATATGGATGGCCACATTCATTATAGGTATAACACCTACCTGAAAACACATTGTTTGAATTCCTTCCTCCTCCAAATCTACCTCTTGTGCCTCTCCATCCACCTCTGAAATCAGATTTGTCTTGACCTTTCATGGCATCTTCTTGATTATCATTAGTTGACTTTGAACTAGACATGAATCCTCTTCCTCTTTTTTCATTACCTCTGCCACTAACTACTTTGTCTTTCCTTCTCTTCATTTTCTCCTCCACCCTAATTGCCATTTGATAACATTCCTCTATAGTTCTAGGGTTAGCCAAAACTAATTCATCTTGTATGTTTAACCTTAAACCACCCATGCATCTTGCAAATTTTTCATCTTCATTCTCATGATGACCAAATCTTAGACTTAGTTTATAAAACTCTTCAGTATAAGACTTAATATCCATTTCCCTTTGTCTTTAGTTTTGAAATCTCTTAAACAATTGAACTTGATGATCCTTGGGTAAGAATTTACCTTTGAGTTTTGATATCATCTTGTCCCATGATGTAGTCCTAGACTTTCCTTCCTTCCTCCTCTTAGATTGAAAGTAATCCCACCATACCAAAGCATGGCCCTACAACTTAGTCTTTCCAATCTTGACTCTTTGCTCTTCAAGAACCTCATCACATTCAAAATGGTTATCTAATGCAGAAATCCAATCAAGTAGTTCTTCATGATTTAAACTACCACCATGCTTAGGAACATCAATTTTTACCTTAGGCTTGTAAATCTTCACTGCCTTCAGCAACCTTCCAATTCTTTCATCCTCTAGAGAAATCTCTTATTCCACATCTTCAAACTCATTATCTTCATCTTCACCTAACTCACTCTCTTCCACTTCCCTTATTTTGTTTCTCTCCAAGGCTATGATTCTTTCCTCCAACTCTCTGAGTTCCTTAGCATGTATGTCTTTCATCTCCTTCATCTCTTTAGCCATATCATTCTTCTTTGGAGGCATCTTGTCAACCTTGCCTCTTCACCTTCTTCTTCAACCTGCAAAACGAAAACAAATCTACTCCCTAATGTTCTAATACCTCTATGATGCATAGGTAGGGATTTCAAACCATTCACAAATGCAATCAAGTGTGTTTCATTTAATTTCCAAAGTAAAATCCAAAGATCTCTTCAAAAACCCACTCTTGGCTAGGACTGACCTAGTAGCCCTCCAAACCCGGTTTAAAGGACCTTTCATCCAAAATTTCTAGAGTACTTCACAAATAGATCAATGTTATAAATACCCTTTTGTAATTTATCGAACATATCCAAAAACCAACTTAGACTTCTTCGCAAGAAATACTTGATCCAAAACATCCACCGATGTCCCACTAGGCCTAAATAGGTCACTTTTTCAATGTAAGTACCCCTCAATCTTACAACTAGAAAAAGATGACTGCCCAAACCTTAATGATAGGTATCCAATGGCCTATTTTATCAACTTTTAGAAGCATATCCCTTCATTTATATGCTTCTCCACAAAACCCTCATTCCATAAGCATAAAGAGTAGGGTTTATTGACTCTAATGGATCCCACACTCCTACAACCCTCTAAATGCCTCAAACATGCTATATATAGCATAATCACACTCAAAATACTCACACTTAGCCACTTCATTCATTATTTTTCAAATTCACTACTTGGGTTCCTCACTTTCATGGTAAAATCACCCTTGCTCAGCCTTAGAACACCACACCATGTTGATTTTCTCCATTCCCTCAGTCTCCAAAGCATATAAACATCTAACTAATCATGGTACAGGCCAATCCACCAAGCCACAGGGTCAGAATAGTAGGTGGATTGGATAATGTGTCATGGTGATGCTCTCACACCCTCAACAAAGAAAACAGGGCAACCTCTAAGTTTGTTGATCCCACACACACCAACGGTGATTCTAAGCCTCAAAAGCAAATGTAAAAGGTGTTAAATACATATAAAAACAAGTATTCACAACCTTAGGACATATCAACCCTGTACGGGTCTGTGCCAAGAATTATAAGCTCAAAAAAAAATACAAAAACAGTGATCAGTGTTTTCCACCTGAATACTTCTTCTTAGAAACTGAATAGAAACCTCAAAACTCAAGGAATTACATCAATATATCATGGTATCAACTTAAAAATACCCCTTGAACCGATCAACTACCTTAACCACCCTTTTTCTTGACTCTAAATAATAATTTGACAAAGTTTGGCCTTAATCATCCCTTTACAACTTGATTTTTGCAAAGTCCTTTCAACTGACTTCCCAAGACCCAGAAAGCTTTTCGAATACATATATCATGGTCATTGAGACCTTTAAGACCTTATTCAAGAAGAAAACATGAAAACCAAACCTACACTATATCCTATCCACCTCGATCACATTTGTCAACATGACATACATGGACAACTTATTACATTGCACCTTATTTTAACATATTTTGCAACTTCCTCATTGCATATTGTTTAAAGACCTTCAAATATATACTATGAACCTTCAAGACTCATTTCCCTCTCATTCCAAGGTGATGGTGCCCCTGAACCACGTCTTGGCTATGAGATTCATGGACTTTACTGCACAAGCCTTTACACGATCAGAACAAATCACTCAAGTGAGGGATACATGTGTGAAACAACATGCATAATTAATGGAAAATTTCAGGAGAATCACCTTCAACATCAACAAATCTGATTTCCCAGAGCATGCCAAGCTCTTGGCGATCATGAAGAAATTTTTCCAATATTCCCTAGTGCAAAAGGAAGCTAGGAATTAAATAATAGAGGAAAAATGTTTGTAGTTTCTAGCTAAAAGACAAAGTAGCTAAAAGAAAAAACTAGCTACAGGACAAAATTGGCTAGAGGACAAAATAGAGAAAAGAAAAAATAGCTGCCAATTTTATATTGTAAAATATTACACTTATGTTGGACATTGTGAAAACCCTAAGTTGTATTAAATTTGGGCCACTCATTGTAAATTAATCTTGGTCATTCATTTGGGTTTTTGAAAACTATAAATAGGGGCATCTTCTCATTTTAAAAGAGAGAGATGAGTTGTTGTAAAGATATTTTGTACCAATATATATAAGAAAACATTGAAAGTTGGTGATTTCTTTGTGTTGCTCTTAATGTGTGCATGATTCAGCCTTCCTAGTTTATTTTAGCTTAGTTTATTTATTGTTTGGCTCTATTTTTAGCTTGTTAGTTTTTTATTTGCTTTAATGGTGACTATGTGTTACATTATTTAATGCACTTCCAGCTTGTGATTTGGTATTCTATTGATGATAGATTATTGTGTAAAGATAGTCTAAGATTATTTATTTACTACACTAAACTTCAATTGTGTATGTGTATGCTTAATGAATTCATGTTCTAGTATGAAAATCTAAAGCAAACCTTAGAATATTGCACTAGTTTTATGATACTATAGGACATCCTTGGTTAAGAAAAACTTGGTTTTGGGAGTTTTTCTATTGTAATACTCCTCATTGTTGTTGTTGTTCATAAGTTTTAGATTTTAAATTTCTCAAACCCTTATATCTTTTGAATTTTCTTTTAAATTTGAGTTAAACTTGAAATTCCAACATCACCATACTGTTAAATCTGATGATTAAAACAAGTTTCAGACTGTTGTTTTAAGTTTGTTGCTACATTGAACCCTATTTCCAAAATTATGAAACTTTATTACAGACCTAAAAATTCCATGCTTTTTGAACCATAAAGGCCCCTTGTGACTACCAACAAATCACACATTACAACTGAGTTATTTATGTACTATCATGACCTGACATCCTAGAGACCTTGGGGTGATTTTCTAAAACTCAATTGCAGATTATTACCTTTCAAGAGAGATATAACACTTGTGTTTCGTCTATGTTGAGAAGTACAAAAATACCCATCAACACATCCTTTGTTGAATCTAATATCTATTTTGTTTCTTCTCATTAGCTAGGGAGAGGAAGTAGGAAAATTCATAAAGAATCATAATGCAGAAATATGGAAAGGATGAGAGAATTTAGTCTAGCTTGCTTGTCCTATGAGCTATAAAAGAAAATACAAGTGGCTCTTAGAATCTCTTGTATGTTGAATAAGATAAGACCTCTCTTATGCTGTGCTAATAGATGTCAATGGAAATTCCTTTTCTCCAAATTCTCTCCATACAAGATAAATTGTAATAGTTATGTGGAAGATCATATTCAATATCATGTATAACAATGTTACATTGTTGCCCAATGTCTTTCTATATAAAATCTATGAAATGGAAATTCACAAAGCATCAACCAAAAAAATATTAAATATTTGTATTAAGTTCACTTGAGAAAGTATTAATTTTGTAACTTGTAAATAGGTGGGTATTTTTCTCTAAAAATTAGTTAGATTGTGGATAATAATCCTATAAATTCCCTTGTAAATTTATTTTGGTCTATCATTATTGTGACTCCCAATTTAATTTTTTTTTAATTTTCTTGAAAAATATTTAATTTGGGAAATTATTGGTGATAAGAAGGTCTCCTTTACAAAATTGAATCTTTTTGGTGTTGTTAAGTTTTTATCATTAAACACTAAAATTCTTAGAATCCTCTCAACACATGGGATAAATTTGTCAAATATTTAAGACCGCATTCTATCATTCTAACTATGATTAGGATCTAAATATCAAGTGGCTTATGTAGATAGGTTTTTCTAAATTTAGGGAATATGCATGAATCAATAATATCAACCACAACTATCTAATCTAAGCAATAAAAACCCTAATCAAATAATGAAGTACAAATGAACATAGAAATCACAATAATAAAGCAATAAATCTCAAATCTCTATGTCATAGTTGAATCACCTCCATTGCTCTTCTCCATTTTACTTTATTTGTTCCTAGAAATGTAGTATTCAATATACTCAATGAGCTTGATGTTGAAAATTGATAGCTTGATATTTTAATAGAAAAAATTCAAAGATTGTGGTTGTAAGGTTGAAATGAAGATAATGAATTGCTTTTATAGAAATCCCAATTCAAATGAAGGGCTAGGATTACATAATGAGGTATGACGATCAATGGACAAGGTGAGACAAGGATAGGGATGAATGGACAAAAACCCAAGAAAGTAGTTGAGATTCAGGGCTTAGATAAGAAAAGGATAAATTAAATAATAAGTGTGTGGTATAAAGTATGTCCTGCAATGTTAGTATAACACACCTTCATGAAATGCATTACTTAAAAGGAAATGAAAAGTAACATAAATGAAACTATAGCTATCCTTCTAACTCATCCCATGGTTCTCTAATCCCAGGGAATCCTACAAATTATGCTCTCAGATCTTATTATTGCTGCACATTAACCTACAAAGATTGACAACTCAAGATACAAGATGCTTATAATGAAATCTACATGCCCATGTTTTTTGGATTTTCCAATATTTGATGCATAGAAGCTAAATGATCCTATGATGGAATGATGTTAAATATAAGTGTTGAAATGATGATGATGATGATCAAATGTAAAGGCTAAATGGAAGATGGAAAGAACTAATCTATCAAAATGAAAATGCCATTATAACACTAAAATGAACTAAAATTCAAACTAAACTAAAATGCTCTCCAAATTCTCTCCCAAATGCACTAAAATTCAGTAGCGTAAACTTGTCTAAATCTTCATGTCTAAATGTTGTAGCAAAGGGCTCTATTTATAGATTTTCTAAGCCTCAAGGTGATGTGGCAACAACGAACAGTCAGGATTGTGATCCTATGACATCAACGGCAGAGCATCAGGAGGTTAGAGGGAATCAAAGAGATGGTTCCCTTCC
The DNA here is from genome assembly GCA_007115665.2 of Sequoiadendron giganteum. NCBI lineage: Eukaryota > Viridiplantae > Streptophyta > Pinopsida > Cupressales > Cupressaceae > Sequoiadendron > Sequoiadendron giganteum. The sequence goes on along the minus strand of CM021110.1, from coordinate 435,395,412 downwards.
ACAAGACAAATTTCCAAGTGTTGAAAGGAATCACAGAGCAGGAGGAGCCATGTGTCTCAATTTGTTCAAAATTGGTTGCAAATTTGTTGGAGATATTTCATATTTTCCCATTTATAAAAATTCATTTTGTGAGACACATGATGAGGTGGCAGGTGAGTTGGAGGAGGTTAGAAGAAAGTTGGTGAAATGTGCTTAAATTGAATTAAAATTTTAATTTAACAGGAGAGGGTAAATTAGTAAAATGACAAATAAATTCCTTTGTGCATTTTAACCAATTTTAGAAGAATATGCCAATTTGAATTTAAAAATTCAAATTGAAAAGGAAGAGGGAAAATCAATTAAATAACAAATTGATTAATTTGTCCTTTTAATTAATTTTAGAAAGAAGGTGAATTTGGAAAAGAAGAAATAGAATATGAACCATATAAATAAATTTTACAATTTATTTATAATAGTAGAGGAATTAAGAATATTAATCAAATAGCTAGTATTTAATTAATGTGATGCTCAGACCATTTTTGTGTGAATATATTTTTCCCCTCTTTGAAGTGATGTGCGCAAACACATTGCTTCAAAGAATAAATTTTCAACCGTGATGATAAAAAAAATTAACATGTCCCGGACTTCGATTTTACAGCGATGATGAAAGGATGGCCCCTCAGGAGGTAAATCAGGGATTTTTGATTTTTTGATGATTTTTGAAAAAAATTGATGATTTAAATGATTTTTCGGTAATGTGTTGATGATCGATAGATTTGATAAGGATGACCTCATTTATCTCCTGAAAAAAATAGAATAGATTCGCTACACTATTGATTAGTTGATAAAAGACCCCTTTGAAAAATAAAATAAAATGCCACCATTATTACCCCTTAATTAACCTTTAAAATGGGTAAAAGGGTAAAAGTTAATTTCATTTGTAACCTTAGCATTTTGAAGAGTGAGAGCCTCCAGAGCAAAGATGGATAGAATTCCACAACACACACCAATTTGAGTGACTTCATCATTACCAGTGTCCGGTCATGTATGAACCTCCGGTATGTACCACGAAAACTATCTCTTTGAATTTTAAATCTTGATTTTCGCGCTTAATTTTGCTTTCAAAAATTTGAACTTTCTTCATGTTTTAGTGCATAGGGCACCTGCTTCAATGCATAGGGATCCTATAGTAGCACATCCTATTAGGTTAGGACCCCAAATTAGTTTAGCGCATACAACTTCTGCTTCAACGCATTAGGTCAAAACATTAGCGCATCCAGAAAATAGAGCATACATGTGATAGAGTCGCGCATAGGGTTGATTAAGCAATGCATTCGGGAAACAGCACATCGGGACTCTGTTCTGGTGCATAGGTTTCATTTTTCAGCGCATCGATGAAATAGCACATCAGGACTCTGTTCCAGCACATCCAGCAGATCTTCCAGTGCATCCAGTAAACCGGTGCATAGAAACCTTGTTTTAGCGCATCCATGAATTCCTCCTAGATTTTGATGATTTTTTATCATGTCAGCCAATGATAGAATGATGTTGATTGATAGGTTGATGATCCTCATCATAATAGGCGAGGAATGATGAATTAGGATAGGTTGATTGATCGATTGATTTATAATCATCCTTATGATAGGTAAGGAATGATGATAAGATAGGTTGATTGATGATCGTCCTCATGATAGGCGACAAATAATGAATAGGATAGGTTTATGTTGGTCAATCTCATGAAAAATGAGAATCGAATGATAGGTTAGATGCTCCTTGAGATTTGATCAGAATCTCATGTGAGCTGATTTGATTAGATGATGTGCTTGATTGATAGGCTGATTGAATGATTTTGTTGACTTGATGTTTTGATATGATTCTAGGAGGGTGGCTTAGGGAACCTTCAGGTTCACGAGCGCTTTCTAGGGATGTGAGACATGATCCCATAGCTGACTCTGAAAAATCTTGCCATTATAGACCAATGTGGCTTGAGTTCCTTGATTGACATGCCCTAGGACCAGATTAACCGAGGGCTACTGACAGCACTCACGGAGAGGTAGCATAGTGACCACAACACATTTTATTTGTCGAAGGGAGAGATGGTAGTGACCCCGGAGGACGTATATTTTATTTTGAGGATACCAACTGTTGGATGATGTGGAGGAACAAGGAGGGACAGAAGCCCTACAATAGATGTTTCATGATGATGGACTTACTGGTTATGAGTTATCTTGGCGAGAGTTAATTGTGACTTAGTAGCCACTACCTTGTATCCTAGCAGGCTTCGTTAGAGGGTTTCTTTGCCCCGACCGTAGGTCAAAGGGCCTTTCATTTGGCTGGGGATGATTGTTGGAGAGCATGATTTCTCACAAAATGGTATATTCTTGGGGTTAGTGCATGCTGGCACACTTATATCATGATTTGCATGAAGTAGTGTATCTAGGAGCAGGCAGTTTATCAGCAGGATGCACACTTCTACAGCTCTGGGCTTGCGAGCATATAGCGATCACACGGCCAGTTCGTGATAGGGTGCAAGCAGTAGGATGACCATACATTTTTGTATATTTAGGGCCACTTGTCTAGCATAAGCTGAGCAAGTTAGAGTACTGGAGGCAGGTTTTGGATGACCTACATACTATGATATGGAAACCTTACAGATTGTGAGCCATGGCCCTCGGATGGTGCAGAGCTTCCATTTATGTTTTTTAGTAGATATTTGATAGGAAGTACACCCTATATTTTTGAGAGATTCATGTTTGGAAAGGTCCACAAGCAGTATGGTCACATCTAGGGGATGCCACAAGGGGTAGTGCATTACACATGACGACGACAAGACATACCAAAGTGGGGTCTAACTATTGATTAAGATGCGTCCTGCACTGAGTACTACGGCTTACAACCCATTTTTTGGTAGTATCACCCCAAGATAGTAGATATGTAGATGACGGTGGATTATGCGGAGTATTTCCATACTCATCCATTTTCGCAGATATCTAGTCCTGATGAGCTAGTGTAATGTCCCCATTTTTAGCACTACACTTTCCAGTGACTGTTAGCCTATTCCCTGATGCTCGTAGGCTAGTTAGAGGTTTTCTTTGAGGATTCATGGGTTTGCATGTTGGAGTTTTGCAGTTTGGTCACGGGATTCTTTCTAGGTTTTCAAAGAGCTTTGTGGTGGTATAACATGCAACTGGATCAGAGAATTTCTCCGGACTTACTATTTTTAGTAAGTTACGATGGCTGCATGTTAGAATTTTATAGTTCAGATTCTGGATTCCTTTTGGGGTTTCAGAGAGCTTCGTGACAGCATGACATGCAATTGAATCAGAGAACTTTTCTGGACTTACTATTTTTAGTAAGTACGACGGCTGCTCGGATTGTGGTTAAAATGAGTTTGGAACAACTTACTATTTTTAGCAGTATGCTATTTTTAGTAAGTTCTATTTTTAGCAGTACTATTTTTAGCAGGGTCCCTATAGTTTGATTTAATGACTATTTCAGGCAGGGCAAAATATTCAACCGGTCTCTAGCATTTGAGGTGAATATTTTGGCAAGTTCGATATTTGATGGAAATATTATTTCAAGTGAGATATTTTTACTAAGGCTTGGTGGACCCCCAAATGGAGAGATAAGTTGGTTTATTAAAAAGAGAAAAATTTATAAGGTCTCTCACTTAAGTATTTTGGACGCCATACTTGGAGAAATATTTGAAAAGCATTTCACTTTATTAATTGGGGTGCCTAACATTCCTTTTATTAGCATTTTAAATAAATTTTTATCCTCCTAATATTTGGATAACAAGTTATGGAGAATGAAGTTTGAAATGAAAGGCAAATGTCAAAGTGAATTTGAATGTGAATCTCATGGGGGCAACCTAATTGGAGGGAAAGGAAATTTGAATTCAAGGTTGGAGAAAGTTATAAATAAGAGGCTTTGCTCTCCTTTTCATCATCTTATATTTTACAGTATTGTTATGCTATCGAAATGGTGTCAGAGTTGCTTCAAGGGATGCATACCTCCTAGTCGGCTTAACTTCTTGCTTGAAAGATAGCAACTAGTTGAGATTTGGCTGTTCTTAATCCTCAAGAATAGATTGAGTACTTTGCAGTTTAAGTTTCTTGTGTTTTGCTAGTTTTTGGAGTTGTTGGTTCAGTATTTTTTATTGATGTTTTTGCTCATATGTATTTGAATTATTTTTACCTGGTTATGGTTATTTTATCATTGTGTTTTGCAGCCTTGGGTGCCCCTCTCCATTGATTTTCAGAATTTATTATCAAGTGTGTCAATTTTAAGAAGAAATTGCCCTTCTTGGAGGTTGTATCATGCTGCACATGCTTTGGAATGCATGCAAAAATAAATAATGAGTTTTGGTTGCAGTTTTTTGCTTGGGGTTTGGGCGCCTACTTGCTAGAGATCATTTGGTTTTGGTTTGGTGTCATTTGAGTTAGTCTTGAGCAAGTTCAATGTATTTTAGTGGTTTGTTGAGTTGCTAATTTGTGCCTTTTAGTTGTTGGTCTATCAAAAATCAAATTGTAGAAGTTGTCCTCCGAGTTGGAATTTTAGTGTGGATGAGTCAATTGAGGATAGGAGAGACATATTCTATGATTTCAGCATTGAGTTCTTAAAAACTTTGTATTGGCAGGAGTTATATCATTTTGTAACGTTGAACAATAGTACTGTCAGCTATCTCATTATCTTCCTCATTTCACTGCTTTCCCACACTTGTGGAAGAGACTGGTCATGCTCAGTCTATATTGTATTGCATTTGCATATTGTTGATTGGCTGAGCCGTCAACACACTCCCACTGAATAAGTGGTCGAGTTGCATATTTAATTTCAGCATTGTACTTCTCTTTCCAGTCCTCCCACTGAATAAGTGGTTGAGTTAATTGTTGCTTTCAGCAATGTAATTTCTATCTTTCCAGTCCTCCCACTGAATAAATGGTTGAGTGATTACACTTCCTTTCCATTACTTTCAGCAAGCTTCAGTTATTCTAATGACCCCCTTTCGTGTATGCTCTCAACCTTGCCTGCATTGGGGTCTGGGTTGATTAGAGGAGAGGGTTACATTCAGCTGGTTTATATTTGTGCTAATGCTAATGGGTGAATTTAGTTGTGAAAAAGTGAAAAAAAATGCCCAGTATATTTCAATGGTATCAAAGCTAAGATCCTGCTATCCTGTGAAAATTCAGCGATTCAATTTGTCAGATGAGTGACAGAGAAGTCAGATTTTTCACCTGAGTTCGGTTTAGCTTTCAAAAGTTTTGAAGATGTTGCATTTTCTGAGGACCAGGAACCGTGAGAAGTCAGATTTGATTGTGGCTTCTGAAGAATGTGAGCATGAGGATTCCATACTCCATGAAGAATATCAGAACATGCAAGATGAGTTTAAGGAGGGTGTTTCTTTTGACTACTACTTGAAATGTATGTTGATTAGGTATCCTGGAAAATTGGGTGTGGTCAACTACATCAAGGAAAAGATTAAAAGAGAAGCAGAACATGCCTTAGACAAAGGTTCAAGAAAGGAAGAAGAAAAAGTGCTTGTTGGTGGTTTACAGTCCACAAATGAGCAAGTTGAAGAGTGTTTGGTAGAGCATCAAAATACTTCCTCAGTCGTGCATGTGATAGGAAGTGATGAAGATCAGCTTATTGAAAAGGAAATAACAACAGTCTTGAATGTTAAATTGGATTCATCCAATCAAGGTCTTGAGACTAATGACCTCACAAAAGATGATGGAAGAACTATTGTATGGGATGAGTTTGTGAAAGAAGAGCAAGATGAAAGAGATACTAGTGGTGTCTTTGAACCAGCTTATGATCATTACCATAGTGATGTTGTTGGTTGTGATTCCGATGTGTGTTTACCTCCTCTTGTTGAAGATTTGGTGATGGATAACTCTCCCCTTGTTTCTATCTAGACCTTCCAAAAGTTTTCACAAGCCAAATTTATGACAAGTAACCAAGAAGGCTTCTTTGGTATACATGGGGCTGCTAATGATGAAATCAGTAATACACCTACTCATGATAGGTTCATTGAAGATGAAAATGATGAAGTTTTCAAAACAGCTAGCATTGAAGATTCTTTACTTCATTATAATGTTGGTGGCATGGGTGGACTTGGGTTGGATCATCAAACTAATCCCTTGGAGGGAGGTATTTATGAAGATATCAGTTTAAGTGAGTTGGGTGGTGACCTATTCAAAGAGTCAACACTCCAAGAAGCATATGAAGAACACTTCTCTGTTGATCAAAATAGTCAATCCCCTAGCACGTGGGATCCAGGAGTGAAGGAATTTAGTGATAGCAAAGAAACTGTGTGGGATGATTTTCCCTTTGATCCAGATGAAACTCAAAATTCTGATTGTTTGGCAAGCTATGAAGGGGTTTCCACGAATGTTGATCATGAAGACACAAAACAAAGTTCTGATTTTGAAGATCATCCAACCAACACTTCACCATCTTTGCTTTCTTATGAATGGGAAGGTCAATTCAAGGTGTTCATTGAAGATGAAGTGCAAGCTCTATCTAGATTTGACCAAACACACAACTTGATAGAAGAACTCTATTGGAAGGCTCAAATTGATGAGAGACAAAAAGGGGTTAAGGATGAAGTTGCTCTCCCTAATCTGCAACTTATCAAAGACTCCTTGGAGGCATTGAAATCAGCATACATATATTTGATTGAAGATCGAGATTATGCCTCTGAGATTGCAAAGAATACCATTGGTGCTTTCCAAGAAAAGCAGAAAAAGGTTGATGAGCTTACTCTTTAGATGGAATCAACAAAGGACATGTTAGAAAATACTCAGTTGACTCTAACAGAGATTGAAGACCAGTTTGCTGAATTCAAAAATTTCAAGGAGCAAGAGGTTGCACAATGAGCTGAAGAGATCGGGCAAGTGATTGGAGAGCTTGATAGTCTTCAGGAGGAGTTTGATCTTGAAAGCAGCTCAAGAAAATCGGAAGTTGTATGTGCAGGTTTGGAGCAGCAAGATGAAAAGGATGACTTCCAAGTCTTTGACAATCCTCTCTTTGAAGTGGGTGCAGAGGAAACTTATGATAACCCTCTCTTTGTGATTGAAGATAAAACATGTGAAGTGGCCAAGCATGAGAATGAGTGCAATTTCCAGTCTATGGATGTTTTGACATCACACCATGAGGTTGTACCAGACTTTGTGATTAGTGGTCTTCCGAGGTTGCTGGATAGTAAATGCATAAGTAGGTCGGAGGATGAAGTCTCCACATGGGAAGTGTTGAATCAGAATGATCTCTACAACCTTGGCATCAAGATGTTGTCCGAACATAGTTTGGTAGCTGCCCAAGGTTCCATTACAGTAGCAAGGAGTGAGGATTTCAAACTAGGTACTCATGAAGAATGGGGGAAAGAAGGACCAAAACATGTTGATTGCATACTTGACAATCCATCCTTTGGGTTGAGAGATGCTTCAGCTCATCCTATTCTAGCTTGGGAGTTGGATTTGAATATGTCTATTGTTACATTCTCCATCATTGTTGAAGCTTTCATGGATTGGTTTCAAGGGTTAACTAGAGGAGACGTCAATTTCTTAAGTATGCACTTGGTTCTTACTAGCACTTGGGGACGTGTTGAGTTTTCTTTTCAATGTGTTGGACATCATTTTCAGTTGGGTATCCATGCTTGGGATCCTCAACTTGGCTTGGTGAAGCTTATTACATATGGACAAGACTTTTGGAGGGATAAGAATCAAATTATCAGATTTCTTGGTGCTATTCCTTTCATTACCAGCCAGTTGTTGGTTCCATTTGTTCATCCGCAAATGGATTGGAGATAAATTTTGAGTAGATGCATTAATTTGGATGATGATTTTTAGTATAGCAGTAGTAGTTCATCTTCTTGGATGTTGATTATTCCTAAATCAGATCATAAGTCAATCATTTTAGTCATGGTGGGCAAGTGGTATACTTATTTTCAGACGTCACAATCTCCTATCAGGACTGATTTTTGGCCTCAAATGCAAGAGGAGATGTTTCAAAGCAATCTGAATCCATCTTTGGGAGGCGTTCAACTTGTTACTACTGACCATTCCTAAGCTTTCCTTTATACTTATGCTTGGGGCAGCGAACCTTTGGTTTCCTTGGTTCATCATTCTGAATCTCTTGGAGTTAGAATTGTGAGAAATTTCTACAGTCTTCAAGGTTGTATCATGATAATTCAATTGAGGCATCGTAGATTCATGGGGAGTCATGAGTTTTCCTTTGATGAGCTCTTGCAAAGGATTGCTTTCCTCTTTGCAAGAGAATTCGAAGGGGTCACATTTGCAGTTGTGGCTTTGTTAGTTACCTTATGGAGGTATGCTGAGGATTACAATATCGAGTTGAGTAGACTATCTTTCCCGTTGCCCAAGAATGTGATAGAAAGTGGTATGGTTGTTATTAATGACTCAGAGTCTTTTGGGCATGAGATGCTGCAAGGTGTTGACTTCAGTCCTTCCAGGCTGTTCATGGATACTAACATTTGGGGGTCACAAGGGAGGTTAGTCCAGTTTTGGCATGATGTTTTCACTGACATGGTCAGAGTGGTGCAACATCAGCATGGTAGTTCCCCCTTGAGACAAACATAGGACCCAAGGAGTGTACTCAGGTTGATATGGATAAGCTTCAAATTTTATGGGGTTGTGTTGGTATGGCTTGAGGACAAGCAATTTTGGGAAGGGTGGATTGTAATGTCCCCATTTTTAGCACTACATTTTCCAGTGATTGTTAGCCTATTCCCTGATGCTCTTAGGCTAGTCAGAGGCAGAATTAGGGTTCCCAACTACTTGGAGGTTTTCTTTGAAGATTTAGGGGTTTGCATGTTGGAGTTTTGCAATTTGGTCATGGGATTATTTCTGGGTTTTCAGAGAGCTTTGCGGTGGTATGACATGCAACTGGATCAGAGAACTTTTCTGGATTTACTATTTTTAGTAAGTTACGATGGTTGCATGTTGGAGTTTTATAGTTCGGATTCTAGATTCCTTCTGGGTTTTCAGAGAGCTTTGTGACAACATGACATGCAACTGAATCAGAGAACTTTTCTGGACTTACTATGTTTAGTAAGTATGACGGCTACTCGGATTGTGGTTAAAATGAGTTTGGAACAACTTACTATTTTTATCAGTATGCTATTTTTAGTAAGTTCTATTTTTAGCAGTACTATTTTTAGCAGGGTCTCTACAGTTCGATTTAGTGGCTATTTCGGGCAGGGCAGTATATTTAGTCAGTCTCCAGCATTTGAGGTGATTATTTTGGCAAGTTCGATATTTGATGGAAATATTATTCCAAGTGAGATATTTTTACTAAGGCTTGGTGGACGCCCAAATAGAGAGATAAGTTGGTTTATTAAAAAGAGAAAATTTTATAAGGTCTCTCACTTAAGTATTTTGGATGCCATACTTGGAGAAATATTTGAAAAGCATTTCACTTTATTAATTGGGGCGCCTAACATTCCTTTTATTGGCATTTTAAATAAAGTTTTATCCTCCTTATATTTGGACTCCAAGTTATGGAGAATGAAGTTTGAAATCAAAGGCAAATGTTAGAGTGAATTTGAATGTGAATCTCATGGGGGCGACCTAATTGGAGGGAAAGGAAATTTGAATTCAAGGTTGGAGAAAGTTATGAATAAGAGGCTTTGCTCTCCTTTTCAGCATCTTATGTTTTACAGTATTGTTTTGCTGCCATAATGGTGTCAGAATTGCTTCGAGGGATGCATACCTCCTAGTCAACTTAACTTCTTGCTTGAAAGATAGCAAATAGTTGAGATTTGGCTGTTCTTAATCCTCAAGAAAAGATTGAGTACTTTGCAGTTGAAGTTTCTTCTGTTTGGCCAGTTTTTGGAGTTGTTGGTTCAATATTGTTGATTGACGTTTTTGCTCATATGTCTTTGAATGATTTTTATCTGGTTATGGGTATTTGATCATTGTGTTTTGTAGCCTTGGGCGCCCCTCTCTATTGATTTTCAGATTTTATTATCAAGTGTGTGAATTTTAAGAAGAAATCGCTCTTCTTGGAGGTTGTATCATGCTAGAGGTGCTTTGGAATGCGTGCAAAAATAAATAATGAGTTTTGGTTGTAGTTTGTTGCTTGGGGTTTGGGCGCCTACTTGCTAGAGATCGTTTGGTTTTAGTTGTTGGTCTGTCAGAAATCAGATTATAGAAGTTGTCCTTGGAGTTGGAATTTTAGTGTGGATGAGTCAATTGAGGATAGGAGAGACATATTCTATGATTGTAGCATTGAGTTCTTAAAAACTTTGTATTGGCAAGAGTTATATCATTTTGAAACGTTGAATAGTAGTACTATCAATTATCTCATTATCTTGCTCATTTCATTTCTTTCCCACACTTGTGGAAGAGACTAGTCATGCTCAGTCTATATTGTATTGCATTTGCATATTGCTGATCGGCTGAGCCATCAACACACTCCCATTGAATAAGTGGTCGAGTTGCATATTTAATTTCAGCATTGTACTTCTCTTTCCATTCCTCCCGCTAAATAAGTGGTTGAGTTGATTGTTACTTTCAGCAATTTATTTTATCTTTCCAATCCTCCCACTAAATAAGTGGTTGAGTGATTGCACTTCCTTTCTGTTACTTTCAGCAAGCTTCAGTTATTCTAACGACCCCCTTTCGTGTATGCTCTCAACCTTGCCCGCATTGGGGTCTAGGTTGATTAGAGGAGAGGGTTACATTCAGCTGGTTTATATTTGCACTAATGCTAATGGGTGAATTTAGTTGTGAAAAAGTGAAAAAAATTGCCCGGTATATTTCAGCTAGTGTCGATTTGGATGCAGGGTGGAGAGCAAGACCGGTCATACAACCCAGGGGAGGAGATGGAGGGGGAGGGGGAGGAGGAGGTGATGGTGGTGATGGAGTAGGATGTGGTGGTGGTGATGGTGGTGGAGGAGATGATGGTGGTGGTGGAGGATTAGGTGTGCCAATCTTTGGGGTTATCCCCAAGAGGTGACAATCAAGACCAGTTGGGCAATGGTTGTTTATAGTACATATGCCTTCAAAGAGATAGCAGGCACATATTTTTAGGCTATAAGGGTAGGTATAGACTCTACAGGTTTAGGTTCATGCACTTCATGGCCAACTTGCTCAGACCCAAGCACAGGTTCAGGCATAGGCTTCAACATAGGTCCAAATGTAGGGATAGATGGTATAGCTACAGGCCCAAGTAGCTACACTGATAGTTGAGAGGGATGTCAGGAGGCATAGGCCATGGCCATAGCTAATAGGGTACAGAGGTTGCACAGGGTACAAGTATTGTAGATATAGTCAGAGAGCTGAGAGAGTCCACCAAGGAGGTAGAATATTATAGAGGCAGATAACATGAGGTTGTACCACCAACATAGCGGGTCAACTATGCCAAGTCCAGATCCAGATGGTCACATTCCCATACTACCAGTAGAGGGGTTACTCAGCCACTTCCGTCAGGTGGACCTCCACCACCAGGGACAAGACCATCAGGGGTAGGGCCTTTAGGGATAGGACAGAGATCGACCACATCAGGTGGCATCACTACAGGATCCCCCAGGTAGGGTTGATTTTATATTGTGATTTATAGACTTGGCCATTGTGCCACATTTTTGATGTATCACTTTCTTAGATTTATCATTGTATACTTGAAATATTTTCATGAGTTTATATGATATGTAGTGGTGGTTGATGATCTTATGTGTTGACTTTTTATTATGGATGGATGCATTTAATTTATGTTCTATATGATTATATTATGTTTTGATATGATTATTTTATGGATGCATGTATGGATGATGATGAATTACTTATGGATGGATGGATTTATGAGATTAATGATATGAATGTAAATTATTTTATTATGGATGGAAAATGGATGATTATGAATTGTTTATGGATGCAAATGGTTTTATTATGAATTGCAAATGAATGATTAGGGATGGATATGGCTGGTTTATGGATTGCAAATGGATGATTATGAATTTTTTATGGATGCAAATGGTTTTATTATGAATTGAAAATGGATAAAAATGTGATACATGTAGATGTATGGATGTATTATTTTTATGCTATGATATTATGAGATGAATATTATGATGGAGATATGCAATGCAATTTTCCATGTTTTTGGTATTTTCTATGTAAATATGTGAAATAGATTATGAATGCAAATATTTGAAATGGATAATGATTATGAATGAAAATGAATTATGTATTATGATGAATGACTATGAATAAATTATGAATGAATGAAAGAGATGCATTTATTATGATCTTGATGTGATGGTATTATTCTTTATTTTTGGAAATTTTCAAATGCACATGGAGGTATGATATGGAATGAAATGCAAATGAAAGTGAATGATTTCTTTTGTTATGTCAAGTATACTCCAATCCTATAGAAAGAAATAACATCAACCTTGAGGATGACCAACTTAGAAAATCTATAGTGCAGATGCAGACTAAAATAAAATGCAATTCTATCTATGCAATGTTGTCAATCTTATTCGTTGTACATATTGTCATCACTAAGCATTTTATTATGTTGAAAGTTAGTATAGTCGATGGTATAAAATAGACCATGATGACCTGACTACAACTTCCATACAACTTCCATTGAGATTTGATAATGCAAGATAACACAAGCATCTAGGTATAGTTAGACCAAGATGACCTCAGTATCACTTGTGTAAACAAACAAGAGTTAATCATGTTCCTCTGCAAATTTGGAATGTCATCAATGATACTTTGTAGAGCATGTCCCATGATAATTTACACAATAGTAATAATTAACTCACAAGTAGTAGACAAAGAAAAATATCATTCTTTATCACAGTGCCTCTAGTTTATGACATCATCGAGGTACTCCCGAGAAATGATAACAACAATCACAATACATCCTTTGAACATTTTTGTTAAGGTGATCAAACCATGATTCAGAAGATGATCCTTCAATGATGAGATGATTTGATTTGATGTTGGTGTTTGATTTGATTGATTGATTGGATTGGATTGATTTTCGACACTCAAATTTTGAAATGGTTATTGTGATTATCGTTTTGATGTTACGGTTTTCTGATTGATTTCTTGTTTATTTATGCTCAACGGTGATTTGCCTCGAGTGAGATCAGGATTTTTCCCTAGCGAGAACAAGCCAAATTTTATTGTGGATATGTACAATGAGAGCCAAGCCAAAGTGGGACGACCGCGTTAGCCGGATATGGACATGAAGCTCACTGTAAGATATGCATGAATGCATAGAAGTGGGCAGTCAACACATGCTCAAAAAGATAAAGAAGCCAACCTATCACAAATAGTGTTTGTTTACCAGGTTTTCACCATTTGTTTTTATTGCACTTTTCAGATTTAATAATTTTTTGTTGTTACCAAGATGCCTGTTTACCAAGTTTTCATCAAGGCAACCATTTTTTTATTTTTTTTATTTTTTTCACTTTTTTTTATTTTTCTCTTTTTCTAATTTTTATGATGTCACCAAGATGCCTGTTTGCCAGGTTTTATCAAGGCGATGATTTTTTCAGGATTTTTTCTACCTTTTATGATTTTTTTAGGACTTTTTTTGCTTTTTAGGATTTTTCAGGACTTTTTCTGCTTTTTAGGATTTTTTCAGGACTTTTTCTACTTTTTAAGATTTTTTTAGGACTTTTAACATGCACTGGATGCATCAGGTGTAGAACTTCTTCAAGTGAAGGTTGTTCATTTTTTATTCAAATAGATCCCCCTCAAGTGTAGATAACTGATATTCCCCCGATCCAAAGACTAAAACCACAGCAAAAGGACCTAACCAATTAGGTTTAAAATTTTCTTTGTTTTCTCGATCCTGCTAATTACGGGGATTTCCTTTGACTACCCGATCACCGACTTGGAATATCCTAGGTTTGACTTTGTGATTGTAGCTTCAAGAAATTCTCTGTTGATAGAATTTTAGGTGATTCACTGCTAGTTGATGATGTTCATCCAACAACTCGAGCTCCTACATTCTAGACACACGATAATCCTCATTCATAATGAGACCTTTCAGGGATACTCATAGTGAGGGTATCTCAACCTCAATCAGCAATACAGCTTCAGATCCATAGGCTTGTACGATAGGCCCATAAAGTAGGGTTTAATTGAACATTTCAGTCACGTCCAACATTGTTGATGGTTTTCTTTAGGATTTTCAGGATTATTTTGTTTGAGGCCTCAGCTTGGCCATTCCCTTGAGGGTAGTAGGGTGTAGAAAACCGATGTTGGATATGAAACTTCTCACAGAGTTCTTGCACTTCCTGATTCTTGAAAGGTCTCCCATTGTTGTTGACAATGGATTGAGGGATACCATATCTGCAAATGATGTATTTCAGGATGAATGATGAGATCTGCTTCCCTGTGATGGTGATTAGATTCACGGCTTCAACCCACTTTGTGAAGTATTTTGTGGTTGTGATAATAAACTTGTGTCCATTGGATGAAGGTGGGTGAATTTTACCCACAAGATCCAACCCCCATTGACAAAACGGCCATGTTGATACAAAGGGCTGCAATTCTTATGCTAGTGCATGGATGAGATTACCGTGGATCTAGAATTTTTGACATGTCTTGACAAATTCAAACGCTTCTCTCTCCATAGTCAGTAAGTAATATCCCAAATGAAGGAGTTTCTTGGAAAGGGTTAAACCACTTGATTTAGTTCTGCAAATACCTTCATGGGCATCACATAAAGCCATTTCAGACTCATCATTTTCTAGACATCACAAAAGAGTTCCATCAAGACCTCGACGATAAAGGACATCTACTATTATGGTATGACAGGTAGATTGGTGAATGAAATTTTGTTTCTAATTGTAGGATAGATCAAGAGGAAGGATATCATCTTTTAGGTAAGCATATATATTTCTATAGAGGGAGGTATTGGCATCATCTAGGTGGAAAATAAGTTGGGACTCAAAGTCATCATATGCAGGGTAAATAGTTTCTCCACCATGAACTCATAGCGACAAAATTTTTCTGGAATTTGAAACAAAGAAGCAATAGTAGCCATAGCATCAGCAACCTTGTTGTCACTCCTTGGAATTTGACCAAATTTGATGTCAAAAAAATACTTCTTGAAGTCATCAATCATTCTCTTGTAAGGCATTAGCTTGTCATCTTTGGTTTGATAATCATTGTTGACTTGATTGATGACTAGTTGTGAATCCCCATAAACCTGGAGCTCTGTAATTTTCCATTCCACAGCTATCTTGATCCCAATAATGAGTGCTTCATATTTAGCTATGTTTTTGGTGCAAGGAAATATCAAGCGATAGGATTTTGGATCAGTATTCCCTAGGGGAGTGATGAATAGGATTCCTACTCTTGATCCATGTTGAGTGAAAGAACCATCAAAGTATAAAACCCATTTTTTTTGTTACTGTTAGGACGTCTACATTTGGAAATTCAATATGGAGTGGATGATTGTCATGAAGTAGTGCCTCAGCTAGTTGATCAGTGATGGCTTGCCTTTTGATAGCTTTTTTATCAAAATATTGGATGTAAAATTCATTGAGTACCATTACCCACTTAGCCAGTCTTCCTATCATATTTTCTTTGCTTAGGAGATACTTTAGTGGATCAATCTTGGCTATGAGCTTAATTGTGTGAGTCAGCATATAGTGTCGCAATTGTTGGGTAGAAAACACTACAGTTAGACAGGCTTTCTCAATGGAGGTGTAATTGATCTCATATCCATTCAAGGTTCTACTCATGTAATAAATTTCTCTTTCCTTCCCCATTAGGTCTTCTTGTGCCAACAAGGCTCTCAATGATCAATCAGTAGTGGAAATGTACAACAAAATAGGCTTCCCTTTTGTTGGAGGTGCTAGAATTGGTGGACTCATCAGGTGTTTTTTTAGTTGGGTTAAATTTGTTTCACACTTCTCATCCCATCAAAAAGAAGCATTCTTGTATAGGAGATGAGTGAACGGATGAGTCTTATCAACCAATTGTGAGATAAATCTTCTGATTGATTGGAATCCACCATGGAGGGACCTTAGTTGACTAATGTTTTTTAGGGGAGGCATCTCCATTATAGATTTAACCTTTGCGGGGTCCACTTCAATACCTTTCTTTGACACTATATACCCCAGTAGCTTTGCTGGCATTACCCTAAATAAAAATTTATTTGGATTAAGACGAACATTAAACTTCTCTAGGTAAGTGAATAGTTTGTCTAATATCTCCAGATGTCCTTCTCTGGTGTGGGGTTTCACCAATAGGTCATCCACATAGTATTCCATGAAAGTGTGTATCATATCATGGAAGATGGTGGTCATAGCTCTTTGGTATGTGGCCCTTACATTTTTCAACCCGAAGGGCATGAAATTCCAACAAAAATTTCCCCATGGGCAAGTGAAAGTTGTCTTATCTTGATCTTCGGGAGCTATCTTGATTTCATTATATCTAGAAAAGCCATCCATCAGTGATAACATGTTGTGTCTTGTTGTCAATTCCACAATGATATCTATGTTAGGTAAGGCGAAATTATATTTTGGGAAAGCCTTGTTGAGATCTCTAAAGTCAGTGCAAATCATTATACTACCATCAATTTTTCAAGATAGGTACAATATTTGATATTCATTCTGCATAGTCAATGGGCCTGATGAATCTGACATCCAACAACTTCTTTATTTCAGCTTTCACCAATAGGGCGATGTGTAGATGCATTTTTCTCAACTTTTGTTTGATTGGTTTAATTCCTGAAGGAAGAAATAAATGGTGCATTATGAGGTCTGGATCTATCCCTGGCATATCGACATATGACTAAGTGAGGTTGACTTGTCTCTCTTCCAAAAACTTGATGAAGTTGGGCTTTTCTATTTCTGTCAATGACTCTGCCAAATGAAGAGTTCTTACCATTTATGCATTGTCAACATTGATGGACTGTGTTGGTTCAATCAAAACTTTTCATCTCTCTTGGAAGTTCTCGGGGAGAGTGTCAAATTTCCCATCCTTTGGTGCCTCAAGGAGGTTTTCACCATCGAATGTGCTCCTTATTTTTACTGTTTTTGGATTTGATACTTCCATGGAATGGTTTTCACCATCAGATCTTTCTTTTGTTTCATTTATTTTGCAGCTGGGAAACTTGGCACTCTCCTATTGTGAATTTTTGCTTTGATGTTCAATGGTGGAGACTATTTTGGATTTACAGCATAGAGGAAGTTTTTGATGGCCTCATCATTCAAAAAGGTGGGGATATTGATAGGTTCGGTTTGGTCCCAATCTATTAGTTCAGGATGCAGTAATGGTAGAGTGTCATCGGGTGGGTTCAGGTCAGATGCCGTAAGTGTCCTATTAGCAATGTTGTTGTTGAATAAGCTAAGGCTAATTCAAGGTCTATAATTTCACCCTCTTCCAAGGGGTCCATCTCACTTTGAGCCTGCCCATCCTCACTCGATTCGTCGATATTGTACGATTCTAATTCAAGTGGTCTAATTCCTAAAAATTGTCCACCACCAAGTGTGGGAGTATACTTATGGATTACATCAACATTCTTTTCATGACATGATTCTTCTGACAATGAATCCCACTCATATCTATTTGAATCTATTTCATAGTGGTCATTGGCTTGGAGTTGTAGAATTTGTTCAACATCCTTCTACTTTAGATCTTCTTTTTTTTCTTCTTCTTTCTGATGTTCTTTGTATCCTAACCCTATTTTGTCTTTGGGATTGGTTATAATGGGTTGGATAGGTTTTGTGATACCCTCTTTTCTTTTCCCAATAGGTCCCTGTCCATCGGATCCCACCTTTTCTAGGATCGAGAATCCTTTTCCATACTGAGTGGTTTGGACATTTTTTGCTGCGGCTTGAGAATCAGTTTCATCTTTATAGAGCCAATTCAAAACATCTTTGTCATTTGATTCCTCTGCTTGGGTGTCTGATTTTATGAACCGATCATCAAAAAGGGTGACTGGTTGTGAGGATGTTTCGGATGAGGTTGATGGTTGACCATAGTATTTTGGTGACATTAACTATGAGAGTATGAGAGATCGTTCAATGGAATATTCGCCGATGCCTTTGTCTTTTATTTAAACTTTCTCTTCAAACTATTTGGAGATGGTATTAAACTTGGCTTCAAAATTGGTGGATGCAGAAGGACTAGGCTCTTCCTTTTTCTTTCATTGTTTGGATAATGAGCTTGACTGACTTCCTTCATGGGAGGATATGGCTAAAGGATTAGCTTGACTGGAACTATCAGATATATCAAGAGTGGAATTGGGAGCTTCTTGGTTATGAGGTAAAAATACATCCTAGACAACCTTGAGGACATTGTATTATTGAGGATTATTTATATGAGCATGAATGGTGATTTCCTAGCCATTGCAAGGAAACTTCAAGCATTGATGGTACATCAAGCGTACAGCCTACATTTCATGGGTCCATGGATGACCCAAGAGTATGTTGTATGTTAAATTCTTATCCAAAACTTGGCAGACCACATCTTTTTTGATTGGCCCCACCTAAATGGGAAATATAATCAGACCTTTTGAAGCTCTCTCCTCATCATCATATGCTTTAATTGTGATCTTCTTTCTTGGACCTATTGCATTGTCAGAGAATCCCATAGCACAGTCAAGTTTTAAAATATAGATATTAAGTCCAT
Source organism: Sequoiadendron giganteum (assembly GCA_007115665.2). Taxonomy (NCBI): domain Eukaryota; kingdom Viridiplantae; phylum Streptophyta; class Pinopsida; order Cupressales; family Cupressaceae; genus Sequoiadendron; species Sequoiadendron giganteum. Next base: position 435,376,804 of record CM021110.1, on the reverse strand, counting down.
CTCCTCTGTCTATAAGGACGTGCTTGACACGGTCGTTATGGATTAAAACTTTCATATGAACGATCATGTTGTGAGGATGGGTGAGTGATACATCATCATTTTCTGAAAAAGAAAAGTAGTGAGGTGCAACTAGGTGTCCCACCATGGCTTGGAAAGAATAGACTTCTAGATTATTCGGCACTGTCGCATTGACTAGGGCTTTTTCTAGAATTTCCTTGTGAGCAGGAGAGATTTTTAGGAGCTCCAATATTGATATTTGTGCAGGAATTTTCTGGAGCTGATCGACAATATTGTATTGATTAGATGTAGTAATAGGCTATTTGGAAGCACTACCCTTTAAAAAATATTTATTTTGAGCCCTTGTGTTCACGTTTATGGGAACATTGTTTTGTCTTTCAATTATTTTGATGACATTAACTTGATTATCTATTACAACCACATCTTGTAGGATATCGAGGACTTGATTAGAAAGGATGTTGGGGTTGTTGATTGGATGACTGGTTGCAATAGGATCAAATGTGTTATTTTTGTCATTTGAGTGATTTTCAACGGCTGAGATATGATGAATGGTGGTATCATGAACATAGTTCACATTTTTTCCTTTTCCATTGTTGTTAGAAGATTCTCCTTTTTAATAATTTGGCAAAGGGTTTTTGAATACCCCATGGTCAGTGTTTGATTGAGGTTCCTCAATTCTTATGAATTTATTGTCGATTAAATCATGTATCTTATGTTTTAGTTGCATGCAACTATTGGTGAGGTGACCTTTACATCAATGAAACTCACAATAATGAGTGTCATTCCACCAAGACAATTTTACCTTAGGTTTGAAGCCTCGAGTATCAAGTAAAGTGATGAGATTTTCCGCAATAAGTTCCCTCAAGGCAGATTCATGTGATTGACCCAGAGGCATGAACTTGTGATTGTTTGATGTTTGATAAGGTAGATTCTTGGATGTTGATGTTTGATTACTCCCTTGATTAGCATTTTAATCATTGGTTTGATTGGCAGTTTGGGTGGTCTTTTGATTTGTATTTGAATAACTTCCTAACAAATTGAAAACTAGTTTGGCATTATGCATTTCAGCAAAGGCATCATTGTAATTGTTTTTATACTTTTTCCAAAACTTTGTTTTATCATTGTTGGAGGAACTAGATGAATTTTTCTCATTATAGATTTTCAGAATTCCTCGCTTGACTAAATCCTCCTCAATCTTGATCCCATTTTCAATCAATTTTTCAAAATTTGGAGGGCATTGTAAGTCAAGTCTATAACTCATGTCAACATTCAGGTTATCAATGAATACATCTATCTTTTCCTTTTCTCGTATAGGTCAGGGATATCTTATGAATAACCTCCTCCACCTTTGTAAGAATATAATGAATTATTCTCCTTTCTTTTGTTTCACATTACAAAGGTCTTTCATCATGATCTCGTGCTGAATGTTATAAGAATATTGGGTAATGAATTTGTTTACTAATTCCTCAAAAGACCTGATCCCCGAAGGTAGTTGTGACAAACACTGCATGCATTTCCCTCCCAAACTACGTGGGAATAATCTCACTAAATATGTATCTTCATGGGAAAACTCAAGACTCATCATTCGGAATTCCTAACATGATCTATCGGATCATTTTTCCCATCGTACTTGTCATATTTGGGAAATTCACAATGTTTAGGGAAGGGTATCATGTTAATGCTTTGATCAAACGGATAGGAACATATATCCTGTATGGAATATCTCTTAGTAGTCTTGGTTTGCATGTTCTGCATTTACTGTTGAAGAGTTTGGATTTGTTGTTTCAAAGTGTCCATAAGATCATTGCTTTTTACTTCCTTTCTTGATTCATATTGTGTCTCAGTTTCTGCTTTCTTAGGATTTTTTTTAACTTGGTAACATCAAAATTATCGGGTAACTTGACTCCTTTGTTTTCCAACATCAAGAGGTATCTTTCTCCATCCTTTTCAAAAACCTTTTCTAAAAATTTATGGAATTTTGGATCTTGTTGGGTTTGATGAACATCTTCTTCATTTACCTCATTAGTTTCATTTTGGTGGAGTTCATGAAAGGGGTTTACTTTAGGTTCATCCATGTCATCTTGGGTTTCAATTCCTTTTTCTTGAAGTTTTAGCTTTTGAGATCTTGTTTGGATGGGCATACAAGTGATGATGATGATCTAAATATTTGACCAAATTTTGAGAGTGCCAAAAAGGGTTGATTTAAAAGTCTAGTTGAGCAAGATTTATTCCAGGATGAAGGATGACTAATCCTGATGAAGGATGATAAATCCTGATGGTGAAATGCAACTACTAAATCAAAGATTTTATGTGATGAGGAAGGCACTTTGAGATGTTTGATCAAATATTAGATGAGGTATTTTCACTTGAGAATGCTAGTTCAAACAAGATTAAGCTCTATTGTAGAAATTTATTGGGATGATTGGAATATTGTATGGCGGGTTGCGGAATCTTAGAATGATAAATGGGTTGACTATGATTATGGATTTGTGAAAGAGATCTTCGTTGATAATAAGCTTGTGAGGCTAGAGGCTCTAAAGCAAAATCATCAGTATAACCTTTATCAAATTCGTGATATCGATGGATGAAGGTTCGATAACTGAGCAAGACTTTCCTACTTTGTTACAAGAAGCGTCTCTTTTTCAAGAGTTTCTTATAACTATGTTGTTTCTTTGGTTTCTTGATCCTCTTAGCAAGGGATTTCATGAAAAATTTGGTTGATTTACAATCCCTCGACATAAACTTTAGGATGATGAAAATATATTGTTAAAGGGGGAAAATCTGAATTGGATGTTGACTAACAAAAAAGGGGTCAAATTCGGGTTTTTTCTTGAAAAGTTACCAAATGCATTGAAACAAGGTATGGATGTGTTGAAACTCAGATGTGATATAGAATGGTTTAGATTCACTGCAGAAAGTTTTGTATGTGCCAGAACAGGGTATGAATGCACTGAGGAATGGTCAGAATGCATTAAAACAAGGTATAGATGCACTGCAAGAGCATATGCTGAGAATGTATTAGTGGGATGCGCTGAAACAGGGTATGGATGCGCTAAAAAAATTTATGAACGGTTGAAATAGGCACTAGATGCGCCAAACTGGAAAGTGTTTTCTGGTTTTCAACAGTTTGATAGATTTTTCTTGATTTTTTTTACAGTGAACCTGGATTGTTTGAATTGGATTTCCTTCTAAATCAATGGTTGAATGTGTTGGTGTAATGTTTGTTTAAGATTTGGTTTAAAAACACATTGTTAAACACATCAGACAAGCACATTTCCTAGGTTGTGTAAGATTGTATTCTTTTGGATCCTACATGGATTTTACTCCAACCACATATTCTTAGTGAATGAATCTAGAAGCTTGGCTACACGAGCTCCCCCTTACAGCACACTCAATTCTCAGGCCAACCAAGATTCCAACTGCCATAAATCTCCCATGGCAAGTTGATCATTTCTACTAAAAATTGTGAAAATGTGGGTGCCTTCACAATGACCATTGTTGTGCCAAAGAATAGATACGGTAATTTTTGGCCACTACAACAAGAGGGTTTTAGTAAGGAATTTTCATTCATGGGGCACCATCCATTTGGCAAGAGACCATTTATGCCCTTCTTGTCAAAATAGTGATCGTGATACTCAAACTTTCTTTGAGCACCCGCATTTATATCTCGGCTAGAAGTCACTCGGCTTAGAGTGTGTTACCAATTGGGTCATTCCCTCCTTTCAAAGCAGGGAGGCAGGCCCTCTAAGGTTAAAAATGAAAAATAAATTGAGTGGGTCTAGCTTTCTAATCACCCGGTTAAGGGGAGAGCATACTCACCTACCATTCCAAACATAGCAAGCATGGTGTAAATTTAACCACCCTAGTTATGCTAGATTCCTAGTTTAACCAAAGGAAAATAACAACTAGATTTAACCCTGTGGCCAACCGTTAGTAGTTTCAATGTTTATCTTTGATGGCGTTCTTCTAAATGTTTATGCAAAGTCTTTGACTATGTATCGAGTTCCTGCAACACAGAAAAATATTAATTAGTTTTGGAAATTTGGAAAAATGATAGTAAAAACTGAGTGTGTCATTATAGAGACCGAATGCGCTGAAACTCAAACTGAATGTGCCAAACTACTGAATGCACTGAAAGAATAACCAGATGTGCTAAAATATGAATTGAATGTGTTGAAACTAAAATTGACAGAATTTAAATTTTAAACTCTCAGACATGTTGAAATAGAGTCTAAATGTGCTGCAAAAAAAACCAAACACACTGGAACAGGAGCTAGATGTGTTGAAAGAATAGCCAGATGCACCAAAACAGGTAACCGAATGCACCGAAATAGGAGTGAGACGCACTGCAAAAAAAATCATATGCACCATTTCAGATATTTTGACGGAACCTACAAAATAAAACTCAATAGAAAATCGATTAAATCAAGGGGCTAGGCCCCATGGTGGGCGTCAATTTATGTGTGGTATAAAGTATGTCCTACAATGTTAGTATAACACACCTTCATGAAATACATTACTTAAAAGGAAATGAAAACTAACATAAATGAAACTATAGCTATCCTTCTAACTCATCCCATGGTTCTCTAATCCCAAGGAATCCTGAAAATTATGCTCTCAGATCTTATTATTGTTGCACATTAACCTGCAAAGATTGACAACTCAAGATACGAGATGCTTATAATGAAATCTACATGCCTATATTTTTTGGATTTTCCAATATTTGATTTATAAAATTTAAATGATCCTATGATGAAATGATGTTAAAATCTAAGTGTTGAAATGATGATGATGATCAAATGTAAAGGCTAAATGGAAGATGGAAAGAACTAAACTATCCAAATGAAAATGTCATTATAACACTAAAATGACCTAAAATGCAAACTAAACTAAAATGCACTCCAAATTCTCTCCCAAATACACTAAAATTCAGCAGTGTAAAATTGTCTAAATCTTCATGTCTAAATGTTGTAGCAAGGGGCTCAATTTATATATTTTATGTCTCAAGGTGATGTGGTAACAACGGACGGTTAGGATTGTGATCCTGTGGTATCAACGGCAAAGCATCAGGAGGTTAGAGGGAATCAAGGAGATGGTTCTCTTCCATAAGACAAATTTCCAAGTTTTGAAAGGAATCATAGAGCAAGAGGAGCCATGTGTCTCAGTTTGTTCAAAATTGGTTGCAAATTTGTTGGAGATATTCCATATTTTCCCATTTATAAAAACTCATTTTGTGAGACACATGATGAGGTGGCAGGTGAGTTAGAGGAGGTTAGAAGAAATTTGTAGAAATGTACTTAAATTGAATTAAAAATTCAATTTAATAGGAGAGGGTAAATTTGTAAAATGACAAATAAATTCCTTTGTGCATTTTAACCAATTTTAGAAGAATATGCCAATTTGAATTTAAAAATTCAAATTTAAAAGGAAGAGGGAAAATCAATTAAATAACAAATTGATAGATTTGTCCTTTTAGTTAATTTTAGAAAGAAGGTGAATTTGGAAAAGAAGAAATAGAATATGAACCATATAAATAAATTTTTCAATTTATTTATAATAGTAGAGGAATTAAGAATATTAATCAAATATCCAGTATTTAATTAATTTGATGCTCAAACCATTTTGGTGTGCATACAATAAGAAATGTTATTTAATTTAGGGAAGGGTGAGATGAATAATTAAATAATAAAAATATTATTTAATTATAGAAGAAAAGGTGGAATGCTAAAATATTAAATAATTCAAAATAATTATTTAATAAAGAAAGGGGACAAAAGACAAATAATTAAATAATTAAAAAAATTATTTAATTATAGGGATAAGGATATGATAAATAATTAAATAACTAAACTTTATTTAACTGTGGCAAGAAAAGGCTAATGAAAATGATTATTTATTTATAGAAGAAAATGGCAATAAATAAATAAAATTTATTTAATTATAGATAGAAAAGGATAAGTTAGTGATGTAATTTAAATAAAATTGATATTTACTTAAATTAATCAAAGGAAGAATAAGGTAAAGTGAATTAATTAAATAATTAAGAATTATTTAATTAATAGAGGAATTATGACATTAGAAAATAATTAAATAATTAAAATTATTTAATTATCTAGGAAAGAAGGCGAATCCATGATAAAATGTTACTTGCAGGCTCGAGACATTTTCCAGTGTCTACATTTTTCCCCTCTTTGACATAATGTGATTTTGAGTGTTGTGGAAAAGAATAATAATGAAAACTCAGCCTAAGATATACCCCAACAGATGTAGGGTATGATTATGCCCCCTCGGGAAAATTGAAAAAAATTCCAAAAATTCCAAAAAAAATTGGAAAAATTATTGATAAGTTAATTTGATGGGCACAAATGCATTAACGATGAAAAACTAGGCTTAAAATTCAATATAGGACCTAATATTTGAGATCAAAGACAAAACTTGACGCGGGCAATTATGAAGGTAGGGACCCATTAGGTCGAATTAGGTTATAAATATGTCGTAGGGGTGAAAATAAGTATTGTGTGCACTTTCACTATTGGAGATTAGGAGCTCTAGTTTAGGATTTATTGTGAAGCTTCTACTAGAATGTCGCATGTTCCTGTTGTTGTACATCATGGATACCGAGTACGGACACATGGATTTGACGAGATCTCAAACATGGCGGTATGTATCCAACCCTTTCTTTTTGATTTTGTCATTTTAGCATAGAATTTAGGGCTCACAAAAGGGAAAACACAGTTCATTGCAATGGTTGTGGTGTGATGCAATCATTTAGGATAAGCAATAAGTCAAAATCAACTTGCAACTATAAACTGCACTACAACTGTTGTGGTGTGATGCAATTGAAGGCAATATTGACACAACTAGAATTGTGTGACGTGATTGCATGACAAAATGATGCATTTGTAAAATGGAAACACAATTGATAGTGTGATGCATATGAAGGGAAGAATGACATATTTGACTGGAAAATAAATCTAAGCAATTTCTAGTAAAATTTTGAATACACAAAAAATCACATAGGTTAATTTAGACATTGTGATTGACATGACAAGCTTTTTTATGGATGCGGGTGAGACTAGACTCGATATACATGTGTGAGAGTTAACTAGCATCCTTCACTTTGAGATATTAGTTGGGCATGGAGGAGCGAGACACACTAACTAAACTAGGACTTTATCATGTGACATTTATGTTTGTGGTTCCATCTAATAGGGGCCTTCTAATAGCACTTGCAGAGTGATGGAATTCTGAGAAGAGCTCTTTTCATTTACCGAATGTGAGGCTAATATGACCTTGTAGGATATATGAAGGATCCTAATACTTCGCATCCATGGTGAGAGGGTAGTCTATGACATTGGGTGGGGATTTGCAGTGATTCGATGAGTGTTCGAGACTGACTCCTTAGTAGAGCTAGGAGTGGAGGAATATGAGATCCGTTGGGATAGACTAGTCGATAGGTACCATAGGTTGGTGGTAGTATTATGCACAGTGATCGACAGGATGGTTTTTCTAAACAAACATAGACATAGGTCCCCAATGGGGTGGGGGGAAATGTTAGAGGGTATGATGGAGGAGGCGATGGTCTATGCAGGGGGACCTTTCTTATTGGCTATGTTATACTTCTAGCTACATGATGTGGCCTAAAAAAAGGGTCAGAGCATTAGCTACGGCATGACATTGTTGATGGTATGGGCTTGGGAGCACATTGTCGTGTTTCGACCTCCAATGGATAGGTATGTAGGCCCAAGATTACCCTGTGTGTATATCTATGGAGGGGTTGGGTAGGGGATGTTGGCTACTAGTGATATGCTACTAACCTGATGGATGGTTTCACATGGAGGCCATATAGGGATTGCCCCTATTGGGATGATGATGTCAAGAGCCTACCTTATTGCAGACGCATGACATACTTGATCAAGTGGACAGTTCAGATATAGCATATTATAGAGAGGTACCTTCCTGAGAGGGTACTAAGGCAGGTCAGTAAAAAATAGGGAGTGTTAGTGGGATTTATAGAGTTTTCTCCATCAGCCAGAGAGGTCACACAATGGGGTTTGATGATCAATGTCTGGGTGGCACTACAGGAGATTGTAGGATTGCATCTGGTGTAGTGGGGAGAAGTGATTGATGTGGCTAATGTTGGCACCACTCAGGAGTATGATGCATGGTGGGCGACACACAAGCCCACACCATTTACTAATCCAAATTATTCAATGCCTATAGAGAGGATGGGTGGAGCATGATGAGGGAGACTAGGAGGCTAAGGCTGAGGATGAGATGATGGAGATAGATACAGAGATGGAGATTATGGTGGTGATGGTGGTGATGGTAGGAGAGGTAGAGGTGATTGAGGATGAGGGAATAAAGTTTGAGGTAGAGATGGCAGAGGTCGACATGGGAGAGCAAGATTACCTTCAAGATAAGCATAGAGAGTAGCCCAGCAGATGCCACCCATCTAATAGGAGGGGGAGAAGATGGATGTGGTGGTGGAGGAGGTTAGATTGGAGGAGATAGTAGGAGATGTGGAAGAGGAGGTGGTTATGGGAGAGTTTATTGTAGAGGAGGTTGAGGAGGAGGATTTTGTTGATGAGGATGAGATTGTTTTGGAGGAGGTTTCTAGGGATGCAATGATTATGGGAGAGGGCATGCATGATATCCCGATTAGGGAGGTTATTATGGATTTTATGGAGGAGGAGGCCAAGGATGCAGGATATGGTCCACAAGCACATATCCAAGCTCTATAGGTGAATGTATAGGTATTACAAGCACATGTAGCCTAGATGCTAGGGCTACATGGACAAGTGCAAACACTCACTGCAGAGAGGGATGTGGTAGTGATCAAGGCACATAGGGCTGACCAACAATGCATTGGTTTCATTGTGATAGTGAGTGGACCCCTATCGATTTAGCATATACCTTATATTGAGCCAATAGGGAGGCTTAGTATTACAGGGACTTATATGAGCGATTCATGCTAGAGACTACCAAAGATTCAAGCTTCTAGAGTCAGAGCAAGAGCAGGACACATTCATGGAGGACTCAAAGCAATGTTGGGGTTTCATATTTCTAGAGGTTGGGACCCTATGACAAGACATCTAGGTCAAGAGAGGACGGTAGCACAAGCTAGGCCTATTTTCATATGTTTTCTTTTATATGCATTCAGACACTTACATTTTTTATCGAGCCTGCAAGCTCCATTTTTGGGATACATAGTGACATTGTATTGTGACACCATATGTATATGTATATGTATACACATACACATATATATATATATACATGTATATATGTATATATGTATATATGTATACATATATACATATATATATATACAAATATATACATATATATATACAAATATATACATATATATACATATGTATACATATATATGTGTGTGTGTGTGTGATACATGATTTTTGGCAGTGATTATATGATATTTATGATTCTATGTGCATACTTCTATGTTATGGATTTATGATTTGATGCTATGGCTATGCATTTTATGTTTATGTAATGTTCCTATATGATGTGGATCATGGATTATGATGTGATGTTATGGATGTCCTATATATGGTTTATTCTTATACATGATTAAATGATATATTAATGGATGCACATGTATATTTCCTATGCTTATGTATGTTTTGATGTACGGATGGATACCTATATTCTTGTGACTTGTTTCTTATGTGATGCTTATATGGATGATGCACTACTATGGGTATTTTATATTTTTTGATGCAATATGAATGGCTTAATATGCATATGATAATGATACTTAGGATGTCCTAACATGACTGTGGATGCAAGATGGTACTACTAATGCATTTATTTTTGTGTGTCATAGTATGCCATGAAGATTTCTTTGAGGGATGGATGGTAGGAATGTTAGTGCAGAAAGAAGTGGTGAATGAAGGATGGAATGCATGAATGAAGCGAATGAATTAGGATTTTCTATTGAGAGATATTGATAATAATAAACGATCGAGCTCTTATTTAATTGAATAATTATTATCATAGAACTTATTATGGCAAGATAATGAACACCGAGGTATGACATAGACCAATGTGTGACATGTTATCCCTTGTGAAAAATAAAATAGACATGCGACAAACAAGGAATGTCATGATGCAAACTAGGAACCATAGAACCTTGTCAAAACATATGAGGAAGTAACCACAAAGCACATTGATCCTAACACAAGAAAGCATTTTATTTTAGCTTTAGCTTGTATAGGATGTTTTGATTATGCCAAATAGAAAATTTAGATAAATACAAGGAACCAAGTTGCCCAAGTCATATTGCCAAGACAAATCACAAACAAAAATCAAAGAGAAAATAGGTTATGATCCATCATCGCACCTCTAAATCCTTCTTGGGACATCCTTGAGGTGCATAGTAACATGACCAAAGATAAATTGATGAAAAGATAAAACAAACTAGACCAACAAAGTCAACAACCATTTAGATCATTTGCCAATGATTATTTGTATGATCAATTTTTTGATAGTGATAGTGTCTGATTTCAAGAATGATACACCTTGTATAAGACCAATGATGGATTAGATTTGGTTTCAAGAGTGTAACAACCTCTATAATACAATTTGATAGGATTTATGGGAAAATTTTATTTTCAAGAATGAAGCATGTCATATAAGACCAATGACGGATTGAATCTGGTTTTGACGATGTGACATCTTGTATAAGATTGTTTGACTATTTGATTGGTTTGATTGTTTAGGCCACTAATCTATGATATTTAAAGATGTATTGAATAGTTTTCTTGTTGTTTCATTATTTTGATAGGCTCAATTCTCTTATTTGATTGGTATTTGTGTCTACTCAAAATTTCAACCTTAACAAGGGATAGCTTTATTGTGAGACATGGGCAATGACAAATTTAGACCATGTTATGAAAAACCCTAAGGGACTAACGTGGTGGCTTGAGGGCTTATCAATGATGGATTTTCTTACATTATACACACAGAGACATCATAGTTTGACTAGACTTTGACCGTGGGAAATTTATTATGGCAAGTGGATCATGACTGACCCGACTCGACAAACCTGAAGAGACTGAATTGGTGCCTTGGGGGCTCATAGATGATGGAATTGCCTATGTAAAGTCACATAGGCAACGTAGTTTGACTGCTTGGACTGACACTAACTCTGACTCTAATTTTAAAATTTTCTAACACTATTTTTTTTTTGGCTTTTGATGTTTTTAAAAAAAAAGTATTTTTTATGTTTTCTAATTTTTTTGGATTTTTTATGTTTTCTAAAATTTCTTTTTTTTTCTTTTTTCTTTTTTGGATTTTTTATGTTTTCTAAATTTTTTTTTGAATTTTTATGTTTTCTAAATGTTGCTACCATGTCCAGGATCCCATATGAAACCCAAGTCCAAGAATTGCCCCCAATCAGGTATAGGACCAACTTATTATGGGAAAGGGGAGGGATGAAATTGTTATGGATGGATATGAAAGGAGAAGGATGTTAATTGCCAACAGTCTCAAACCATGAGAAGAATAACTCAAGTTTATTATGGGCAAAGTGATACGTACGAGTTATGGGTTAAAGTGGAAAAACCAGATAGAATGATAGTAGATGATGGAACAAAGACTGACTACAAATGCACCTATTTACCACGTTTTCACCATGGTACTTTCCCAAAGCACCACTGAAGTGGTTTTTACTATTGGACGAATTATTTCTCTTTACTATTTTCTTCTTTTTCTCTTTTTTTTGGTTTTTCTATTTTTTTGGTGTCACCAAGATGCCTCTTTGCTCATTTTTCATCAGGGTGACGATTTTTTTTTACTTTTGACTTATGATGGGATTCTCTGAAAGCTAGGTATAGTACCTATGGAGGTGCATGTTGTTGATAGGCTCTAGTAGTGGTTCACCTTCGGGAGTAGAAATTTGATAGGATCCATATCTGTATGTTGCTATTATGATGTAAGGACCCAACTAATTAGGCTCAAACTTCCTTGGTTTCTCTCTCTTTATTTGATTCTTTGAATTTTCTTTCAAAACTAGGTCACCAATGTCAAAATGCCTAACTTAAACTCTCTTATTATAGCTGTGATGAAGTTGGTTCAAATATGGTTGTAAATGGACCAATAATTTTTTTCGCTTCTCATCCAATAACTCTAGCTCATGTAGATGAGATATATGATATTATTCATCAGCCATAAAATGTTGCATAGATACTCTTAAAGATGGTAACTTGAACTCAATGGGAAGAATGTCTTTAGATCTAAAAACGAGGGAATATGGATTGGCTCTTATGAGGGTGTGGATGCTAGTACAATAAACCCATAATGCAGGATTGAGTTGGATATTCCAGTCATGGCTAGCATCATCAACAGTCTTCTTTAGGATTTTGAGGATAGTTTTGTTAGACGCCTCAGCTTGGCCATTTCCCTAGGGTAGTATGGAGTGGCAAAGTGATGTTGGATGTGTAAGCTCTTGCACAATTCATGGAAATCTTGATTTTTGAAGAGATGACTGTTATTTGTGACAATGGATTGGGGAACACCATACCGGCATATGATGTAATTAAGGATGAACTTGGATATTTATTGATTGGTGATGTAGGTCATTGGAATAGATTTGATCCATTTAGTAAAATGTTCAGTTGCAATCAAGATAAATTTATAACCATTACCGTAGGTAGGATGGATCTTTCCTACGAGATCGAGTCCCCATTGAGAGAACAGCCACGATGATATAACTAGATGAAGTTCTTGAGCAAGTGCATGCACAAGATCTCTATTTATCTGGCATTGGCGGTATTTCTTGGTAAAGTGATAGGCATCACGTTCCATAGAGGGCCAATAATATCTCATTCGGATAAGCTTCTTAGCTAAGGTAGGCCCAGTAGATTGACCTCCACATATACCATTGTGTACCTCTTGTAAATCCATTTGTGTTTAATCTAAATCAAGACATATTAGGAGGGTTCTATCTAGACCAGTGATAAAGGGTATCACCAATGATGAAATATTTAGATGTTTGTCAAATAAAGGTCTTGCATTGGTTAGAGGACATGTCGAGAGGGATAATTTGGTCATGCAAGTAGTCATAAAATTATTTATACCAAGGTGAATTGGGACCAAAAATTTCACACATGAGCTTAGATTTGGGGACATCGAATGTGGGGATCAACAATTGTTCCACCAAGAACTCATACTATGGCACATTACTAGGTATACCCAAAAGAGATCTAATGGTTTCCATTGCATCAGCTACTTTGTTCTAGATTATTGGGATCTAATCAAAGGTAATGACATCAAATATAGCTTAAAACTATCAACCATGTGTTTATAAGGTGTGATATTTTCATCTTTTGTATCATATTCATCATTAAATTGATGAATGACCAATAGGGAATCATCATGACTTGCAAATTATTGATTTTCCATTTTGTAGCCATCCATAGTCTTGTTAACAATGCTTCATACTCAGTTGTGTTATTTATGCAAGGAAATTTTATTTTGTATGACTTCAATATTGAATCCCCTTGAGGTGTAACAAAGAGGATATCAGCTCATAAACCATTATTTATATAGGATTCATCAAAGTATAATGTACATGTCATAGATTTCCCTATTGTAAAGATAGATTCATCAAGAAAATATGACACTAGAGGGTGATCCACTATTATTGGTATGTCTACAAGTTGATCAACTATTACATGTCCTTCCATTGCCTTACAATCAATGTATTCTATATTATCTTCACTTAAGATCATAACCCATTTTGCTAGCCAACCCATCAAAGTTGCTCTGCTAAGTAGATATTTCAAAGGATCAATCTTAGCTATCAATTTGGTTTGATGGCTCAGCATATATTGTTTAAGCTTTTTTGTGGAAAAAAACTATAAGGCATGATCATTAAATCATATTGTAACTAATCTCATATCCTACAAGAGTGCAACTAATATAATAGATAGATTGTTCCCTGTCATCGTTGTCATTTTGTGCTAGCAATGCCCCTAGTATTGATGCAGTTCCAGATATGTATACTATTAGGTGTCTACCATCAATGGGAGGCATAATTACTGGACAATTCAATAGTTAATCCTTTATTTTTTGAAATTCTTCCTGACAACTATGAATGGAACTCCTTTACGTAGAAAATGTTGAAATGGGTGGAACTTGTCTACTAATTGAGAAATAAACCTTCAAATGGACTACAATATTCCTTATAAAGTGTGTAATTGACTTATATTCATTAGTGGAGGCATGTCCATGATAGATTTCACTTTCATAGGATCGACTTCAATACCTCTTTGAGAGACAATATATCCTAGGAGTTTTTCATATTAGACCCCAAAAACACACTTCTTCGTATTTATCCTGACTTTATATTCTTCCAACCTTTTGAAAATCTTGTCCAAGACTATTAGATGGATATCTCTTGATAATTTTTTTTTTAGTAAGTCATCGATGTAGTCTTTCATAAATGTATGCATATAGTCATGAAAGATGGTAGTCATATATCTTTGATAAGTTATGTCGATACTCTTGAGACCAAATGGCATTACATTCCAACAAAAGGTACCCCAAGCACATGTGAAAGATATTCTATGTTGATCCACATGGGTAATTCTAATCTAATTGTATCTTGAAAAACCATCCATAAGCAATAACATCTCATATCTAGTTGTGAGGTCTACTATGATATCAATATTAGGCAATGGGAAGTCATCTTTAGGATAAGCTTTGTTTATATCTCTAAAATTTATACATACTCTAATACCACTAATTTTTTTGGTAACAGGAACAAGATTTGATATCCATTCTACATAATCTATTGGGCGAATGAACCCAACATCCAAAAGTTTCTTCAATTATGCCTTGACTAGAAGTGCAATCTGTGGATGCATTTTTTTCAATTTTTGTTTGACTGGTTTAGCATTTGGAACCAATGGAAAATGATGTAGAACAAGCTCAAGGTACAACCCAGGCATATTGGCATATGACCACACAAAATTGACTTGTCTCTTAGAGAAGAAAGTGATGAACTCTAGTTTTTCTTTGGTGGTCAAAGATGTTAAAAAATGAACAATTCTAGGATTATCTTTTGTACCAAGATTGGCTTCTTATGATTTTTCCATGAGAAATGGTGATCTCTCTTGATTTATGGGGAGACTATCCAACCCTCCATCCTTAGGCGCCTCAAAAAGGTTTTTATCTTTGGATATATCCTTTATTTTTATTTTTTCTTGGTCTAAAGGAACCTTGCAATTTTTCACCTAGAGACCTTTTCCTTTTCTTTTTCTCACTTTTGTGACTAGAGGGTAGGATAGACTCTCCAAATTAAATTTTTTTGTCAATTTATATGATAAAACCAACTTTATGATCCCCCTTGCTATCCCTTCTTGAATTCCCATGAACTTAGCTATTGCTTCATCATTCTTGAATGTGTCTAAACTTGGTGGTCCTTGTTGATCCCAATCTATTAGTTGTGGGTAAACGAGGGGTAAGTCATCATCGGTATAATTAAGGTTTAGTGAATAGGAAGATATGGTAAAGATGGATGTATCATCAGGGTCCCAAAAGGTTTTGATCCAAACACGTCCAATCTTAGGTTTATTTTGGGATGAGGATAGGTCAAGTTCAATGAAAATTTCGGTTGGGTCATAGTCATTGGATATGTAGGAATCCCACTCCCATTCATTGGAGTCAATTTTAGTATGGTAGTCCTCAGATGTCTCAATTTTATTTGAAGCGTCAACACTTTCACTCAAGGGAAAATTAGTACTAGGAGGACTCACCACTGGTGGTAAATACCCTAACTCGGTATTCTTTAGTAACCATGGAGGCAATATTGGTTTTGTCGTTCCATGCTTTTTCAAGCCAAGACCATTATGTCCATCATAACCTTGTTGTTTCATGATCTTGAACCCTTTTGAATATCCCTCAACTAGTAATTTTTTAGGATTATTTTCCTCTTCATCTTTGTAAATCCATGTAGAAATGTCTTCGCCTATAGACACTTCACTCAACTCACCCCACATGGTAAATGTGGTAGGAGGATTATAGATAATAGTTTTAGACTTATTCTTGGTAGGATGAGGTTTTTTGTAATATTTTGGAGATACGGGCAGCATTCCAACACAAAATAAGCTCTCCATATTGTATTCACCACATCCCCTATCATGGTTGGACCTTAGACTCAAAAGGCTTAATGGATGGAGTGGATGTTTTGAATAAAGAAGATGGATCAATGTAATGTGATGAGGTGAATGTTAAGGCTTCTCAATTAATAAGCACTTGATGTTTGGTGGTCCCTTTCAAATTACTACAATATTGGAAGTCAAGATCACCTAGTATAGTCATTTTGATATCATTATAAGGAAACTTGAGGCATTTATGATATGTGGAAGGGATGGCCTTAATGCATTCATGGCAGGAGGGTTTTCAAAGAAAATTGTACAACCATGCAGTGAGAGTCACGCAACCGAATCAATGTAGAATATGGAGAAAAATACATATGCTAACATTCTTATTATCTAAAAATTCAATTACATATAGTTGGCCACATCTGGGTTATAGATTTGGCTCACTGGCCTACTTACAACATGCTCAAAATATAGTGCTCATACATGCGAGCGAAAATCTTACAGATCAATCTCTATGATCTTCTTGATCTACTTGATCATGATTCACTTCTCTCCTATTGATCTATTACAAGCTTTATATCACATTCGTAGGTCTATAAACATCCGCATCAGCCAAAGATCATTACAATCTTCGATGAATAAAATGTAACCTCCACCCTATCTATCAAGTCTTCTGGATTCAATGTACCAAAGAAGTTAGAAACCTCCACCCTATGACTCTTACTTGTTTGTGCCACTACCTTCAACAATCTCTCTTATCCCTCATCTATCGGTCCTTCAATCTTTTCAGCCTCAAGTTCTTATGCAGCCTCTTCATATTCATCCTTCGGTTTCGGGTTCCTCTCAGACCACCCAAGATGTTTTGGATCTCATTCCTCATCTCATTTTTAAATTCCTCCATCATTTTCTCTATTCTTATAGGGTTCATCCTTCTTGGAAACATCTCTTCCTTTGCTCGGGTGCAACTGCATCAGTTTGGTGATCTGACTGCAAGGTTTCAATCGCCTCTCTCTTGAAAATATATTGAACACACCTATAGCCTGCCTCAAATCGGCAATCTATTCACCTCAGGAAAGCCACAAGGATCACAACCCACTCAGGATTCACAACCAGCTCTGATAACATCTAATGTAGTCATGGCGAGAGGGTTTTCAAATAAAACTGTCCAACCATGCAACGGTAGTCATGCAACCAAAGCAATATAGATGCTAACATTCTTATTATCTAAAAATTCAATTACATATAGTCAGCCACATCTGGCTTATAGATTCAGCTCACAGGCTTGCTTACAACATGCTCAAAATACAGTGCTCATACATGCGAGTGTAAATCTTATAGATCGAACTCTATGATCTTCTTAATATACTTGATCATTATTTTCTTATCTCCTATTCATCTATTACAAGATTTATATCACATTCACAGGTCTAGAAACATCTGCATCAACCAAAGATCATTACAATCTCTGATGAAGAAAATGTAACATGTGCATGAATAGGTCAGCCTCAAATCCAAAACTCTTCCATGGTAGATGTGCATGATGAAGTGTGGACCTAATTTTAAGGTCGGGGACACTCCATAGAACAAATCTAAATACACTATGAGGATCCACAAGCTACGGGTGAGATTTTTGATTGATCCAGCTAGTCGTTAGGGTTTGAACTTATTTTGGGGCTAGTTCTAAAAAAATGTCTCTTAAATCGGGAGCAATAACTTACCAGAAAAAGATCCAATCGAGTTGAGAACTTGGAACAAGGTATTTGAACATGTCCACGATGAAACCATGGATATGCAAGATCTAGTGAGAAAACATGAAGAAACACCAGATCTACCAACTTGAACTGGAAAAGAACTGAATAAGAACAAAAAGTGAATGGAAATATTTTTGGTTGATGTAAGATTGCTAAGAACCATGGAAGCTACTGCATCAGGCCTGTTGGATGTTGTGGTTGTCTTTCTGATATGTGGTTGTCATTTATGTCAACACTATTAGCATTGGTGTCTTGAAGGCTATATATGTCGAGGATATTTAGAAAATTATAATAAATATGTTGGAGGTTGTCTGTGAAGCTGTGAAGTTCAGTGTGATGGAAATTTATGTATGTTGGTGTTTAGGTGTTGCGCATTAAAGGGTTTTTTGTAGAGCCTATCTAGTTTATCCTCTGGA
Organism: Sequoiadendron giganteum; assembly: GCA_007115665.2. NCBI lineage: Eukaryota > Viridiplantae > Streptophyta > Pinopsida > Cupressales > Cupressaceae > Sequoiadendron > Sequoiadendron giganteum. The sequence continues at coordinate 435,358,486 of CM021110.1, read as the reverse complement.
ATTCTCAGAGGTACGCATCAATATTTGAGGAAGTTGTGATTTTTTGTGTTCCTACAGCTATTTTGTTATTGTATTTGGTGTTTCTAGAAGAAGAGAACGTGATTCTGGTAATTTGAGTTGTTGTGTATGCTCCTGCGATGTTCACGGTTGTTTCTATATCATTCTTTATCTTTGTTGCACATCCGTATTGATCAGTGTGCTCGTGATCGGAGATTTTTCCTTTGCATGTTTGTGTTTTCATGTTCTTGGCCAACATGGTGGTTGTAGCGTGTTGTGGATCCTCATGGATTAACTTTTGAATGTTTGATACGTTTGGGGATGTTGTTTTAGGTCTTCATTATGTTGTGACGGACTTCGGTTGGTACGCATTGAGATTTTTCATGAATTGGTCTAACAGTTTGTATTCATTTATTTTATTTGTGGTCGACAAAGTTCTTGATGTAATTTCATGAAGCGGATATATAAGAGTGATTTTTTCTTCATTTTGGAAGATGCTAAGAGTGTGTAAGCAAAGTATGTGAACTATATGTGCAAATAAAGATTGGATCATTCGATTGCAGAGTAGAGTGTGAAGAAGATTGAGCAAAGTGTGAAGAAGTTTTTATGTGCTTAACTGGAATTGTAATCAAGCTTTTGCAGAAGCTAATTCCTTAGTTCAAATCCTTCAGATGGTTTTAATCTGAATGTATTTGTAAGATAGTGTGTCTTCTTTGAGGAGTGTTCTCTAGGCAGTGTACCTAAATGCATGTGCACTTGCATATTCATACCTATTCTTTTAACAAGTTATAGTATTGTGGACTAATATCCAGCATGGTTTTCTCCTTTAAGAGGGTTTCCACATATAAAATCTTGGTGTTCTTGTGTCTCTAATGTTGTGATTATTTATGCTTAATGTTTGTACATCAGATTTGAGATTAAGTTGGATAAAGTTTAATAAGTTTGTATAAACTATGACAACTGATTCACCCCTCCCCGCCCACCCTCTTAGTTGTTTATCCTTTTTTTTCCAACAATTGGTATCAGAGCAGGTTCGTCTGAATAATTTTAATAGATTGAGGTGATCTGAGATGGCATCATACAAGAAGGATAGTCCTAGATTCGATGGAACAAACTACACTTTGTGGAAGGCTTGAATGGAGTGTCACTTGAAGTGCATTGGTGAACCTTTCTAGAAGATTACAAAGAACAGATATGTTATTCCTCAGAATGGTCCCTCTACTCCTGATGAGATCAAAGAAGCTGAAACTAACATCAGGGCTATAGAAGCATTGTTGAGTGCTCTGATAGATTCAGAGATGACAAATGTGATGGGTCTAAAGACAACACATGAGATCTGGAAGAAGTTGGAAACATTGTATGAAGGAGATGCACAAGTGAACGTTGCTAAGCTACAAAGTCTGAAAGGCAAGTGGGAAAACATGAAAATGAGCGAAGATTAAAAAAAAAATCTTTCATGCAAAAATTAAATGAACTGGTGAGGGGTATTAGATGTGTCGGTGGAACCTTGGAAGAAGAAGAGATTGTTGCTAAAGTACTTAGATCATTGCCTATTTCTTACAAAATGAAAGCTCATGCTATTGAAGAGCTTAGAACAATAACAAATGTGACAAGAGATATGTTGATTGGTAAACTTGTTGCCTTTGAGTTAAGTGAATTTGGTGAATTTTTTCCTAAGATAGAATCAGCATTCAAAGCTACTGTATCTAGAAGAAACAAGCAAAGATATGATTTGAGATAAATTTCTAGAAAAACATTCAAGTATGAAGATGACATGAAACAAATTGAAGATGAAGAGAAAGAATTAGAAGAATTGGAAGCACTGATTGTGAAAATAGAAGCCAAAGTACATGGTAAGTATAAAGGAAAGTTGCCTATTAAATGTTTCTCTTGCAATAAGATCGGACATTTTACATCAAGGTGTCCTGAAAGAGTCCCTAGGTCCAAACCTGACAAGCCTAGATTTCAAAAGAAATGTTATTATTCTAAAGAAGGTGTTACTAATGATGAATCTGATAAAGAAAATGGAAATAAGGATGGATGGGTATTCATTGCTATTAAGGAAAATGGTCTGGTGTCCACTGAATCTACTAGTAACAAGAATGTTGAGAAAGTGCTTGCAGCCTGAATTGAAGAAAAGGATGAGTGGGTGATTGATAGCGTATACTCACATCATATGACTATTAGAGTAAAGGTCTTAATTTAATTATGTTGATTAAGTTACCTTTATTCCCTTCTTAAAATTTCGCGTTAGTTTGCATAAAGTGACATTTAATAATTATATTAATTATTAAATGTTATCCTATTAGGGCTTCTATTAGGGTTTTTCCTATTAGGGTTTTATTAGGGTTTGCATGATCTCCTTTTTATAAGGATTGATCCCACTGTATTTCATATCAATTCATTCTCTCATTCTCTCTGATATATACATTTTTAGTTTTCAAAGAACCCTTGCTTGTTTGTCTCCATCTCTTCTTTTGTGACAGGTTATTTGCATGCAGGTGATCTTCGAGGTTTGTGGTGTTGTATTTTCTCAACTCCAATTAATTATTACACTAGCATAAGTTAACTTAGGTTTTAATTAATCATATTAATCCTAAGTTGCATTTAATCATTTAATAAAGTTGTTGAGATAAGATTCCCTTCTAGAAGATGAGTTGTCTTTTCTAGAACTTATCTCCATCTTGTTATCATTCCCTAAGTAGTTGGTTAGGGTTTCTTGTTGTCACATGAAGTGTGATTTGAACACTTGGCAACATCCTTTGCATTTTAGGTTTAGCACTTGCCTATATAGTCAGGCATTTGTTCTCTTTGTAATCAATCTATCTATCCATCTATCAATCAATCAATATTTTTTTTATGGTTGAATATTTCTTCAAACCCTTGTTTGTTTTCTCCATCCATTCTCTTCCTTGTGACAGGTATCCATTTGCATGCAAGTGATCTTGGAGTTTCAAGTTGGTTTTGACAACTTCTACATGGTATCAGAACTTTCTTGCCGCATGCTTGTTCTTGTTTAAAGAATTTGGAGCTATTTGGAGCTACAAGGGTTTGTTGCACGTTGTTTTTTATTGGAGCTGTTATCATATTTGCTTCAAAAATCTAGTTTTCACTCATTTGCAGGAATAATGATTTCTAGGTTTTGTAGCCAGCATCGTAGTTTGAACTGGGTATCTTTTAGATTTTGCATATCTTACATGGATTTGGAGAAAATCGTAGTCTAAAAAGCATCGGGCGTCATTTTTCTCTTGGCTAAAGGTTAAAAAAAATCTTTTTTTTCATCTTCTGCTTGTTGGATCAAAAAATGATTTATGGGTTTTGTTTCTAGCATCAAAATATTTCTAGGTTTTTATTTTTGTTTACAAACAGTGAGTAGATTTTCCAGAAATCAAGTTAGAAATAAACGTTTTTTGCTAGAAATTTTGTTTCCTGCAAACCAAATTCAGTTTTTGAAAAATTCATAACTTTTGGCCACGATATCCGTTTTTGGCAAACGAGATATTGACGGAAAGCTTGTTTTGGGCACTTCATAGTGGTGTAGGCCATGTTTTCAGATTTGGTCATCTACACAAATCTGAAGTTATTTTCATCATGGAAGCAGATGTAAACATTGGTTTGTGCATGCACTCTTTTTTGTTTGCATGCAGTAGGTTTGCATTTTATTTTTAATTTATGCATGTTTTGCATTCTCTCCTTTTGCAATCATTGGGTGTACTCTGCCAGCCGTAGGCGGCAGCAGCCCCCACCTAGTTTTTTTTATATAAAAAAATTATTAACTTTGCACTTTTTTTATTAATTTTTTTTTAAGAAAAAAATTAAATTTGCTTTTTTTATTGTTTTTTTAAAAACAATTTTTTTCAAAATAAGCCTAATTATGCATTTATGGTGATAGTCATTTGGCCGTCAAATTTAACCCAGCGTTGGTTTTTTGCCTCTTTGGAGCTAATTTATTCCAGAGGTCGTAACTTGGGCATACGATATCGTCTTTTGGCAAACGAGATATCGTCGGAAAGCTGGTTTTCTCATCTTTCCGGTGGTGTGGTTTTCATCACTTCATTCTTCCGTTGGCGCATTTTACAGTCAATTTTTTGGTTGTTCTTCATGTATTTCCATCTTTGTCCTTTTTGGACATTTTGAGCATCATTTGTAAGCAATATCTTTTATGTAAACGCACTGAGATAAACTGCCACACTATTGTACATGCATCTTTTGGAGATTTTGCACATAAGGTTGTGCCATATTTTGTATTCACACTGTTATTATAAAGTGCCATGAGGAGTTGTGCAGTTTGCCTTTGTTTTTCCATCACATCTTTGTCCGGTGAGTATCCCTCCACGACAACGAATCCATACCATGGGGGGTTGTGTAGTTTGTCTTTGTTTGCCATCACACCTTTTTCCAGTGAGATTTTCCAAACCCTTGCTTCTGTCTCTTTGGTCTCCATTCAGCATTAGGTATTTTGCGTGCAGGTGTTCTTGGCGAGCTATGGATTTGCATTTATCAAATCCTACATGGTATCAGAGCCACCCTGTCGCTGCCTGGTTTGAAGGTGTTTGAGGCCAAGATTCGAAGACGACAGCCACAGCTTCTCTGGGGTTTTTCTGTCACTTTGAAGGAGGCACTATTTTCTGGAGTCGTTTGAGCAAAAACGGACTCCACCATTGCGTTCAGAAGGTCCGGGAGAGTCAAAATTCATATAAACTTTGACTATTTTGGCCACAATGACCACAGGCAAAAAATTTTTGGCCTACCAGGGCCGTACGAGCTCAAAAATCAAAAAAAATATTAAAAAAAATCAATTTTTTTATAAATTTTGGGTGCTGCCAGCCCGCCATCGCTTACCTAAGCGCCACCCTGCGGCCACGCCGAGCGCCAGCGGGGCCCGCCATCCGCCCCGGGCCGCCGGGCCCACCTCCGCTCGATCGGCCACCACCTCCGCCAGCGTCGCCGCCCACTGGCCACCGCCGACGTCCAGTGACGGCCATACAGCCGTCAAATTATTTCCCTTGACTGGTTTTTTCCAAAGAGTTCAATTTTAGGGGGTACCTGTGGTTTTTTGGCCGTATCTAGGGCATACGGTGTCCGTTTTCGAAAAACGAAATATCGTTGGAAAGGTGTTTCCGAGCCGGACGTGATCATGCTGGTTTTGTTTTCTGATTTGGATATTTGAGCACTATTTTTTGGCGTCAAAGTAGAGGCTTCATTTTCCTCTCTCACTACATCTGGCGTTCAGGTTTTTTCCTCATTTTTTATACTTCCAGTATTTGTTTAATTGTTGTACGAGGGTTAGAATCATACATTATGGGGGGGTATTTTTGCTTTCTATCATTTACTTTCAGAAAACGACCCTTCTACTTCTGTCTTTCTCTTCTCTCAATGTCGGACCCCTCTATGGCCCGGCTAACACCGCACAATTACCACACCTGGAAAGCACACATGACCAGGCTACTCATGTCACGTGGCTTATGGTCATGCCTAGATGAACATCAACCTGTCCTACAGCGTCCTTTTGAGATTCTTCAGCACAGGAATAAAATGGATGAAGCCATGGGCTTGATTGCACTGAACATTTCCGACAGTCTCCTCTTTCACTTGGATGGTTTGACCACTCCTAGGGCCATTTGGGGCAAGTTTTCAGATTTGTTTGGCACTGTCAATGAATTTCGGGCACTACAGCTTGATGCAGAGCTGACTACTTTGACACCTACCGGCTTTCCCACCATTGAGGACTTCTTGATGAAGTTCAAGTCTCTACGCTCAGTTTTGCAGGGATGTGGGAAAACCAAGACAGATGACGAGTGTATCTTCTTGATACTCTCAAAGTTGCGAGGACAATATCAGATCTTCTCTTCCACTTTCTACTCCACCATGGATGCTTTGGGTGCTAGACACACCATGCCTTCTTTTGAGACATTCTGTGATCGGTTGACACGGGAACAGGCAAAGATCCAACAGATGGATGCTTCTGGCTCTTCTAGCCAAGCATTGGTTGCTCAGTCTTCACAGGGGAAACCAAAACAGAAAAGCAAACCGAAGAAAGATTCTGCAGGCAATGAGTCTTCCTCCAAACCTACACAGAAAACTGATTCAAAACCTCCAGCTAACCCTTCCAAGGGTAAATCTTCTTCGAAGTCTACTGAGTCTACCTCCAAGACTAAGAAGAAATCAGTTGAGACCTGTAGCTTTTGTGGAAAGGAAGGACATCCCATTTCTCGATGTTGGAAACGTTTGGAGGCTTTAGAGGAAGCCATGCAGGAGCATCACATTTCAGCTCCTCAGTCCACATCCTCCCCTACAGGGAAAGGTCATGCTCTTACTGCACGAGCTATGACTTCTGGGCCCACCTAGATTCTTGATTCCGGTGCCTCTCACCACATGACTCACACTCAGCAATTGGTCACCTCACTTGCTCCTTGTGCTACTTCACAGATTACTGTTGGGAACTCATCTCATCTTTCTGTTTTGGGTTCTGGTTCTATTGCATTAGCTGGGGGTTCTCTTCAGGATGTTCTCTTTGTCCCTGACATTTCGACGAACCTACTGTCTATCTATCAGATTTGTCACTCTGGCTCTGGTAAGACAGTTGAGTTCTCACCACATGATGTGGTTATTTGGGACTTACATGATTCTGATATGATTGTGGCTACTGGGAGTGTTGACACTGCATCCCGACTATACAGATTTGATGGATTTGAGTCTTCTGCTGGCATGGGTTCCTGTCTTATAGCACATGCAGATTCAGTGAGTAGACTTTGGCATGAGCGTTTGGGCCATGTCAATTACAGATATCTTCAGCAGATGAGCACATAGGCACTTGTTCTTGGGCTTCCACACATTACTTGCACTGATGGGGTTTGTCAGGGTTGTGTTCTTGGCAAACAACATAGGGATCCTTTCCCTCAGGGACGAGCTACTCGTGCTTTGGCACCACTGGAGTTGATTCATAGTGACCTCATGTCATTTCTTACTCCTTCTTTTTCCGGTGCTAGATATGTGCTTACTTTCATTGATGACTTCTCCAGGCGCACATGGGTGTACTTTTTAAAGTACAAGTCTGATGTCTTTGACTCATTTCGAGTCTTTAAGACATTTGTGGAGAAGCAATCTGGTCTTTCTATTCGCCGAATACGCACAGATAATGGGGGGGAGTATGTGAACCAAACTTTCAGGGACTTTTGCTCTGAACATGGTCTTCAGCATCAGTTTTCAGTGCCCTACACCCCTCAGCAGAATGGTGTGGCAGAGAGAAAGAACAGAACACTTCGGGAGATGGCTAATTGTATGATACAGTCCAGGTCCATGGATTCATCTTTTTGGGCAGAGGCAGTCAATTGTGCCAACTATATTCAGAATCGGATGCCTCACAAGGCAGTTCGACATATGACTCCTGAGGAGGCTTGGTCTCATGTCAAGCCTGATATATCTTCATTCCGAGTTTTTGGTAGTGAAGCATGGGCATTTGTGCCTGACGCTCAGAGGAGAGCAATGGAGCGGAAGAGCCGACACCTCATTTTTGTTGGCTACTGCGAGGATGTTAAGGCATACAGGTTGTTTGACCCTGATTCCAGAGAGGTCCTGTTTCGACGGGATGTCCAGTTTGATGAGCGCCTTCCTACAGTAGATACCCCGCTTCCAGAGTCTACTTCACTTACCACTACTCCCTCCTCTCTTCCAACTTTGTTTCAGGACGATGAGGATGATGATCTTAGTGATCCCCATTTACCTCCACCACAGGATCCTCCACAGATGCCTAGATGGGCTCGTGTTACAGTTGATGCTGCAGGATCTCTGGCTGGTGACCCTTCCACTTCCCGTCGCACCCGGTCTCATATTGCGGGTTCTAGTCTTCTGAGTCATGCTATTTGTGGTGATCCTCAGACATTTGGGGCAGCGACAGGACATACTGAGTGGGACAGTGCTATGGAGGAGGAGTATTCTTCTTTGATGAAGAATCATACTTGGGATCTTTGTTCTCTTCCTAAGGGAAGAAAGTTAGTGCGATGCAAGTGGTTGTATCGTACTAAGTTTGCTGCTGATGGTTCTATTGATAAGTACAAGGCACGTCTTGTTGCAAAGGGTTTTTCACAGGTTGAGGGTATTGATTACACTGAGACATTTGCCCCTGTCGCCAAGATGAACTCTATTCGCCTTGTCTTATCCCTCGCGGCTTCTCAGGGATGGCCCATTTATCAGATGGATGTGAAGAGTGCTTTCTTGCACGGTGATCTTAGTGAGGAGATTTACATGGAGCAGCCTCAGGGATTTGTGCAGGATTCCTCCTTGGTTTGCAGACTTCGGCGTTCTTTGTATGGTCTCAAACAGGCCCCTCGGGCTTGGTATGAGAAGATGGACTCCTTTATGCTTTCTACAGGATTCACACGCTGTCATTCCGATCCTACAGTCTACATTCAGCGTCTTGAGGATGAGGTTTTGATCCTTGTGCTATATGTTGATGATCTTCTCATCACAGGTAGCTCATCTTCTATGATTCAGGATGTTCAGCGTGCATTGATGGAGCAGTTTGAGATGACAGACCTGGGTCTATTACACTTCTTTCTGGGTCTGCAGATTGTGCAGTCCCCTGCTGGGATCTTTGTTTACCAGCAGAAGTATGCTCTTGACATGCTTCAGCGCTTTGATATGCTTGATTGCAAGCCTGCTCCCACACCTTTTCAGTCGGGTGTTACTTTGTCTACCTCTTGCACTTCACCTTCAGTGGATCCTACATTGTATCGGCAGTTGGTTGGCAGTTTGTTGTACCTGACACACACTCGTCCTGATCTCTCCTTTGCAGTTGGTCTAGTCTCTCGGTTCTCACACGAGCCTCATGAGAGTCATTGGCAAGCTGCCAAGCGCATTTTGAGATACATTCAGGGCACACTTATGTATGGCATTCATTACACATCAGGGGCTCCTCACATTGTTGGCTACACTGACTCAGATTGGGCTGGTGATGTTGATGATCGGAAGTCTACTTCTGGCTTTGTTTTTTGCCTTGGCTCTGGTCCTATCACATGGTCGTGCAAGAAGCAGAATGCTCGCGCACTTTCATCTACAGAGGCTGAGTATAGAGCGGCAGTGCATGCTAGTCAGGAGATTTTGTGGCTTCGGCAGTTGATGACTGAGTTTGGGTTTCCTCCTGATCGTCCCACTGTTCTGTGGTGCGATAATCAGAGTGCTATTCACATTTCCCGCAACCCGGTGGAGCATCAGCGCACTAAACACATTGAGCTTCATATGCATTTCATCCGTCAGCAGATTCAGGATGGTGTTCTCTCTTTGGAGTACATCCCCACTGACGCGCAGGTTGCTGACATCTTCACCAAACCTTTTGCATCTCCGCGCTATCTTCAGTTGCGTTCTATGCTTGGGGTGACGGAAGTTGTCCTTGGGGGGTCTTGTTGAGGCCTTCCTTCCTTCATGTTTTTTTCAGCATGTTGTTGTATCTCTTTTTGGGGTAGAGTTTTTTCCCACTGGGTTTTCTCTATTTCCCCGTTTTACAGAGATTTCTTTGTAGTTGGGTACCTGATCTAGCCTTGTTGCCGGGACCCATTTTTTCCTGCTTTCTTAGCTGTGCTAGGTTTGCTTCCTCCTGAGCTTCACTTAAGGGGGGGTGTTAGAGTAATAGTTCATTTGCCTTTATAATTAAATCACTTTGGTTTAATTATTAATGCTAACTATTATTCTATTTACTTAAGCTTGTCATTTGTAGGTGCATTATAATTAATATGTTTATTAATTATTAAATGCACAAACCTAGCTTTCTTCGGCTTTAGGGTTTCTCACCTTATATGCCGCTTTTGTAATTATTGTAATCATTCTTTTTGGGAAATAACAATTATGCTCTCACTCCGCTAAGATTTTCCAAACCCTTGCTTCTGTCTCTTTGGTCTCCATTCAGCATTAGGTATTTTGCATGCAGGTGTTCTTGGTGAGCTATGGATTTGCATTTATCAAATCCTACAAATGTCAATGGTAATTCCGGTAAGACTCCTTTTGAGATATGGTTTGGTCATAAGCCTACTATTAGATATTTCAAAATATTTGGAAGTAGATGTTATATTAAGAGAGATGAAGACATAGGCAAGTTTGATACTAGAAGTGATGAAGGAATCTTTCTGGGTTACTCTACTAAAAGCAAAGCCTGTCGGTGCTATAATAGAAGATTGAGAAAAATGGTAAAAAGTGAAAATGTCAGAGTTGATGAGGACACTGCTAGATCATCCAGATACTATGGATATGATTCAAGTGACCATGATAGTATTGATAAAGGAAAGAATACTCATACATAGAATCAAGTTCAAATTGTTCCCGTGAATCAAGGGAACCAAGAAGGAGAAGCTAGTGGAAGTACAAAAGAGAGAATAGAAGAACCAAAAGTTCAAAAGAATCTGAAAGTTTCAAGGCATGTAAAGCTAAATCATTTTGAAGATCAGATTATAGGAGACAAGAACAAAGGTGTGTAGACTAGAAGAAGAATTGTAGAAGAGTATTGTCTGATTTCCAAGACTGAACCTAACAATGTCAATGAAGCATGTAAAGATGAACATTGGATGGAAGCAATTAAGGAGGAGCTGATGCAGATAGAGAAAAATGATACATGGACTCTTGTTCCTAGACCTTAGAATAAAAACTTGATTGGAAACAATGGGTCTTTCGAAATAAGTTGAATGAACAAGGTGAAGTGGTCAGGAATAAAACAAGACTAGTATGTAAAGGGTACTCATAGATGGAAGGTATTGATTTTGAAGAAACCTTTGCCCCTATTGCTAGAATTGAAGTTGTAAGGTTATTTCTTGCTTATGTTTCTTTTAAAAACTACAAAATCTATCAAATGGATGTAAAGTCATCATTTCTAAATGGAGAGCTAGAAGAAGAAGTATATGTTGAACAACTAGATGGATTTCAACTAACTAATAAGGAAGATATGGTTTTCTGATTGAAGAAAGAACTGTATGGACTTAAGCAATCCCCTAGAGCCTGGTATGCTAGATTGGATAAATACTTGTTGAAGCTTGGATTCAATAAAGGTATTACTAATAGTAATCTTTATTTTAAGATGGATCAGGATAAAGAGTTGAATATTGAAGTCTTTGTTGATGACATCATTTTTGAAGGTGATGATGACTTATGTATGAAGTTTGCTGATGAAATGAAAAGTGAGTTTGAGATGTCAATGATTGGAGAACTGAAATTATTTTTGGGATTGCAAATCACTCAGTTAGAAAATGGAATTTTCATATCTCAATCCAAATATGTAAGAGAGTTGCTGAAAAACTTTGGCATGGAAGATTCAAAGCTTGTTGGTACACCCATGGTGACTAGATGCAAGTTAACATAGAATGATGATTCTCCTAAGGCTAATCAGACAAGATAAAGGTAAATGATTGGTGGATTAATTTATTTGACTTAGACCTGACCTGAGATCATCAATGTCATATGCATGGTTTCTAGATATCAAGTTGATCCAAATGAATCACATGTGACTACTATAAAGAGAATTTTTAGATACTTGAAAGCAATAGTTGATTTTGTCCTTTGTTATCCTAAAGATGATGTTATTACTTTGAGCACCTTTACTGATGCAAATTGGGTAGATGATGTGGATGACAGGAAAAGTACTAGTGTGGTGCATTCTTCTCACGGAAGAAGTTGGTGTCTTGGTTAAGTAAAAACCAAAATTCCATTTCCTTATCTACTACTAAGACATAATATATTGTTGTTGCAAACAATTGTACTCAAGTAATATGAATGAAACAGATGTTGAGAGATATCAGAGTTAAGTATGATGAGCCTACTACTATATTTTGTGACAATTCAAGTGTAATTAACATTTATAATAATCCGGTGTTGCATTTAAAGAAAAAGCATATATCTATCAAATATCACTTTTTGAGAGACAAGGTGAGTGATAAAGAAGTCAGACTAGAGTATGTGCCTACTAAGGAACAGGTTGCAGAAATCTTTACTAAGCCATTTCCTAAGGATAATTTTGAGTATCTCAAAGGGAAGTTAGGGGTGATTTCCCCTCCTAATCATAACTAAGATGCAATTATTTGCATCAGTCTGTGCATTTACAGTCATATCTTGTTTCGGATTGATGTTATGGTGGATTCTACTCAGGGGGAGTAGTCAGATGATTCAGATATGTGGTCCAAATCTTGTGTACCTTTTCCATTGATGTCAAAGGGGGAGAAGAGTAATGTGAAAAAACCTTGAAAATATTGGGGAGAAGAGTAATTTGAAAAGCTAAGGAGGAGAAGATTAGTATGAGAAGAGCAATGTGTAAAGGAGAGATTGTTGGAAGAAGAGTTAGTTGCGTTGATGGTGTATTTTTCACATCATGTGTTGTCATCAATGTCAAAGGAGGAGATTTTTGTATGTTGTGGTTGTGTTGCTGATATGTGGTTGTCATTGATGTCAACACTATCAGCATTGGTGTCTTGAAGGTTGTATATGTTGAGGATATTAAAAAAATTATAATAAATATGTTGGAGGTTGTCTGTGAAGCTGTGAAGTTCAGTGTGATGGAAAGTTTTGTATGTTGGTATTCAATTGTTGTGCATTAAAGGGTTTGTTGTAGAGCCTATCTAGTTTATCCTCTGAAAGTCTTAGAGGTATGCACCAAGATTTGAGGAAGTTGTGAGTTTCTATATTCCTACAGTTATTTTGTTACCATAGCTAGTGTTTTTGGAAGAAGATAACATGATTTTGGTAATTTGAGATGTTGTGTATGCTCCTACAATGTTTGTGGTTGTTTCTAGATCGTGCTCAATCTTTGTTGCACGTCTGCGTTGATCGGTGTGTTCGTTAGCAGATATTTTTAGGACTTTGCATGTTCAGGTTTTCATGTTCTTGGCTGACATGGTGGTTGTAGCATGTTGCGGATCCTCATGGATTAATATTATCTGTCTTCTTTGAGCAGTGTGCCTGAATGCATGTGCATTCCCATTATTCATATCTATACTTTTAACAGGGTATAATATTGTGGGCTATCATCCACTATGGTTTTCTCCCTTAATAGGGTTCCAAGTATAAAATCTTGGTGTTCTTGTGTCTCTAATGTTGTGATTATTTATGCTTAATGTTCTTACATCAGATCTGAGATTAAGTTGGATAAAGTTTAATAAGTTTGTATAATTTGTGATAACTGATTCACCCCCCCTCTCAGTTGTTTATCCTTGTTTATGGCATCGATCCATGGCTGACTGAGGAGAAGATTGTATGGTAAGTCCATATCTAAAACTTGGAATATTCTGTTTTGAATGGCAAGTCCAACTTTTATAGGAAGTGTGATTATACTCCTAGATGAGCATTCAATGTTGGCATAAGCCTTGATAATGATTTTCTTAGATTCTTTTATACAAGCTTCAAAGAATCCTAGTGTTGTGACCAATTTTAAGGTGCATATATTTAGACCTACTCTACCGTCTACCAAGAATTTTTTGATTTTGTGTTTATTAATGTATACCTCAAGGTGCAATGGGTCGTTATGGGTTGGTTTATGCATGGAAAGATCTTGCTAAAAAAATGCGGTGTGATGGGTGGTGGCTAAGTATCCTACCATGGCCTAAAATTGGTTAACATTTAGGTCATTAGGAATGGATGTGATGCGGGAGCATCCCTAGTTGTAAAGAAATCTTGTATCAACCAAAAATAGTTTTTTTCTTACATTCCATTCAGTAGCAATTTCAGTAGTTCATTCTACATTTTATTGCATTTTTGTTTCTTATCTTGTGGAGGACAATATAGCATCTACACATTGACATCTACTACATATCCAAAATTCAAATTATTTTTATTTGTCTACCGAAAGTTACCACTCTCATAACTTCATTGTATTACCAATTAGAGTGTTTGGGGTTGACCTAGTCTACTTTCTTAGTGCAGACCTATTCCAGATCATGTAGAGCTTAATGAGACATCATACAAGCATCTTGGGTTCAATGGGACCTATCTTGGAGATTCACAAGTTAATTCATTTTGTGTGGAGTTAATTCTTCCTATTTGGAGGTTGGCATTCATATTTGATCATTCATCAGGTTATTAACCCTTGGGTCCAATGCGGACCTATTTTGGAGCTTGAGGAGCATATTTATAAGCATTGTGATTCATTATGTATCATCATTTAATTTAGTAATTTTAGGATAAGTTTGAGATTCGATACATTTTCGCATAAAACCGTTTGAGGGCATGTAATAAGGCCTATTGGCCAGTTGTATTGTTCAAGCCTTTGTGGCAAGGCCTGTGAGCCCTTGTAATTCACCCTTATGTCCAATGTTGCATGTAAGCATTCTATATTAATGAATATTAGTGTTCGCATATCTATTTTCTATGTTATTTCCATTGTGTTGACTCATTGTTGTGCAGTCCAGACTGTTCCTTCTAGAACCCTCCTACCATGACTACACCAAGTGGTATCAAAGAAAATATTTGTATTCCTAAAGGCATTCCTTGAGGTGAACTGACCACTGGTAGACTGCATTTATTTTCAACCAATCATTGATTGTGAGGCAGTTGAAACCCTTGTAGCCAGATCACTGAATTAAGGCACTTGCACCGATTCAATGGGAGAGATTCTGCCAAGGAGAACACCTGCTATGGTGAATTTTGTTGGAAGAATGGATGAAATGTTGGAAATATTGTGTGAAATGTGAGTTAGGTTATATGCAGTTGATGAAGAATAAAGGCGAGGCCTAAACCCTAGGCAAAATGATGAAAGTGATGATGAAGCAAAACATGCGAATCAAATTGCAAAAACCCTAGATGATGAGGAAGAATAATTAGATCAAGTCAAGATGTTGAAACAAATTTCAAAGATTGGAAAGTGATCTACAGTTGAAATTCAAAATTACACGAGAAATTTGAATCCTGAGGAATTGATTGATTGGATCAATGAAATGGAGGAATACTTTGAATATGAAAAAATTGAAGATCTAGAAAGAGTCAGATTTGTGAAAACAAAGTTGAAAGGACATGTCACATTATGGTGGAAAGAAGTTCAATTGGACCGAAATAGAAGAGGTAAAGAAAGAATCATCAAATGGGACAGAATGGTGACAAAGTTGAAGAATCAATTCATACCAACCAACTATGAACTGGAATTGTTGAAGAAATTGTAAAACCTAAGACAAAAGGAGAGATCTATGGAGTACACTGAAGAATTCTACAAGATGATAATCAGAATTAGTCATAGTGGAGCAAGTAAAGAGAAGATTGTAAGATATATCAATGGATTGAGAACAAACATTCAAGTAGAATTGAGTTTAGTAAAAATGATATTTTTTGAAGAAGCATATCAGTTTGCATTAAAATTTGAGGAGAAGTTGAACAAGAGATTTGAGCAAAGGAAGAGAAGTGCAAGAGGAAGATTTTAAAAGAGTGGATCCCAATTTGGAGAAAGAAGACCATATGGGGAATAGAATAGAGATGTAAAACCCTATCGGAGTGAAGAAAAATATGCTAAGCCATACTACAGAGGAAGAGAGGACAAAAATTTCTACCCCAATAACAGAAGAGATCACAATTCTTACCACAATGATGGACACCAAAGAGATGGAGAAAGATCTAAGAGAAGATTGTTCAAAGGAACTTGTTTTAAGTGTGGTGGTGAAGGACATAGAGAATTCGAGTGTTAGCAAGGAATTACTGGAAAAAAACCCAAGCATACCGGAAGAACATCATATGTGGAAGAAGAATGTGTTGGATCCCCTAATTCATGTGGAAAATCAGAGAAGGGAGAATCATTGATAATGAGGAGAGCTTTGATGCATGAATTTCATGAGGAACCACCATAGAGGAAATGCCTATTTAGAACCAGATGTAAGTCCAGAGGAAAGGTATGTAAAGTTATCATTGATAGTTGTAGTATAGATAATCTAATTTCAGAGGAGATGGTAACCAAGTTGAATTTGAAGAGATTGAAATATCCAAACCCCTATAAGATAGCATGGATTCAATATGATCATAAGATATTGGTGAATGAACAATGTTTGGTGAAGTTTCATATTAGATCATATAGGGATGAAGTGTTGTGTGATATCCATGGATGCATGTCATTTACGATTAGAAAGACCATGGAAATATGATAAGAAATAAATTAATGATAGAAGAAGGAATACTTATACTGTGACATCAAATGGAAAGAGAATCAAGTTGATACCTTTGGAGAAAGAGGAGAAGACTGAATTTTGTGTCACTACCAAACTATGTTTGGTAGATGGAAGGAAATTTCTAGATGGATTGAGGCATGAGAACATGTGTTTTGCATTGATTCCAAAGAAGAGAAATGGTCTATAAATAGCAAAGAATGAAGATTTTCCACAAAGAGAAGTGATAGAATTGTTGGCAAAGTATGAAGACATCCTGCTGGAGAATGTACCAGAGGTATTACGTCCAATTTGGAGTGTCATTCATCATATAGATCTTATATACTAGGATCAAGTTTTCCAAATAAAGCAGCACATAGAATGGCACTAATAGTGAATGCAGAGTTGAATCAGAAAATACAAGAGTTGTTGAGGAAAGGATTGATTAGAGAAAGTTTAAGCCAATGTGCGGTACCTACTATACTTTCACCTAAGAAGGATGGAGAATGAAGAATTTGTATAGATTCAAGAGAAATCAACAAGATCAATGTTAAGTATATATTTCCATTACCAAGGATGGATGACATTATTAACCGTTTGAGTGGAGAAAAGTATTTTACTAAGATTAATCTCAAGATAGGATATCATAAGATCAAGATCAGAGAAGGAGATGAGTGGAATACTACATTTAAGACTAATGAAGGACTATATTGAAAGGAAGTCGAGTGAGTAGAAACAGCTTCCTACACTAATATAATCAGGGGAGATTTACAAAAATTTATTTTAACATCTTTTACTGTTACAATAAGAGAAGCACATACATAGAATAATGTAAGTAGAACAACAAGAAAGCATAAAAAAGTGACACCAAATATACATGGGGAAAACCCTTTCAGGTAAAAAAAACCCCACCCTCCAAAAGCACAGTACTTTCTCTATTACTTCAAATAATTTTTACATGATATCACCAAGTACAAGATTCTTCAATAAGTGCTTCAACACCAACACCTTCTTTGGAGTAGTACTGGAAACACTTTGTTACCTACAAACAAACTATGCATTCTACAAGTCAAGACACTCAATAAATAGAGTGGTACAAGCTTCAAGAAGCATCTAGAAGTTGAGGGGTGTCCAAATCCAAAAGGCACAACTTTCAATGCCTTAGACATGCATTTGGACACATGTTCAATATTCCCTTACACTCCTTACACTTGTCAAACATGCATATAGTCTTCTTCCAAGCTTGGATTCCTAGAATATGCTAAAAATAGACTATGACAGATGCCTTACGCATCTTATAGTTGTCATAGAATATGTCATAGCTGAAACCACTTACAGTTGTAAGAGAATCTGTCATAATTGGCTAAAAATAGTTGATTCTCTTACATCTTGTCATAACCCAATTTGGGCACCAACTTTCACCCATGCATTCAAAGATGCCTTATGACACATCATAGAATATGTCATATGTCATATATTCTAAAGTGGGATGCCTATGTCCACTTGGGATGATGATGTGTCATCCAATCACCTCCAATGTGGATACCACCCAACAGGTGGGTCCTAATTTGTGACATGACACCTTAGGCAATTAAATAATACAAATAAATACATTAATTACATCAAATAGATCAATATTAGGACTCTAAGGTTCAGAAACCTTAATCCTAACATTCTCCCACTTGTCGAAGACCTGCCAAGAGTTATACAGAATCATCTTCTCAGGGCCACAAGGCCCATGGAATCAGAACACCATCTAAATTTCTCTGTGCTCATTGGTTTTTTCAGTGCATCTGCAACATTCATAAAAGTGTCAACCTTCTCTAGGTTCACCTTTCCATCTTCTACCATATCACGGACAAAATGATACTAAACATCAATGTGCTTTGTTCTGGCATAGAAGGTAGGATTCATTGCTAGACAAATTGCACTTTGACTATCACAACAAACAGTAATCTATCCTGCATCTAAACCAATATTAGAACACAATCTCCTAAGATAAATGGCTTCCTTGCATGCATGAGTGGCTGCCATATACTTTGTCTTTGTCATGGATGACGCGATTATAGCCTGTCGCTTACTCATCCAACTGATAGCATCACCAAACATCATAAACACATAACCACTAATGGATCTTTTGCTATCAATGTCACCTACCCAATATGAATCCACATATCCTTGAATGCTCATAGAATGTTGAGGCCAAGTAGGAAAACCATGAAAACACAAGGAATACTCAGAAGTACCCCATAAATATCTAAACACTCTCTTAACAACATCTCAATGCACCCATCTAGGATTAGCCATGAAATTTCTAAGGACTCCCACTGCTTGGGAAATGTCTGGTCTCATACACACCATCACATACATCAAACTGCTAACTACACTTGCATATGGTAATTTGGTCACTTCCTCCATCTTAGTAGGAGATTTTGGAAAATCATTCACAAAAAGCTTCATCCCTTGCATCATAGGAACAACTAATTGTCTACAATCTACCATGTTGAATCTTTCCAACACTGAGTTCACATACTTTCTCTATCTTAACCAAAGCTTTATGTTAGCTCTATCTCTAGTGATTTCCATTCCCAAAATGTACCTAGTTGCACCTAGGTCTTTCATCTCAAATGGTACTGATAATTGAAACTTCAAATCTGAAATCATACTTTTACCATTCCCAATAAACAACATATCATATATGTATAGAACAATAATGAGAATGTGATCATTATCAATTTTAAAGTACATGCAATGGTCATATTTAAATCTCTGAAATCCCAATGACAACACATAGGTGTCAAAATTTTGATACCACGTTCTAGGAGACTATTTCAAACCATAAAGAGACTTCTTCAATTTGCAAACCAAATTTTCGTTACCTTTTTCAATGAAATTCTCTAGCCGTAACATGTATATTTCTTCCTTCAAATCACCATGAAGGAATGTTGTCTTCACATCCATCTATTCCACTTCTAAGTCATATGTTGTTGTAAGTGACAACAGAAGAAAGATAGATGTATGCTTCTCTATAGGAGAGAATATCTCCCCATAATCAATTCCCTCCACCTAGGAATACCCCTTAGTGACCAACTGTGCCTTATACTTCTCAATACTGCCATCAGGACCACAGTTTTGCTTGAAAACCCATTTACAACCAACAGGTTTATGTCCAGTAGGAAAAGGTACCAAATCCTAAGTCTTGTTTTTCTTTAATGAAGCTATCTCTTCATCCATGACTTGTATCCAGGAATTTGAATCATTCATACCCAATGCTTCTCTCACCATCCTAGGCTCAACAGTATTAGTAATCAAGGAAAATATGCAACTGGAATCCAATAGTGAATATACAAACCTTTCTAATTGTTGCCTAACTCATGTAGACCTCCTCAAAGGTTGAGGTTGAGGTTCTTCCTCTTCTTCAAAAATTTCAAAGCTACTTGAGCTCTCCTCATCATCAGGTCCAAGAAGAGTACTTGGTTATTTTTTCTTTCGAGTAGGTGGAATTTGAACTACCCCATTTTTCTATTTCTCTTCTTTCTCTGGTTGCAACTCAACAAAGGAAGGTTTCATCTCTCTAAAGTTCACACTTTTGTTGTAGAGAACCTTATGTGCTTATGGATCCCAAAGCTTGTACCCTTTCACACTGACACCATAGCCAATAAAGATACACTTAACAACCTTTTTCTCCAACTTAGACCTCTTCTCGATCAGAAGATGAGTGTAAGCTTCACAACCAAATAGTCTAAGATGTCTCATCGAAGGATTCTTAGCAGACCATGCCTCCATGGGTGTCTTACCAACAAGCGTTGATGTAGGAGATCTGTTGATCAAATAACATGCAGTGGCTATCGCTTCAGCCCAAAATTTATGCTCATGGCTAGCATCACTCAACATACTCCTAGCCCCCTCCATCAACATTTTGTTCATCCTCTCTGCAACTCCATTTTTTTGTGGAGTGTAGGGAGTATTCTTGTGTCTCCCATGCTCTTTATAGAACTTGTCAAACTCTATGGAACAAAACTCACCACCATTATCAATTCTCAAACACTTAATATTTTTGCTAGTCTAAATTTCTACCAAGGCCTTAAACTCCTTAAAGGAACTAAAGACTTCAAATTTACTTCTAAGGAAATAAACAGATGTACTTCTACTATAATCATTTATGAAAGAAATAAAATATACATATTTTGATACTGAAGGAACATTTACAGGACCAAAAACATCTAAATGTACATAGTCCAAGACCCCAGAAGACTTGTGAGAACTAGAGTAAAAAGAAACACGATGTTGTTTTCCATATACACAATGTTTAGAAAATTTAAACTTAAGATTACAATCTTCA
Organism: Sequoiadendron giganteum; assembly: GCA_007115665.2. Taxonomy (NCBI): domain Eukaryota; kingdom Viridiplantae; phylum Streptophyta; class Pinopsida; order Cupressales; family Cupressaceae; genus Sequoiadendron; species Sequoiadendron giganteum. The sequence continues at coordinate 435,338,059 of CM021110.1, read as the reverse complement.
AGGCCTTCAACAAGGCTCTTATTCTTTAAGGTTCTAAGACCCTTTTCACCAATGTGACCAATTCATTGGTTCCATAACATTGTCTTCTTCACAGGAAGCTTCATTTCCATGGAATTAGCACCCTTAGGTACCCAAAATTCACAACCATAGGATGTAGCTTCAACATGCTTCTTCTCTACATAATATGATGGTGAGGATGAAGAATCTAAAGGTATCTTCTTCGGTACATCAGAAGAACTATTGCAATGTACAATGCATGCATCAAGCTGAAATAGAGTACCAATACAAACTCCCTTATCCAACACCATATCTCCTCTTTTCATCTTGCATCCTCCACCAAAGAGAACAACTTGCACTCCTGAATCATTCAATTTACTTACAAAAAGTAGGTTTTGTGCCAAACCTAGGATATGCAAGACACCATTAATCCCCTTCACTCTTCCATTAGGAAATATGATTTAACTCTTCCACGTCCAACAATCTTCAGGTGAATCATCACTCGGGAACACCTCTGCACCATCAAACTCCTCATACTTCGAGAACTAATCTCTGTGAGAATTCATGTGAAAGGATGCACCTGAATCTATCAATAACATATCATCTAATGCATGGGCTTCCAAGGCTGCAATAAATGCTTCTCCATCATCTTGGGATGATTTCTTAGATTCAAAATTGGAGAAAGACTTATTTTTCTTCTTCTTCTCCTTCTTACAATCTTTTCGAATGTGACCAGTTTCACCACAATTCCAAAAAAAAATCCTTGGACTTATTACCAAGAGACTTTGACTTAGATTTCTTGTCTTTCTTTTTGCTTCTCTCTTTTGGTCCGCCATGGACTGCAAGGTCCTCCTTGGCCATCTAAGAAGACTTCCTTCACATCTCCTTAGATAGTAATGATGAAACAACCTCATCCATCTTGAAGGTGGAAGTAGTGCTTCCAATAGCCATTGCCAAGTGATCCCAAGAGTCTGGCAATGAACACAAAAGGAGCATGCAACAGTCTTGTTCATCTATTTTTTCTCCAATGGAACCTAGTTGTGCAACCAACATGTTAAAAGAGTTTAGGTGATCTGCAATGGATCCTCCATCTTCTATTTTCAGATAATACATCTTCTTTCTTGGGAAAATCTTGTTTACCAGGGACTTATCCTGGTAGACATCACCAAGCTTCTTCCATAGAGAAGAAAAAGTTTTCTCTTCATAGACATTAAGGAGAATGGAATCAGCCAAATAGATTCTAATAAGACCCTTGCCTTTCCTATCTATGAGATCCCAATCCTCTTGTTTCATGCCTAATAGTTTGGTTCTAGAAATTGCAAGACATAAGTCTCGATCTACTAACATGTCTTCCATTTTGAGCTTCCACAACTCAAAATTACCACCGTTAAATTTTTCTATCTCAATCCTCCCAGATATTCCTACCATCTCTTTCCTACAACAAGGTCACAAAATACACTCTTCTGTAAAACTCCCACTAAAACAAAGATTAGCTCAAAAAAACCTTATAACCAAACAAAGGAACCAAGGTTGGCTAGACTCTGAGACCAAGTAAAAGGAAGCTGAGTGAGTGAAAAAAGCTTCCTACACTAATCTAATTAGGGGAGAGATACAAAAAAATCTTTTAACACCTTTTATTGTTACAATAAGAGAAGCACATACATAGAATAATCAAAGTAGAACAACATGAAATCATAAAACAATGACACCAAATATACGTGTGGAAAACCCTTTCAAATAAAAAAAACCCCACCCTCCAAAATCACAATACTTTCTCTATTACTTTAAATAATGGTTACAAGAAATCACCAAGTAAAAGCTTCTTCAACAAGTGTTTCAACACCAACACTTATTTTGGAGTAATACTAGAAACACTTTTTTACCTACAACCAAAATATGAATTATAAAACTCAAGGCACTCAATAAATGGAGTGATATAAGCTTCAAGAAGCATCTAGAAGGTGAGGGGTGTCCAAATCCAAAAGGTGCAACTTGCAATGCCCTAGACATGCATTTAGACACATGTTCAATATTCCCTTACACCCCTTACACTTTTCAAACATGCATATAGTATTCTCCCAAGCTTGGATGCCTAGAATATACTAAAAATAGGCTATGATAGATGTCTAACACATCTTACAACTATCAAAGAATATTTCATAGCTGATAGCACTTACAGTTGTAAGAGAATCTATCATAACTGGCTAAAAATGGTTGATACTATTACATCTTGTCATAACCCAAGTTGGGTGCCAAATTTCACCCATGCATTCAAAGATGTCTTATGACATGTCATAGAATATGTCATATGTCATAGATTCCAAATTGGGATGCCTATATCCACTTGGGATGATGATGTGTCATCCAATCACCTCCAATGGGGATGCCACCCAGCCGGTGGGTCCTAATTTGTGACATGACACCATAGGAAATTAAATAATACAAATAAATACATTAATTACATCAAATAAATCAATATTAGGACTCTAAGGTTGAGAAACATTAATCCTAACATGTATGAGTGATTAGTGATGCCTTTTGAATTGGCCAATGCACTGAGTACTTTCATGAGATTAATGAATGAGTTATTAAAGAAAATTTTGGGTAAGTTTTTCATTATTTACTTGGATGATATTCTAATTTTTAGTAAAACTAGAGAAGAACATTTGTTGCACATCCGGCAAGTATTGCAGAGGTTGAGAGAAGAGAATTTCCTAATCAATATCAAGAAGTGTAGTTTCATGAAGAAAGAGTTGGTGTACCTTGGACTTTTTTTTTTGCTAAAGGATTGAAGATGGATCCGGAGAAAGTGAAAGCAATTTTAGATTGGCCTACACTGGTAAACATTGCAGAAGTTAGATCATTCCATGGATTAGCTAATTTCTACCAAAATTTTATTAGAATTTTCAGTAGTGTTTGTAACCCTATGACAGAGACAATGAGAGGAGACAAGAAATATTTTAAGTGGAAATCTAGAGCACAAAAGAGTTTTGAGTTGTTGAAACAAAAGGTGACAGAGCAACTAGTATTAGCATTACCAAATTTTGATAAATTATTTCATGTTGATTGTGATGCAAGTGGAAATGCAATTGGAGCAGTATTGAGTTAAGAAGGAAGACATGTAGCCTATTTTAGTGAGAATTTGAATAATGCCAGAAGAAGATACTCAATTTATGATCAAGAATTGTATACCATAATTCAAGCTTTGAAGAATTGGAGAGATTATTTGTTGCCTAAGGAATTTTTTTTGTATATAGATCATCAAGCTTTGTAGTATCTGAATAGTCAATGAAAGTTGAATCAAAGACATATGAGATAGGTTGAGTTCTTGCAGAGTTATACATTTGTGTTGAAGCATAGGAGTGGAAAGTCAAACAAAGTTGTAGATGCATTAAGCAAGAGAAGGAATTTGTTGATAGAGATGAGAGTGCAAGTATTGGGATTTGAGGAATTGAAACATATGTATGAAGATGATCCAGATTTTGGTGAAGCATGGAGAGCATGTAAGGAACAATAGTGATAGACCAATCCAATGGTTGGACTATTTCATTTAGGAAGGTATGTTATTCACAGGAAATCAGTTGTGTATACCAAGGAGTTCAATGAGGGAGAATTTGATCAAGGAGAAGCATAGTGGAGGTTGATTAGGACATTTTGGAGTGGATAAGATAGTAGCTTTGGTAAGTGAACATTATTTTTGGCTAAAATATACAAGGATGTAAGGAAGTATGTTCAAAGTCACAAAAAATTTCAAGTTGCAAAAGGTAGTAGTCTAAATACTAGATTGTACAAACCTTTGATAGTACCGAAGAGACTTTGAGAAGATTTGAGCATGGATTTAATTTTAGGATTACCAAGAACACAGAGAGGTTATAATTCTATTATGGTAGTAGTGGATGGATTTTCTAAAATGGCACATTTTATTCCTTGTCAGAAGACTAATGATGTTGTGCATGTTGTCAATTTATTTTTCAAGGAGATTGTGAGGATGCATGGATTACTTAAGAGTATTATTTCATATAGAGATACTAAATTCATTGGATACTTTTGGAGGACCTTGTGGAAGAAGATGAAGACAGATTTGAAGTTCAATTCAGCATATCACTCACAGATAGATGGACAAATAAAGGTAGTAAATAGAAGTTTGGGTAACTTGTTGAGATGTTTGGTTGGAAATAAGGCAGGAAGTTGGGATATATTTTTACCATGGGCATAGTTTGCATACAATAATTTAGTAAACTAGAGCAGGGAAGACACCATTTCAAATTGTTATCGAAGTAAATCCTAGATGATTTGCAGAGTTAAGAGACATCAGTATGGAGAATAAAAGGAGTGTGGAGGAAGAATAGTTTACACATTTCATGGAGACATTGTATAATCAAGTTTGAAATCATTTGGGATACATGAATGATAAGTATAAGGAGAAGGCATATGAGCACTACAGACATAAGGAATTTTCTATTGGAGATGAAGTGATGGTATATTTGAGGGAGGAGATATTTCCAATTGGCACATATAATAAGTTGAATATGAGGAATTTTGGGCAATGTAGGATACTTATGAAGTTTTATTTTTTAAATGCATATGAAGTGGAGTTACCAGAGACATTGGGTATATCACCTATCTTTAATGTGGAAAACATATTTGAGTTTCATAAAGGATATTCAAGTGGTATTAGTGATGAAGTTGATTTGAAGGAGTAGTTACCACATCAGGAACCGAAGGAGATTGAACATATTTTGGATGCCAATACTAGAAGGAGTACAAGGAACAAGAAGTACAAGGAGTATCTTGTCAATTGGAAAAGCAGACCAGTGGAGGATTCATCATGGATTTCGCAGGCTAAGGTGGTCCATCTTGGTTTTCCTCTTAGCCCTAGAAAGTGAGGGACTCACTTTCCTTTCAACCCCAAGTGTCTAGAGTAGGAGCATCCCTAGTTGTAAAGAAATCTTGTATCAACCAAAAATAATTATTTTCTTGCATTACATTTAGTATCAATTTCAATAGTTCATTCTAGATTTTACTGTATCATTGTTTCTCAGATCATGGAGCGGGATATAGCTTCTACACATTGACATCTACTACATATCCAAACTTCATATCATTTACATTTTTCTACCGGAAGTTACCGCTCTTAGAATTTCACTATTACCAGTTAGAGTGTTTGGGGCCAACCTGATCAAGTTTCTTAGTGTGGACCTATACCATATCATGCGGAGCTTAATGAGACATCATACAAGCATCTTGGGTTCAATGGGACCTATCTTGGAGATTCACAAGTTAATTCATTTCACGTGGAGCTAATTCTTCCCATTTGGAGGTTGACATTCCTATTTGATCATTCATCAATTTATTAACCCTTGTGCCAATGTGAACCTATTTTGGAGCTTGAGGAGAATATTTATAAGCATTGTGATTCATTGTAGATCATCATTCATTTTAGTAGTTTTAGGATAATTTTGAGATTTGATACATTTTCACACAAAACCCTTCGGGGGCATGTAATAAGGCATATTGCCTAGTTGTATTGTTGAAACCTTTGTGGTGAGGCTTGTGAGCCCTTCTAATTCACCCTTGTGGTCAATGTTGCACGTAAGCATTCTATATTAATGAAGATTCATTTTCACATATCTATTTTTTTGTGTTATTTTTGTTGTGTTGACTTATTATTGCACAGTCTGGACTGTTCCTTCTGGAACCCTCCTATCATGACTACACCAAGATGTCTCTTCAAAGGATTTTTCTAGGATGTCCCTATGCTCAAGAGATATACTAAGCAATTCTAGAATGGATATTTGTGCAAGAGTCTTTCATAAATGGTCTAAGAGGTTATATTGAGCTTTGGTGGTGAATTGGAAGTGGCCCCTTGTAAGGTAACTTTAGCTCTGTGAATGGTAAACACACATTCCAAAAATTTATTGATGGTGATGGTAGTGACATAATCATCAATGGCCTGAATTTGGTTGATGGTGTATTCATATGAGACATGGATATAATTGGAATTATTATTGGTATTGTTCCCTGATCCAAAGGCTTTTCCTTTTCCATGGTCTTGTAAGGGAGTCTTGAATATGGTATGGTCATCATTTGTTTTACCTTGTGAATTTTTCATTGATATGTCCCCTTGTTCGATAAGGTCTTGGATAAGTGATAGGGAGGTTGGAGAAATCAATCACTGATTCCTGCTCTAGGTCTTACCTGGAAGACCTCTATGGTGTCTCACTCCACCACCTTAACCTATAGGACCTTTTTCTTGTTTAGGGTCCCCTGGTTCTCCTTGCCAACCCAACTACCAACCCAACTCTACCTACCAAGCCAACCTTGGTGCAACTTCTACGATTCTTCCCTTAGCCCTTAATCCACCCTAAAGGCTAACATTCTCCAAAATCTAGAACTTGTCTATGCAAGGGTGTGGAGGTGTTTCTATTAGTTTCAATCCATCCCACTATGATTCTTGAGGGTCCATCCAACTCCATTTTATGATCGCTTCCACCAAAACCCTCGTTTAGGGTTTTAAGGCTACTAGCCCTATGAGCCCCAATTAGGCCTCCTTCTCTGAGAAATCAGGTTAGTTCTCCAAATTTTCCCAAAGAACTCTCAATCTTTCCTTGGGGTTCCTCATCCATATGCCCACCACTCTAATATTTTAGGGGTCTTAACCCTCAACTGTCCGTACATAGGCCTAACCTTCAATTTGGCAAATTAGGCCTTTTATTTAAGTTTTCCTGACCTCCCTGCAACTGTTAGAGGTTCCTTACAACAAATGGATTGATGGAGCTTCCTCCACCATTCTATTATTTTGCAAGGCTCATACCTACCCTCTCCACACCATGATTTGATAGGAAATGGACACCCCTGCAAATCAAGTGCTCTACACTTCTTGTCTTCCCTAGCCGAACACTTCCTGGCTCGCCTAGAAGAAGACTTCCATGATGTTTCCGTTGCTACCAAAGACTCCTAATTCTACCATATATATATTCATGGATTCTAGTCACAATTCCCAAAGGGCCATACAATATGTATAGTGGGAATGTGATCTAAACCTCCATTCTTCACAAACTGTCTATCAGATCAGCAATTGAAAGAAAACCAACTATCCACAATCAGTGCTTGAAAATTGAACAAACTAACAACCTAATGCCACACAAAGCTTGAAGGAAAACTCCTCTACATCCTACACTATCTATAATATCACATTCAATCCATTAAATCTCTACTTCTAAGCAAAAAATCAGAAACTCTCGCATTAACACAACTGTTCTCACTTGAATTTCAAAATTTCAAATATTCCAAATGCTTCCAACCTCAATTCCATGTCGAGGTCACCCTTAAATAGGGTCTCTAAAATAGTTAAGCTCAGTCTTAACCTCTCCTTGGCCGCTTGTAGCTTCCATTAAGCTTTATTTTCAAAATTTAGAAAAACCGACACCTAAAAAGGTCTAAAAGGTCTTAAGCCCTACTTGTAGCCAAAACCTCAAACTTATTCAATGGTCAACATGACCTTTATCAACTCAACACCTGATCCCAAATGCCACCAAGGCACAAACATAACATGAACAAGAATAGAATGAAAAGTTGGCCTAATCCTATTGCCCAAACATGACCTTCTAGACAACCTTCCTATGGTAACCTATTGGGTGCTCCTGCACCAATAAGATTCTTAAGTGTCCAACTTGAAGATTTATTTTGTGCTTTTCCATGATGATTCTCACAATATCCATTTCCATTCCACCAATTTTATTTGAATAATTTTTGATTCGTATGGTTTAATGTTTGGAAGTTTAATGATGTTGGATTGTAGGAGCTTCTTCAAGACTGACTCAGTGGGTTCCCCTAAGGGTGTGTGTGTTCATTTAGCTCATGGGGGACCTCTAAATTGTTGATTGTTTTGGACTATGTTGGTTGCTTGGTTATGACTTTGTTTTGTATTTTTTTGTGTAGAAGTACCCCTTAGATGAATGGTGGGGCAGACCTTGTTAACCACTTTGGCATCAACTACCCCATCATTAGTGATATTCTTATTTCTTGACCGAAATTTTCCTTTGTCATTAGGAGAATTTGGTTTTCCTTGAATATTTTGACTATTCCTTTTGTCACAAGTGCTTTGTCAATAAAGATACCTTTCTCAATGAAATCCCCAAATATGGTACAACATTGGACTTGAATTTGGATCATCAATTCATTGTTGATGTTTTCTATGAAAATGGGGACCTATTTTTTTGGTATGTGGCAAGGACATTTGCTAGACATGCTTTGCCATCTTTGATAAAATTATGTGAGTGATTCCCCTTCTTTTTGTTTGGTTGTGCATAATTTCGCTAGGTTCATGTTACTCTCAATGTTGTAGGCAAAGTGTGCAATAAACTTGTCAGCTAGTTCATTCTATATTTGTATCTCGAGAGAAAGATGTGTGAACCATTCTAGAGCCTACCCCGAAAGGCTACATGGAAATAATCTCATCAAGTACATAGGCTCATAGGAAATGTCCATACATGCAATGTCAAATTCTCTTATGTGTTCCACTGGATCTTCTTTCCCTTTATACTTGTTAAAGCTTGGCGTGTTCAAGTGTGGTGGGAAAGGTGGTATGTATATGCTTCTATCAAAAGGATAAGGACATAATTCCTCCATTGATTATGTATTCTTTGTTGTAGTCAATTGTATGTTTACCAATTTTTCTTGCACTGCATCTATTCTTTGCATCACAGTTTCCATGGAAGGTTGACCTTGCATATTTTTTTGACCTTGTATGTGAGAGTTGATGTTGGTATGGAGGGTGTTGTATGACGGATTTTGGTTGGATGTATATTTCGGTCTTGGATCATTTTTTTTGCAAAGGGTTTTATTTTCCTTGTTGGTAGTGAGGTGTGAACATGGTATTGTTATTGGTATTGATTTGATGTTGTGGTATGAAGTTGGTATTTGGAGTGAGATGATGTTGTGATGGACCTTGGTTGATGTGTTGGAATTGTAGTGTGACATGCAAGTGTAATGTAACTAGGTTGATAAATTGGAACTGGGGTGTGAAGTTGGTGTTTGGAGTGACATGTTGTGATGGAGGTTGGGTGGTGTTCACATTTAACCCAAAAGACATGTTGGTGTTTGGTGTGGTGTTGGTCATTTGGGTCGGCACTCTTGATGTGGCAATATGGACCCTTCTTGTCTTGTGTGGAGGATTTTGGTTTTTCTTAGTTGATGGTGTGGTATTTTGAGTGTTAAATGGATTTGCAAAAGTCATTCCCATGTCGAATGTTGGATTTGGCCCTTGTGATGTTGCATGTGTTCTTTTGTTGCCAAATGTTGGAGGAGATGGGGTGTGTGTAGTTGTCACATTGTATGTTGCTCCCCAAAAGGAAAAATAGTGTGCATTTGTTGTGAGGATGATTGACCTTATGAAAACATGTTTTGACCAAGACCTTGAGTTTGCATTTGTGTTGTTACCTCTACAATTATGGAAGTGTTAAAACCAAAGGGGAGCTTAGCACCATTTTGAGAAAGTGCTAGGAAGAACTTATTAGGATCCTCTTTGATCAACTCTTCTATGACATGTAATACCTTAGGCTATTGGGAGGCTTCTTCGAGTGAGCCTATGATTGGCCTCTTTCAATGTGAAATTGACAAATTGGTTTGGTGTTTCACCTTATTTTGTTTGAGGTGTATTTGATTTTGACCCAAAGTTCATGTCACTAGTTGGATTGTAATAGGGATCATATGAGGAATACATTTCTCTACTTCCTTTGTGCCCTAGTCAAGGCCATATAAGACTTGTGACCTTTGGATGGTGAGACTTTTGGTATGTATGCAACTAAGGTGGAGATGCAAACTAAAGATGAAAATGAAATATGGTAATGACCCTATCCTATGTTTTTGCATTTTTGGACTATAAGGATGACAATGCAAACTATGACCAATTTTTTGCTATGCAAGAGTGACAATGAGGTTTAGACTATGCTTGGGATGCAAAATGCTAAGCGAGACTATGACTATGACAATGCTTAGGATGGATATGCAACCTTGAATCCTAACGGAGGATGCTAAGAAAACTATGATGGACCAAAGTGACAATGCTACATGTCAAGACCTCAAAGAGATAAACCAATATCATGATGAGGATAGTTTGACCAAAGGTGAACCTAAACTAGACACATGAGTTGTAGGCCCAACCTAAAGATAAAAATACAAGAGGTATGATAAGGTCAAGACACCTAGAAATGAAACTAATGGTCTTCCTAATAGTGCGATAAGCCTCCTAATCTTAAGACCCAAAGATGATGTTGAAATGATGCTAGGATGTAATGGATGCAAACTAGGACTATGCAAGGTGACCTAAGATGGAAGATGAAATGTTATGGATATACTAGCTAAACCTAACAATTCTCTGATCTAAGTGCACAATTGTAGGCTATAAGGAAACTAAAATTTAACTATACAACTATTTCCCAAAAAAAATTGATCTTGAAAATTGTGGTGTTCCAAGCCACAGATGCGATGCAAAAATCCAAACAATTGTGGTGCAGAACTAGTCAATTTCAATGCACAAATAAATGTGAGTTTCTAGTTTCCTAAGTTGTCTGATGATTGTAGTGTATTGTGTCAATTGCAATTTTTTATCTGACAATTGCGATGCACAATCTCTTGGCCATAATTTGATGTTTTCTGCCTTTTTTATTGAAATGAGAAAGGAAAAAATAAGATTGCTCTCAAATTAAAAATATGTCATTCACATTACACTACAAAAAATTACAAAGTGTTGGCATTATAAATCCATTATTCGCGTATAAAACTATTTATGAGAATATACTACCCGAACTAAATGTATTTATTAAATTAACAAAAGCATGTTAATTTATTTATTTAACTATTAACTATTTTATGTCATATACTAAATTCTAACACCCCCCTTAGTACTAACATAGAGGAAAACTAGAAATTAGTACACATATTATTTGTCACTTTGATGTGGAATTTCATCACTTGAAGTGTGGTCCTTTCCTTCAATTATCAAAGCATTATCTTGCAGCTTTCCATCAAGAAGATCTTTTGCTCTTTGTTTGCAATTCAATACTACATGCCATATCTTTTTACAATAGAAACATGTGCCACTTGCATGTTTGAACTTCATCATATGTTTGGATTTTTTGTAAGAAGTAATAACCTTATTTTGTGCAAGCATTGCAACTTCTTCTTCTAAAACATGTTTCTTTCTCTCATCAAACAATGTGGATATAATACTTCCTAGGCTTGGATTGATTTTTCTTAAGGTGAATACCTTGTGAGATATACTATTTGGCATACTATTTAAAAGAATGGATTTTGCATCATTTTCCTTTATTTCTTCATTTATACCAGCCAACTGATTTATCAAGGAACGGAATTTACTGATGTGAGACACTACATCTTCACCTTCTTCCATTTTCAAACCATGAAACTTTTATTTTATAGTTATTTCTACACTATCAGCTTTTGATCCAAACAAAATATTCAATGTTTCCCAAATGTCCTTAGAAGATTTTCTAAAATCTACATGATGTAAATAAGGTTTAGATAAACCGAGACCGATTATAGCCAATGCTTTCTTATCTTTTACCTTCCATTTTTGAAGTTCATCTGTATTTGTTGGCTTTGGAATTGTACCATCAATAATTTCCTAGAGATCTCTTTTAATTAACAACAATTGTATCTGTATTTTCCAACTTTGAAAATCATTTCCATCAAACTTTTCATAAAGGCTTAATTTATCCATTTTGTACTGAATAAAAAAAGCATTCATAAAAATATTAAATTTATTTAAAAAAATTAGTAGAACCGATGATCATTTCCCTAATAGTATTCACTTTCATAGATTGCTGGCAGGTGGGGGTCTGCAAGAAAATAAGACAGCTTAATTGCTTTCTCCAATGTACTTTCCTTGTGATCCAGATTTTAGTTACTATCTTGGGTGGAAGACAAAATGATATTGCTGCCTGCGTCCACTTTCTCCTCCTATGCACTTTTTCCTCCTCTCAGACCCATGCAAACTTGCAAACTTTAATGCCAAACACTTTTATCTATGTTGTGCAATCTTGGCATGACACTTAAACCTACCACAGTGAAATCCACAAAAATGACTGGCAGTATAGAATGTCTGATAAATATTGATGTGCCTCCCAATAATGGGTTAATATTCCTGAATCAAAAATTTCTCCTCAATCACTTGCACTCTTCTACAAAACTAGATATTATTTTTTATTTTTTCAAATTTTGAATATGAACATGAACATAATGGAGGAAAAACAATGGAAAGAGTGACCAAGATGGAAAGAGAGAAGAAAATGAGTGATGAATGTAACAGATTTGCACGTGGTCTACACTACTCCTTTGTTGACAAAATGCAAGAATGGTGGATAGACATCAATGTTTGTTACACATGGTTTGCACTACTTGACGCTTGAATGAACCACTTTGGATGAAAGACAAATGAATGGAAGGTAAATAAAGAGGTCAAGCAAACGTGCTTTGATACCATATTGAAATGAGAGAGGAAAAAATGAGATTGATCTCAAATTAAAAATCCTTCATTCACATTACACTACAAACAATTACAAAGTATTGGCATTATAAAGCCATTATTCCCATATAAAACTATTTATAGGAATATAACTACCTGAACTAAATTTATTTATTAAATTAACAAAAGCATGTTAATTTATTTATTTAACTATTAATTATTTTATTTCATGTACTAAATTCTAACATTTTTATGTTTTTGGCAAGTTTAAATTTGATCATAAAAAACATAGCAAACACTTGGCAAACAGATTTGGCTGATTTTGTCTCTTGGACTTCTTGGTAATCAAGTATTTTTTCAAGTTTTATTCCACAAAACTTTCTTGGCCTTGCTTCATAAACAATAAATACAATCACAAATTAAGGTCAAATAGGGTTTATCTACCAATGTGTGCATACCTCACCTTTTTAGGGGTGATTTTAAATCTTCATCCAAGGAGTGGGTGAATAGGGTATACCAAGATCATGGACCACCTTGATACCCCTCACCTTGAAAGAGTGTAAACTCTAGAAAGAAACCTTACACCTCAACCATGGACAGACATGGTACATAGCTTCAAGGTACGATTCGCATCCCTTGCACCACACTAGTAAACAACCAAACAAGTCTTGGTCTCTAAAAATAAGAAGTTTCTAGTGACTCGGTGAACACCACTAATACAACATCAAACGTGAAACACTAAAGCCTCTATCCAACCTTCGTATGGTCTATACACCCACACTAAAATTGGCATGCATGGTGTACTTCACTGGATAGAGTTACTGACTTTCACCTTCACCATTTTGATATAGTCCGCCCAAAAAAACATGCTTTGGGTCATTCCCAATGAGTTCTCCATTAGGATGTCTCTCAAAGGCAAGCCCACTAAAAGATTGCTATGTGTTTCTCTTGCACCCAAGATCGCACAAAGTGTGAGGGGAGAGGATACGCACACAACACTCTTGGGATTAACATAATGTGCAAAAGCACCAAACGCTAAAGACACTTGTTCTCTTTAAGCACCAATTCCAAATGTTCATACTTTAAAAATCGTAAACACACAATGGAACCCTACAAGAAATTGAATTAGTAGTTTGGATAACGATGTCTTCTCCCAATGATTGCCACAAGTTGTAGATTAGATATTAGTAACACAGAAAACCTTTGCCCTAATGAATGCAAAAATCATAAAATGAAAATATCAAATTTATACCCTCTTTTTGTTGTGACAGTCAGTTGTAGTGCACAGAGACTCGGATGTGTCACACAGGCACGGTGCAAAAATAGAAAATTATGATGAATAAAATGTCGACTATGGTGAAGGAAATGTCAACTACGGCATTTGGATAAATGATTGTGGTGTTTTGTCAAATGATTGTGGCATAGAAACCCTAGGCTGCAAAAACACACAAATCTTATAAAAATAGCAAGACTAATGATGGATATGACATTATGATATTGCTATCAGGATTCAACCGTGTAGTTTTTGAGTCAAACTCATTGACCCATGATTCATGAGTAGTGGTTCACAAGAACCCGTCTCTCATGATAATGAATGGTCCACTTAGCACTCATTGCATCTAGGTGATGCTCACAGGAGTGAAGCATTGGTCCGTCCTAGGAGGTCACCCATCCCAGTACTGCTCCAGCTCAAGCGCGCTTAACCACGGAGTTTCCCCCAAGGTTAAGCCCACTTAGCATCACCTAGATGCAATGAGTGCTAAGTGGACCATTCATTATCATGAGAGATGGGTTCTTGTGAACCACTACTCATGAATCATGGGTCAATGAGTTTGACTCAAAAACTACACGGTTGAATCTTGATAGCAATATCATAATTTGACACGCTGTGGAAGAAACCTCCTACTTATGGATATGACATTAACAGACTGTTAAAATGTCAAAATAATAACCAGTAACCTAGAAAGTGCCCTAAAATTAGAATAATTGAATAATTCAAGATTTTGAACAATAATAGATAGATGTAATGTTTTGGGTGACAATTGTGACTCTATGTTTAAATGATTGTGACATTTGAAACCTTGATTGCGTAATTCTATGGATCAATTACAGTGAACTCTTAGAAATCAAAATTTTAGTAGTTCACGTTAGGTTCACCAAATGTAGATAGGATTTTCTAAATTTGGGGAATATGCATGAATCAATAATAGAAACCGCAACTATCTAATCCAAGCTATAAAGACTCTAGTCCAACAATGAAGTACAAATGAACATAGAAATCACAATAATAAAGCAATAAATCTCAAAATCTCTGTCATAGTTGAATCACCTTCATTGCTCTTCTCCATTTTGCTTTATTTGTTCTTAGAAATGTAGTATGTAATATACTCAATGAGCTTGATGTTGACAATTGATAGCTTGATCTCTCGATAGCAAAACTTCAAAGATTGTGGTTATAAGGTTGAAATGAAGATAATGACTTGCTTTTATAGAAATCCCAATTTAAATGAAGGGCTAGGATTAGATGATGAGGTATGACGATCAATGGACAAGGTTAATTAAGACAAAGATAAGGATGAATGGACCAAAACTCAAGAAAGTAGTTGAGATTTAGGGCTTAGCTAAGAAAAGGATAAATTAAATAATAAGAAACATTATTTAATTTAGGGAAGGGTGAGATGAATAATTAAATAATATTTAATTATAGAAAAAAGGTGGAATGCTAAATATTAAATAATTAAAATAACTATTTAATAAAGGGGACAAATGATAAATAATTAAATAATTAAAATAATTATTTAATTATAGAGGAAAATGATAATAAATAATTAAATAAATACGTATAGAAAAGGATAAGTTAGTGATGTAATCTAAATAAAATTGATATTTACTTAAATTAATCAAAGGTAGAATAAGGTAAAGTGAATTAATTAAATAATTAAGAATTATTTAATTAATAGAGGAATTATGACATTAGAAAATAATTAAATAATTAAATTTATTTAATTATGCAAGAAAGAAGACGACTCCATGATAAAATGTTACTTGCAGGCTTGGGACATTTTTTAGTGTCTACAACTTCATCTATGACAAGGATGTTAAATGTTTATGCAAGATTACATAAACTAGTTCAATCGATTGATAATGCTACTTCGAGTGACAAATCTAGCTATATCTCTTATTTTAAAGTTCAAGAGTGGATTACAAGAACCTTTATTTAGGGACTTGAAATACACTACCCTTGCAACATTAGATGATGCATTCAAACAGGCACAATTGGAAAAATAAAATCATATTTCTCAATCTTGAGCATCTCAAACTTCATTTTCTATAGGTCCTACCAAAACATTGAGTTCTCAGCTAGAAAAAAAATTAAAGAGAAAAAATATTTCTCCTCCTTCATCTTCTTCTCATTTTCCTTTTGATATTAAGAAATCTAGTAAATTTTGTAATTATTGTAAAATAAGGATCATGAAAATTCTAAATGTTTTAAATTGAAGAAGAGTTTGATTGTATAGTCTCCAAATGTGGTAAAGAAGAATGTTCCCATCAAGACTTCTAGTGATGACAATACATATGATGAGTTGAAAGGTAGACTAGATAAGGTCACCTTGATGAACCATCATTCTATTTCAATGGGATATGACATTTTTTTTGTCACTCGTTCTCACCTAACACATGATTTATTTGTGGATTATATCATTGAGAATGACAAAAAAAATTGATCGCAAAATCAATTGTTAACAAACTATATTTTTTGATGGATTCACATACGCATCCATATTCACTTGGACGGAAGGATAATGGTTCATCCTCTCAAATCAAACACACTTCCATTGTGTCTTTTTCATTTGGTTCCAAATTTATTGATAAGGTCACTTGTGATGTGACCACTATGGATTGTCATAGTCTGTTACAAAGTAAACCTATCAATATGATAGGAAAAATTATTATGACACCTTTAATAACACATGTACATTGTAATAAGATAATAATAATAAATTATTAATTAAATGTACTAAAAGCACCACTAATTTGATACTTAGTTGTAGAGAGGAACAAAAAACTATCTATCAAGGACAAGAGCTTGATTTAATTTTTATAAGGCCACAATATGATGATTCTAACTTGCAAAAGTCACTATGTCGAAACCATATGCTACTTTTGAGAAATTGTTGTAGTCATTTTCACATTTGTCCTAGGAGCGAAAAGAACTTCCCCTAGAATGAGGAATCAGTCACAATCAATTCTCCGAGGTGATGAGATCACAAGGAAAATTCAAAATTTATTTTCTAGAATTTTCATCAAACCGAGTACCTCCCCTTGTGCTTCACCAATTTTTCATGTGTTCAAGAAGAGATCACCATAAAAAATTGATATCTACTTCCTTGCATTGATGAGATTTTGGATCAACTTCATGGTGTCAAATGCTTCTCTAAGATTGATCTAAAAAGTGGATATCATTAGGTAAGGTTTAGGAAGAGGACACATGAAGACAACTTTCAAAACTTAAATGAGTCTTTTTGAGTGGCTTATGATTCCATTTGGTCTCACTAATGCTCCCACCACTTTCATGAGATTAATGAATGAGGTATTTCAAGATTGTTTGGAAGAATTTGTTATATTCTACTTAGATGATATTCTTATATTTTCTCACATTTAGAAAGTATATCTTCAACATTTGGGACCTATTATTTGCACACTTCAATAGAACAATCTAAATGCCAACTTTCCTAAGTGTTTTTTCGGTTATCTACATTCATCTCCTATCTTGGATTTGTTATTGATGCACAAGGAATTTGGGTAAATCCTAAAAAAGTGGAAGTTATTCTCATGTGGCCAACACTTTTGACTCTCATTGATTTTTTCTTGGTCTTGTCAACTTCTATCACAATTTCATCGTTCATTACTGAAACATTGCCACAACTTTGCATTGATTGAAAAAGTCTAATGTTGTGTTTAAGTGGATAGAGAACCATTTTCATGATTCCAATGCACTAAAAGACAAGTTATGTTTTATATCCATTCTTGTACTATCAAACCTCTCAAAACATTTTAGATCAAGACATATGCTTCACAATATATGTCCTATCATTCAAAAACCTTCTTTGTTGCTAAAAAACTACTCCGCATATGATAAGGAGTTACATACATTGGGAAAACCCATCAAGTATTGGAGAAATGATCTTTTGATAAATGAAATAATTGCCTATACTGGTCACTTGCCTCTACAATTTCTCTAATCTCATAACAAAATTAAAGAAGCTAAGCATGTGAAGTGGGCTTCATATTTACAATAGTTTCACTTGGTCATCAAGTATAAGAAAGGGAACACAAACAATTTTGTAGATTGTTTAAGTCATCTCCCATGATTAATGCTTTAATTGTTGTGATCACTTATCATTTAATATGGTCTTCTCAGTATTCTCAAGATCTTGATTTTGGTCCAACCTACACAACTCTTTAGAATCCTGCATCTTCTAATTTAATACTTTTTTTATATTTTTACATGAAGGAAGGATTGCTCTGTAATTTGATAAACTTTGTGTTCCTTGAGATCATCAAAATTCTCTTCTCAAGGAGGTACACTCTACTCTCTTTTGTAGTCATTTTGGAAAGAAAAAACACTTCATCATTTGTAGCATTAATTTTGTTTGCCTCACATGCAACAAAATATTCTATATTTCCTCAAGAGATGTGTAGTCTATTGCCACTCCAAACTGATAAATAGAAATATGGGATTGGGCAGTCCTTTGTCCATTCCTACTCAACCTTGGGAAAGCATTTACATGTACTTGGCTAGTGGTTTTCATTGACTATTCATTGGCATGATTGTGTTTTCACGGTTCTCAATCGATTCAATAAGATGACTAAGTTCATCCCATGTTGTAAGACAAGTTCTACATATAACAACCTAATTGTTGTTTACTCTATTTGGCGATCTTTGGTCTATGTACTAGCATTATTTCTAATCATCTCATATTTTGTGGGTCGTTTATGGTAATACTCATGCACGATTTTGTGATTTTCCCTTAACTTCATTGCTTATGGATGGACTCAAGTTGTGAACTAGAATCTTGTACAAATTTTGAGATTTACCATGTTAGAGTTCTCTTTCCAAGTGGGATTTGAACCTAACCCATGTCGAGCATACTTACAACTAGGTAGTTTACTCATTTGTAGGTCACTCACCATTTGAGGTATGTATTATTTTTTAGTCTTTGACTCCATATGAGTTTCCCTTATCTTTGATTTCTCCTATAACTATGCATATTTAGAAAAATAAAGATAAGGCCCACTCCTTCATCTAACTTAATTCTAAAGTATTTAGATTCTTCATAAGACTCAACAAAGCAAAAATAAATTATAGATTATCATTTGTCCCTTATCATTTTCAAGATGGTGATAAAGTTTAGTTATGCTTAGATAAACATCAACTCAAGGAGAAAGCACACAATAAGGTCAAGCCACTTCACTATGGTCCTGACACTATTCTTCAGAAGGTGTTTGACAATGCTTTTAGGCTTGATTTTTTGACATTGTTGGGCATCTTTGATGTCAATGTTGATCTTCTCAAAAAACTACAATGAATCAACATTAGAGATTGAACTTCCTATTAGTCATCCTATCGATGTTGTTCCTAATTTTTAGCTTCCATTGAATTCTAATTGAGTTTTGGACACAAAGACTCATCATAAAAGCATCGTTCAATTCTTACCTTATTGCCAAGCAAGGTCAACTTCAAATCTAGCTTGTTGGATCTCTTGCCACTAATTGTCTCGAGATTTTCTTTCTATTTTAAGTGTTGGAGTCCAATGCTACTATTATTGGGAGGAATGATGAGGATTCATATGGTATAGCATATGATTATTTTATTAGTTTTTATCCATGTAAAAGGTTAAAGGTAAAAGTCAAAAGCTAAAGCTTAGTTGCTAGGAGATTAGAATAAAATGCAGCTAATTGTTAATTTGTTGATATTTAGTCTTTATAAAATATTTCCACATCCTTTAATTTAGGCATATTTGTGGCTACATAATTGAAAATTTGCTTCAAATATGCAGTGGAATTCAAATTTGCAATTTGTATTGGTTGCAAAGATTAATGTCCTTTGTAGAAGCTTATATTTTGTTACTTTTGATTAGCTTGTTATTCCATATCATCTAAAGTTTGGCTTCCATCTATAGATAATCATTCCTTATAATTTGGTTCAAATCCGAAATAATTATTTGACCCCCTAATTTTTAGTTCAAATTTAATCTTGGGCCCAATTTGACTTTGTATCCATTGCTTGTTGTCTTGAGCATGAAATGTGTGATTACATAGTAGTTGTTGTATAAAAAGATAAACCCTACTTTCATTCTTGATATCAAAAGGATTGATTGGGCATCTCTTATTCTATCACATTGTCATTTATAGAACACAATAGTGCATCATGAGCTAGCATCAGCATCAGTGACAAATTAAGCATCTCGCATGACTACTTGACTTGTCTCAAACCTTTAAATTAGATACTGGGGAGGAGATCCTTGCACAATAAACTTCAAAGGTATCATCTATAGATACCACTCAATCCAAATATAGAGGCGAGTGGATTTTTGCATGTCATAGGCACACAAGTCATTTCTATAGCAATAGGTCATTTATGTGTATTAGATTTAAATTCATAGACACAAAAATGATCTAAAGTAGAGCAAATTATTCAATGATCTATCAAGACATTCCATTTTCAAATCCAAACACAAAGCATTAACTCTTATCTTAAACATAATCCACAACAAAATTCATTGAGTTGCACACAAAACAAAATCCTTAATTCTTTTTGTTATTTTGAAAAATATTCTTGTATCTCATATACTATCTCAAATCTTAATTTTAAATTTATTGTGACCCATGATCTTACACCCAAGAGTGAAATAAAGATGAATAGGGCTCACAAGTTGTAGGCCAAATCTTTTAAAAAAAAAACAGCAAAAAGCCCACTTCTATATATGTTAACATCTTGTCACTTACAAATATATTATCTCCTTGGATTAAAAAATTATATTGTCCACTCCACCTATTATGTAAACCTCCATTATTAATTTATAAAGTACTTGCCCACTTGCAAAAAATACTCCACACAACACAACCATTAAACATACAAGCAATCCAATTAACCTTAAAAAATACTGTTCAATTAGTGATGTGGGATTTCCACAATCCATTTTGAATGTAATTATGTTGTTTCTGAATTTGATTGTGTGTAAGTTTTTTCATCCACATTTGGGATCACACACTCCATGATCATCATCAAATAGAGAGAGTTGAAGAGAAAAAACGATTAGTTGCAGGCAGTTTAATAAGAGGGGGAAGCATGGGAAAGGAAAGGAAAAGAAATGTCCTTTTATAGTCCACGATACTAGGCGATCTGTTTTTGGGTCTGCATATGGCTTAAGTATATGTGACTCCTCGTACTCCCAATATGAGAGAGGCACCTAACTCGTGCTCCACAATACGAGGCATGCATACCTTACCCCTTGCAGGATTTGAACTTGTGACCTCTCTTTCAAGAGTACAAATTCTAAGAGAGGGAGAGATAGAAAGGACACAATCCTCGAGAAGAATCAAAAGATTGAAAAAATTAATACAATTCATGATCAAAAAATTGTAAAAATTAATACAATCCATACCAAAAAAAAAAAAACTGTTCTAGTTACCTAATAACCTGTTCATACAAGCTACCTAATAATCCTTAAAAAACATTGTTCAGACAAAGCTTACCTTAATAAGCTTAAAAAATACTGTTCACCCATTAAACATACAGGCTAATTGATTATCCTTCCAAGATTACTGTTTTGTATTAACCTCATTTCTACATAGAGACGACAGAGCACTAGATTGTCTACTCTCAGGTCCTGATACTTGCATGCTGTGCAAAACCCATTAATAATTCTGTCCAGATCTGGTTCTCGTACTTCTGTGCCCTGTAAAACCATTAACAATTTTGGCCAGTTCTGGAACTGGTACTTGCACGCTTTCCAAACCCATTCCTCATTAACCAGGTACCCTGTAAGCTCTGTGACATTAGTTTTTTCTTTTGTTTATTAGGGGCTGCGCGAACGCATGCCCCCTCTACCAAATATTATGACGTGCACTCACCCGAATAGGTGATGCTAGAAACATCCCCCTCCTCTGAGTGCAATGGAGGTGATGTTCCCAGGCCATTGGCCTTCCTGATCACCAATTGACCCCGCCCAGGTATGTATACTTCACCAGAGCATCACTCACCATTTTAAAGCACAGGTTCTCTCATTTGTTTTCTGCTGTTTGCATGTGGGATTTTATTTCTTTGCATCTTTGGACCCTTTTCAAGGTTTTAGTGCACTTCAATGGACGCCATTTTTCAAGCGCTGTTAATAAGGTGGAAGGCTATATAAAGTTTCTGCGCAGGTTTGGGCGGCAATCAAAAACTTATTTATTTCTTACCTTGATTTCCTGCTCCGTGTGTCTCATTGTTTTGCTTTTTTTTTTGTTTTTTTGGGTTCTATTAGCCTTTCGTTTCTTTCTAATTAAAGGTTAGCTAATAGTATTTGTGATACTTCCATTTCCCTTTCCTTCTAAGATGGACTCTCCACACTTTAGGGGAAGCAAGGCATGGCCTTATTTAGGTTTTTTTTTTTTTTGCCTATGGTCTAATAAATGTTAAAACATCTTAATATTTTGCATGTTTTTGTGTAATTCAAATTTTATAAGATTATAAGTTTACATATTTTTTTCAAAATTAATTTGAAGATGTGATGGAATTCAAGTTAATAGATCATGCGAGGGTAGAGGGTCTAGTTCGATTGGCTAAAGCATCATGTTGCAGGCAAGAGGTCACAAGATCTAGTCTACCTTTTGTCCCCATGGTACTTGAGGGCGTGTCGCGCCAATGTCACCGGTCGCGTGAAAAAAGTTTACTAAGTGCACTACAATTTAAGGGTGGCTACCTAATTCTTACAGTCTAAAAAAAAGATTAATAGATCATGCAAAATATTATCAACATATTGAATCATTGCTTCTCCTACATGAATTGAACTAGATGGTGCACTTTGAGAATAGATGATTAATATTTGTGTAATCCAATAGTAAAAAAGAGAGACTTCACCAAACTTGATATTAGGATCAAGTCCTCCTCCCTTTTAGTGAGCCCCACATCCCAAAAATATTTCCCAAAAAAGAAACATTACATTCAACAAAACAAAAGTGCATATTGGAGCTCTTAATTTAGCTCTCTTTTTCTCTAGAGGCTAAGATGAAAATAACTAGGCATTTGTAGATGTTTGGCCAAAACTCTATAAGATTTTTCTCTTGTCATATTAGAACTCATTCCTTCTATGAAAATCCACATGATATTCAAAGATAAGTTCAAATTCAATCATGAGGATGTTAAATCCATTCTCATGATTTAGTCATTCATTCCTAACCATCTTCCCCATATAATTGTAGTTTAGGTACCTTATAATCAGTGGAAGGATAAGATACATCTCACTAAAGCCCATCTTCATAAGTATTTGTTTCACTTATGTTATTATTGGATTGGTCCCTTTCCTATTAAGGAAAAGCTCAATTCTATGTAGCTTCTTAAGTATTTCTCCAAAACTTGGTATAAAAAAATAAAATTTATTGCCTAGAGAACATGTTTTATTTATAAGGGTTGCCATTGAGAAAGTACCTATAACATATATATCAAGTATGGTAATAGAATGCAAGAAAAATATTAACAAATGAAATGTATAGTACTTGCACAAGTCGAAAGATATTCAACAAAGTTTTATCCCATTCAATCAAAATGTTCATATTTAACAATATGAAAAATGACTTTTAGTTCATTTTCTAGATGATTGTTCAACTTCTACTATAGCTAGGAAATATAAAATATTATCATGCTACTTTTTAGGATTGTGTATATTAAATTGTTATACATCCCCCTTAATCTACAAGGATAATGGTAAAATAAATTGCTTGTGTTGTACATTGGGAAACTTGTTTATTGTGCCTCGTTTGCTTGATATGAAGCTCTAGTGTTATGCAAAAGGTTTTTCTTTAGTAATAACCTGTTCACTTATGTAGTTTTTCAAGAACCAAAATATAGAATTGGTATTTAAACTTTAGTTTATTTTCTCAAGTCAAGTTAGCTTTCTATGATGCCTTATCCCATTTTGAGAGAGTACCATATGCATTTGTAGTGAAAAAATTCTCCACTATTTTCTATTCTATGTGATGAATTTTGTAGAAGATTATTTAGTTTTTAAATTTGGTGTGTCTTTGAGTGAAAATTGGAGTACCCTAGTTGATTGCACCCATGAGTAGTCCAAGTGTGCTAGCTACACCATGTTAATTAAAATTAGATATAACCTAGGTTAGTTGCACACAAGTAACATAAGAGTATGTTGAAGTGTGCGCTAAATGTCTTAACTTTATATCAAGTGAAAAAATATGAATTGCTTGTCATCCAAAATGTTGACACAAAAGGTATTCTTGTGTTGGAAAGACTAGATTGAAAATGAAGGTTTATGAGTATCTTACTCCATGTATAGACATTAAAAACTAATATGAAGTATGTAATCTCAGGGGTTTAGGGGTTGAGTTAAACATTACTTGTTGAGATGCTATAGTGATAAGTGACAATGTGTTGTAATTTGTAATATGTTGTAATGACAAGTTGTCAATAGACAATATGAAAAATCTTTAATAACCATGCTTGAAGAAATCAACACTTGAATAATGTTGTTCCCACTTGTAAGATGAGTGGGGATAGCTACTACAAAAGCTCCTTGGAAAGAGAACATACATGAACCTATGTGTGGAGATGCACAAATCAATTATTCCCTCTTGGGTTTTCATCATGAGTCTTCATTAAGTTTACATTTTAACTTGTATCTTAATGGTAAGAGTTGTAATCCACCCTTACATGTTTTCAACTTACAAATTGTGTATAGAAGTATGATCAACAAGGGAAAAAATCCAAAACATCAAATAAGTTGTAAATTAATTTGTATATCTTTTGGCATCAATGTGTTCATTATCAATATCCCAATTAAAATGAAAAATCATAGGTACAAAAATTCACTACTCCTATCAATATCATAGAGATTGAGTGCATAATTATCCTCTAAACTCTATGATTCTCTTAGTAGATTGTCGCTCGATAATATAAGTATCTACAATACTCAATTCATCATCAACTTGATTGATATTAACATGTATATCATGGGTAGACAAACTCGATAAGATTTTATACCATTTCTCAATAATATATGTAATGCTTAGCTAACCTACATGAGTAGCAGAGTTGGCTTGGGCCATGGGTTTTATCCCCATAGGTTTTGGGTTCAACTCTAAGGCTCGGTTTTTCCCAATGCACGTGGTTTTTTGGTGATTGCATGCATCCCCAAGAGATTAGTCTTGCCTCAGCTTGCCCCTTCCTAAGCCCCAACTTGGAAAAAAGTAAGACCAAGGCAAGGTGGGTTGGGTGTCAGGCTGAATCATCAGGATACCCTTGAGTCACCAAAATAAATAAAAATAAAAAAATGTAATGCTTAGCTCATTATCAATTGGATCAATAGCAACATTGACATCAAGATTCAATGAGTCATCATCTAAAATAGTGGATTGGACTCTCCTATGAGTCTTTGATAATAAGTGAGCCTTAGTTTACAAATTGGAATGATCTATCCATCCAAAATGTATATGCCTCATTAATTTGGTATACAACTATCTTACATAAGAGTGTTTTGCAGAATGTATGTGTTGGCCACATGATAGACAAGGATATAAATTAAAACAATCAATAGAAGTATGTCTTTGACATCACTATGACAATATGTTTGGATTTGATGGCATAATTGATATCCTATCAATTTCAAATGGATGACTAATAGGAGAAAACTTAGCTTGACTATTATTTTGAGTGCCTTTGAAAATAATTTTAATAGTTTTTGAATATTATAGTACGTGAAAATTCATAATACTTATATACCCTAAACCAATACAATGATTTTTCGGTTTTATTCTCTTAGACACACATTCTATGGAGATTCAACAATGGGAGGACTAACAAGTATTGTATCCATCGTGTGTTTTGACAACAAATTTTAATTTAGGATCATCAACTTTATTTTGTGACACATGAGGGGGCTCAACACTACTTGAAGAAGGAACATCAAGATTTTTCTTCTCTATAACACTTTTATGTGAAGAAGAGGGGGCTTATCACTTTTACTCATGGAATTTTTGTCCTTAGCAACCTTTTCAAGTTGAATTGATTGAAGAAAGAACATCACTATTGACAACATCGTTATTCCTTGTTGAGGAACTAGTCTATAATCTTATATTTGATCTTGCAACATATTGGTTTCTTATCGTAACATCTCATAGTGGTTGTAAATTTGTATAAAAAAAGAATTATATTAATGCAAATGTTCTAATATCATATTTACTCCTTTTTTTGTTACCAATAATTTGATGTATAATGTGAACACGATTAAAAAAATTACATACCATTATGAGTTATGTTCCACTAATTCTTCTTGGAGACAATACAATTCACAACACCTGGTGACTTGCTATCAAGTGGAGATGGATTACTTCCTTATCACTCCAAAAGGTTTCCTTTTCTATATACCACTACACCAATACACCAAACCTCTTGATATGCTATCCCTTTTGATATACTTGTTACTACATGGAAAAATCCCATCCTTTAATTATAATCATTGATGCATGAAAGTGATATAAAAACATGCAAGAGCAGAGAGGTTTGTGGGACATATGCAATATATAAAAATGATTTGTCCTATCAATGTCACTTGCTTACAAGAAAACATTTTTTTACTAATAGGATTTACATCCTACAATAGCAAAAAATGGGTAATAGGGGGAAATAAAAATTATAGTGTCCTTGTTTCTCCTCAATAATTTATAGGGATGAAGCCACATATTCCATTGTTTCAATTATGTTTAAGAATTGGTTATAGTGGTTTAATTGTGATGAATTGACTCGTAAATTTGAATGAGAGGTACCTCAAATATCAAATTTTGTGATTTAATTGATTTACTAATTTTATTTTGAATTTTAAATTCTGTAAAATAAAAATAAATAATGACTAATAATTTGAGATATCCCCTCCCAAAATATACTAAATATAATCTTATAAAATAAAATTTCCTTTCACTAATTTTTAGTACACCTGTGACTATATAGAATGACTCCCATTTTAATGTCCCCACATATTTAAAAAGATATCTATCTTGAATTACTATAATAAAAATGTATCCTACTTTAAAATCCATAAAACTACATTACTCTTAGATTTTTAAAATACCTCCTCTAAACCTAAACCTAAACCTGAATCCTAAAGTTTAAATAAATATAACTTTCATTTAAGCAGTAGGTGAGTCATGGTAGAGTAGAAATGAGTTTAAAGTTCAAGAATGTGAAGAACCATAGCAGTGATGTTGGATTCCAAGCCATGAGTGGGAGTGGTTCCAAAAAAACATGTACAACTTAAGATGCTAAAAAAAGCTTACTTGAATGGCAATTGGAACAAGTTTTGGAGCACACTACAGTGGAGATGATATTTGTGTTGTATGGAATATGTTTATAAAAAAGAAATGATAATAGTGTTGTCATATTCTCCATATACTTTGTTGATTTCATCTTAATATTTATCTTTAGATTTATAACTTCCTTTGGTCAATTGGTCTTAGGAGGAAATTCAATACTTAGATGTTTATAAAGTTGTGCTTCAACGTATGCAATAGAGAGTGTGTGTCTATGGGTCACATTTCATTTTTAAAGGTCATGGTTTCCTTTGTGAGTAATAAATCTCATCAAATTTTCTCGTGGGATTAGTAGCTAAGTGCATAATTTATGGGTGTGGCATGAGCTAGATACAGTTGTTTGCTTATATGAGAGAAAAAAATAGGGTTTCAATAATAGATATTGCTAGAGCACATTGAGTGCATTTTACATAGGCATATTTTTTTTTAAGCACATATATTAAATGCGGTACATGACTTAAACTAAATACACATATTCAAATAGTCATGCAATGGATTTTAGATGAGAGTGTATGCATGAGTGGTGAAAAAAGAGACAAGAACAAATCACCAAAATAAGGAATAAAAAGATAAGATTGTGTTGATCTTTAAATTTTTAGAAACTTTATGTGAGTTTTTTTTTTCTTAATTCACAAATCATTTTATTTTTAAGTGATGCATTTTGGAGTATAATGTGTTAGAGCCTAGCTATGTAGACCTCAAATTTTATAGATTTGGTTGTGTTTACTCATGTATTATGGTGGCTTTGTGCTAACCTACCTTTGATAATCAATTTGAAAAAAACATAAGTGAATTTTCTCTTTGTCATTTTTTTCTCAGATATATTATGTGACATCCCTTGTATGTTCATCATGATATAGTATCTCCAAAAAATTCTAAATAATTCTAAGCGTTGAAGTTGGAGGGATCATTTCCTTAGGTTTTGTAAGTTGTCAAAATTTTGAGTTTTTGGTGTTTTCCATATTGTCATATCCTTCCTATCGATCATGATAAACCACTCATGCACTTGGATAAGTGTTGGTTTTGTTATTTTTTTGGGGATTTTATTTCATCCATCCCAAGTTTGACCATAAAAAAATATTGTATAAGTGGATCGTTGGACCTAATCACCAATTGTACCTATTCCCTTGCATTTTTACTCACAATCACTGGTCCTTTTCTTTTTAAGATTTTCTATTTTATTTTCTTTGGGGATTCAAACTTTCTCATCCCTAAGAACCATTTTATTCCAACCCATTCCATCTTGTTCATTCATTAGTTGAAGAATTGACTAAGCGTTTTAAAGTTGTATGATTGGCCTTACCTACATACATTTCCATCCAACTTTGATTCCTTAATGCTAACATCATATTTTCATGCTAATAAATTCTTAAGTTTATCAAGTTAGAAGATAAATCTATCCATTTCCCTAATACCCTATTCCATGCTCCCTTGAACCTAACTCCCACTTTAATATTTTCCCTCTTTTAGAATCAAATTTTTGGTCAACCCTTAACCTAATACTTATCTTCCCATTAATTAAAATCCCAAAACTATAAAAATTCCCTCATTCATCCTTTCAGAGTCATAATTTTAATAGACCCTTATTAGCATGAGGTATAAGTTCTCCCCCACATCCAAAATTTGACATTTGTGCCCTTTTTTTTCATTTTTTTTAACTCATTAGAACAACCTAAAAATCCATGTGGATGTTAAAAAAGGGAAAAATATGCCATAAAAGTACAAATAGTTGATAGTGATTATTTTTTTATTCCTTGAGGAGGATTAGACATGGCTTTGCCATACAATTAAGTAGTCTCAATGGTGATTTGCTAGAAGCGATTAGGGTTTTCATTTATTGGCTAAAAAGGCCTTGCACCTACCAAAAGAATACCCAAAACCACCTATTTTCACCTATCTCATGAATTTGAAACTAATTGATGTCATGACCATGTTTAATTTATTACAATAAATTAAATCTTGTTAGGAGCAGATCCTCATACTATCTTGAATGGTTTTCATTATGTATTTCATTTATTTTTTGTGTGTTTTGCCTGTTGATTGGAATACAACTAGTGAGGAAATTAATGATGGATATTTATGGTAGGATTGTAATTATGGTTGGCATTTTCTTCAACCTCAAGTATTATGTTTTTGAGACTATATGATGAAATTCTCGATTTCCATGACATGATTTCCTTTTGCACACTCTATTAGTCATATTTTTTATGCCCCGATTCCAAATACATGTAAGGGCACTAATTATTATTGTAAAAGGTGTGTTTTTCCCCATATGTATAGGTAAATATCATTTGGTTCAAGAATTATTTCATGTATAACCTTTGTGTATGACTATAATTTAGATTTTTGAGTTTGTTGGTCATTTGTAGGAACCTTGTAAATATTTTTTTTATAAAATAAATATAAGACACTACTTTATTCGTGTCTTGCAAGTTGTCTTCATAAATATTTTGAGTTTGAGGAGATTAAAGTAATCCCCAAATACACATTTTTTGCATTGTGTATTAGATCTCTATTAGTTTGCATCTAGGGGTTGTGGTAAATAATTTCATTACATGTAAGTGAATGCTATGTGAAAATATATCAAACTAGCACGTGAATCTTTAAAATTATTTATGTTTTATTGAGTAGATATTGCATTACTTGGATAAATGGAATTTGAGGCTTTAAGCTCAACGAGATAGATCCAAGTAAATCAAACTCATTTAAAAGCAAGGGTTTGTAATGTTGTTAAGGTGTTTGTTTAGGGTAGACTTTGTGTTGTAGGAATATGCATTGGTTTCATGGTAGAATGTTGACCATACACACTATTATAAATCAAAAATTATCATTTGAAACCTTTTATTTTTTAGTTTTATTTGCTTGTCCATTATGCATAGCCCATTGCTATATTTTTTTTATATAATTATTGTGAACATGTAAATGATAAAATCCTTAGAGGATTGTTACATGAAGTATTTCACTAGGTTAATAATGTTGTAAGTAAATTCCACTAAATACATCTCAAGATATTTGTGACCAAGATTCATCTCTAGTTACATCATTCAACCTACTTGCCTGATAGTACGAGATCTACAATTTTAATAAATAATAACCCTAAACAAAGAACAATACTCAAGGCTAAAAATAGAGTCATATTTGTGTGAGAGTTGACCCAAGTTCTCCTAACTATTTTACCCTTAAAATATCTCTAGGATTACTATCCCGAGCTTGGTAAGGCTCAAAGTGTAGAAGAGGGAAAAACCCCCTTGTTTTTTGGCCTTTTCTAATCCTTGATTTAAGGATGGGTATCTTCCATGTGAAAGATTACTCACATTTTTCACATCTTGGTAAGAGCCTTAAAGTAAGGGGTTAATACAGAAAAGAACACTAACATGATGAAATTTCTTGAAAACTAGAGCCTATGAATTATATGTATGCCAACATTAAATTAATGATTTGGAGGGGCAAAAAATGGGATGGAGGAATGCTCAAAATAAAATAAGTGCTCTGATATAATAGAGTACAAATAGCCTACTCTAATACCAATATTTGGCTAAAAAATGGAATGCAAGAAAAAGATTGACAAATTAAATATATAGGACTTAGACGCATGAAATATATTCAATGAAAGCTTATAACACTGAATCAAAATGTACATATGTGACAATATAAAAATGACTACTCAATTCATCTTCAAGATGATTGATCAAGTTTTAATGTAGCCAAGATATATAAAATATAAAATATTATCCTAATACTTCTAAGATTATGTACATTATTGTTATAATATAGTATAGAGAATACACTTCTCTTTTCTTGTATTCTTGTATCTTTCAACCCTTTGCAAGGCTTGATTGTACTTCAGTGGGTTCTATTTTTCAGGATTTGTTGAAAAGGTGAAAGGCTATATAAGTTTCTACATAGGATTGGGTGGCAATCAAAAAATTATTCACTTCTTCCCTTGATTTTTTGCCTTGATGTCTCTCTTTGATTTGTTTTTGTTCTATATAGTCCTTTATTCCTTTCTAATTAAATGTTAGCTAATAATATTTATGATACTTCCTTGGTAAAGTTATTATTTCCATTTCCTTCTAAGATGGACTCTTCACACTTTAGGAGAAGCAAGGGCTGAATTTGATGGTATTATTTAGGTATTTTGTGCCTATGGTCTAAATTTCAAGCATAAATGTTAATTTTTTTTAACATTTTGCATGTCTTGAGGCCTTCATGAAATATATAGTAATCCAAACTTTATAATACTATAAGGCTCACACAATTATATTCAAAATTAATTTGAGCATGTGATGGAATTCAAGATTAATAGATCATGCAAAATGTTATCAACATATTGAATTATTGTTTTTCCTACATGAATTTAAACTATGAGAATAGATGATTAATATTTATGTAACCCAATAGTTAAAAAGAGGGACTTCACGAAAGTTAATATTAGGATAAATTCTTCCTTCCCTTTTAGTGAGTCACACATCCCAAAAATATTCAGGCCAAAAAAGAAACATTACATTCAACAAAATAGAAGTGCACATTAGAGCTCTTAATTTAGTTCTCCTTTTCTCTAGAGGCTTAGATGAAATTATTAGGCGTTTGTAGATGTTTGGCCTAAAATCTATATTTTTTTTCTCTTGTTATATGGGAACTCATTCCTTCTATGAAAATCCACATGATATTCAAAGATAAGTTCAAACTTAATCATGAGGATGTTAAATCCATTCTCAAGATTTAGGCATTCATTCCTGACAATCTTCTCCACATAATTATAGTTTAGGTACCTTATAATTAGTGTAAGGATAAGATACATCCAACTAAATCCTATATTCATAATTATTTGTTTCAATTATGATATTATTGGAATGGTTCCTTTCATATTAAGGAAAATCTCAATTTTCTATGTAGGTTCTTAAGTATTTCTCCCAAACTTGGTATTAAAAAAAAATTATTGCCTAGAAAACATGTTTTATTTATCAAGGGCTACCTTTTAGAAACTACCTACAACATATATATATCAAGTATGGTAATGGAACGCAATAAAAATATTAACAAATAAACTTTATAGTACTTAAACACTTGAGTAGAAAGATATTCAATGAAATCTTATCCTATTCAATCAAAATATACATATGTAACAATATGAAAATGACTTTTAGTTCATTTTCTAGATGATTGTTCAACTTCTACTATAGCTAGGAAATAAGAAATATTATCTTACTACTTCTAATATTATGTACACTATTGTTACACTCCCCTTAATCTATAAGGGTAGTGGTAAATCCATTGTTTGTGTTGTGCATTGGGAAACTTGTTTATGGTGCTTCATTTTCTTGATAAGAAGCTCTAGTTTTATGAAAAAAAAATTTCTTGAGTAATAACTTGTTCACTTATGTAGTTTTTCAAGAACCAAAATATAGACTTGGTATTTAAACTCTATTTTTTCAAGTCAAGTTAGCTTTCTATGATGCTATATCCCATTTTGAGAGAATACCATATGGATTTATTATGAAAAATTCATGACAATTTTCTATTATATGTGAGGAATTATATAGAAGAATATTGTTTAGTTTTTTTTCTTTGGTGTTTCTATAAGTACATTTTGGAGTACCCAATGTTACAGATTCAATTTTTGTGGATCTATTGTAAGTTTTTTGCCCAATTTTTATTTTCCTAAGTGTTAAATGGGGTATTCTTTAGTTTGTTGGTATTTTTCCTTTTGTTTAGTTTTTGTTCCTTAACCTAATATTTTGTTCATGGATTTTTTCACCCCTTTGTTGAGGTTTTAAAACCTTTTTTGGGGGCCAATAAGGTTCTCACAACCTTGTCAACATCCAATGAAGTTTCTTGAACTTCCTTTGTCATTTTATTTTTTGGCTAAGTCTTAGTATTTCAATGTTTTGATGAGGTTTTGAAATCTCTGTCGAGCATGGAAAAGTTTAGATCACAAACTTTTTGGAGTTCCACTAAGTTTTTCAAAATTCTTTTCTTCCCAAAATAGTTTGTCTTGAAGTTGCCAACATTCTTGGGAGTTTTTTGAAACCTTTGTTGAGGTTCAACAAGATTTTCACAACCTTGTCGAGGCTCGATATTCCAACTTCTTCATTCTCAAGTTTTAAATCGTGTTCATCAATGAGTTAAGGAGGTTGCAAAACCTCTATTATATCTTGATAAGGTTCTCACAACCTTGTCAAACCTCGATAGATTTTTGGCAACTTGTTTGTTGGCTAACAAGGTGGAGTTGTTAGGAAAATGGTGTCTCAACCTTGTAATTACATGAGGTTACTATTTATATTAAGTTTAAATTTGAGCATAAATTGATGAGAAAATTTCCCCAAAGCTTTGGACTGGCTAAATAAGCATGCTCGTAAAGTTTCGTTGTAAGATCATGTCTGAATTTTAAGATATTAAAGTTTTTGTTTTTCAAAGTTTCAAAGTCCATTTCAAAGGCCTTAGAGGTAATTTTTGGGCTTCAAAGTGTCCATAGCTAGTATAGATAGTTTTATCTTGATAGAGAGCTTCACGATCTTTTTGATGGTTCAAATGATTCATCAATTGGACACCCAAATCAAAATTTATGGCCTCTGAAAGTTGGGTCTCCTAAAATTGAAGATGTAAAAATGTGTTGGACACATAAATGAGTTGTAAAGGGGGAGTTACATGTATTCGTGTGTGTTTTGACACATCATAGGCATATATTATTGGAGATAAGGATGGGCACCACTCTTTAGATGGTTTTAGCTCATGGTTTTGTCTAGTACTTTTTGACAGTTTCGTGTATTGTAACTCCTATATATTAGGTGCATGAGATGGTGGCTATGTGAAAGAGTCGTATAGCAATTGATTTGCCTCCATATCTCTATTTAGTGATACTCCTATGTGAAATATTGCTCAGCAAGTATATTGTAATCTTGTTGAATTTTGAATAATATATCGGGTGGCTTTTGGAGTGTGGGGTTTTTCTCTTGAGAGATTTTTCCCCACATAAATCACTATGTTGTGGTATAAATGTTATTTTTGTTTATTTATATTTAATTTTATATAATTGTTCAAATATAAAATTTTTTTGAATAATCCTCCTCTCAATATTAGTGTAGGAATTTATCTCGCTACCTTAGATTCCTTACAAGTGGTATCAGAGCTTGATCACCTTTGGTTTCATTTGTGGGTTGTTGATTTTTTTGAATTAATCCATATTTGAGTGGGAGCTTGTGTAGAAGATACTTTGTGATCTTGTTATAGGAATTTCATATGGCAAGCACATTAGGGAGAATAGAGGCAGTGAATTTTTTTGGAAATGATTTTGAGATGTGGAAGTTGAAGATGGATGATTTGTTAATAGATCAAGATTTGTGGGATGCTATTGATGATAATGTTATGAGGCTTGTAGATCCTACTTTGGTTTCTCAATATGATGTTATGGATCTTAATGCCAAGGGTCTAACCATATTGTGCCTAGAAGACTTTTTTATGATCAATGTCCATGAAGAAACCTCTACACAAAAACTATGGAAGAAACTTGGTGAAATGTATCAAGCCAAATCTATAGTGAACAAGATTTTCTTGAGGAAGAAATTGTATTCCTTGAGGATGGAAGAGGGTGGATGAATTATAGACCACCTGGAAGCATTCAATATGTTGGTAGCTCAATTGGCATAAGTTGGTGTCAAAATGGATGAGGAGGATAAATGTTGTATCTTTCTTTGTTCTTTTCTTGATTTTTAGGATTCTCTTATTATGGCTATTAGGAGTACCTTTTTTATCTTAAAGATTGAAGATATGGTGGGTTCTTTGTTCTCTAAAGAGATGAGGAGGAAGGTATCCATTAGTGCCATGGAAGCCTGAAATGTTCATGGAATACCTAAGGAAAAATGAAATAATATATGAGAAGTGTGATAAATCCAAATCCAAGGGGAGATCCCAATCTCCTAGAAAGACCAAAGTTATTTGTTGGAACCATAGTAAGCCTGGACACTTTCGTAGGGAGTGCAAAGAAGAAAATAAAAAGAAGAGATTTGATTCTAATTCTAAATTTGAGAAGGAAGATGGTGATTCATTCATCTTAGCTTTGGCCACTTGTGTAGGTAATGATGCATGGTTAATTGATTCAGGTGCATCTTTAAACATGACCTCTAATAGAGATTGGTTATCTAAATATGAAGAATTTGATGGAGGTAAGGTGTAATTGTGTGATGATTATTGTTTAAATATTGTTGGTCATGGTAAAGTTAGAATTAGGTTTCCCGATGGTAGAAGAAAAAGGACTAATAGTGTGTTGTATATCCCTATATCAACACAAAATTTGTTAACTATGAGCAAACTAATAGATGGGGGTGTGTAAGTAGTCTTTTTCTAATTTAATATGCAAGATGGTTAGAGGTGTTATGGTGATTGCTTAAGGTGTCAGATATGGCACATTGTATAAACTTGATACGTGCACTATTGAGTGCACAATTGTGCTCTTTTGAAAAGAAATACTGTAGCTACTTCATTGGAAATGTGAGGGTTTCATCAACAAATGATCATGGCTTTTGGGTACCCAAGGGTGCTCTTTCTTTTGAATCAAAGTTACATGTAAATAAGACTATGTTATGACACTAGAGACTTGACCACAATTGAGAAAAGGGTCTAGTGACCTTGAAAAATAAAACCTTGTTGAAGGTTTTCCTAATTGTAATCTTGATTTTGATTTTTGTGAGAATTGTATTTATGAAAAATAAAATTGCGTTCAATTTTACTTGAGTTCTCATAAATCTTGTGGTGTATTAGATCTTATTCATTTTGATGTGTTTGGTCCTATAGATATTCCTTTGATTGGAAAATCCACATATTATGTTTCATTTATTGATGATTATAATAAGACATGGGTATATTTTCTAAAGAGAAAATATGAAGTTTTTAGTTGATTTAAAGAATTTAAAGTAATGGTTGAGTTGCCAACTAGAAAGAAAATAAAATGTTTGAGGAATGATAATGGTGGTAAATTTTTCTCTAATGATTTTGATAGATTTTGTAAAGATTGTGACATTCTGAGACAAATGACAACTTGATATTCTCCACAACAAAATGGAGTTGTAGAAAGAATGAACAAGGCATAGATGAAGAAGGTTAGGAGTATGTTGAGTGGTGTTGGTCTAGAACAAAGGTTTTGGGTTGAAGTTGTTGCCACTACTTGTTACCTAATTAATAAGTCTCCTACATCATCTCTTGTTCATAAAACACCTATAGAGGCATGGCTAGGTCACAAGACTTCACTAAGATATCTTATTTTTTGGTTGAAAGGAATACACACACGTACCAAAGGAGAAGTGAACAAAGTTGGAGAACAAGGTTGTGAAATGTATCTTCATCAAATATAGTTATGGTGTGAAAGGATACAAGCTTTGGGATCTTATAGCATAGAAGGTAATGTAGTGTCAAAAAATGTACTCCTTTACATTTTCACACTATGTTTAGGTCCCTTAATAAATTGGACTTAATTAAGCCTCTAATTGGCCCAATTATGCATTTAAAAGCCTAATTAATCATGTTTTTTGAAAGGGAAACTTGTATTAGACAATTGCAAACATTAATTAAATTGCCTTGGAATTGGAGTGTCCTGGATTTAGGTCCTCCTTAAGTTTAGGACCCCAATTTTAAATATGTTTTAGCAGAATTTTTATGATTCAAATTCAATTTGCAATTGCCAACCTTTGATGTTTAATTTTTGGGAAATTAGAAAATTGCCTATAAATACAAGGTCTTTTTATCAATTCAAATCTAAAAAATTAGAGGTGAACTTCACAAGAGAAAATATTATTGTCAAAAGTGTTCAAGAGCAGATTCATTAGTCATTTGTTGCAGCATTCAAGATCTCAAGCATCATGTCAAAGTTATTTGCATTGATGCATGTTTTTGGAGCTAGCATTGTGATGTAGGTTTCAAGAATTCAAGTCAAGATTCAAGCATCAAGATCAACATCCAATCAAACCATTTCATACAATATCAAGACCTTGGAGAGATGCGTTAAACTTCAGTCCTCTAAGGATCTCCATTCAAGGGTATGGTGAGTTGCAACATAGCATTTTTATTCATCATTCCTTCCATTCATGTTTCATTTCATTTCAAGTTTTAATTACCAAAACAAGGTTTGACCAAGGCAAACCCCTATTCACCAAAAAAAACAAATTTTCCCTCTCTTTGTGTGTTGTAGATTTGTAGGAGAAGGATTGAATATTGATCAAAAGTGCCATTTTGCAAATTCGTCAAAGTTGTCATCAAAGTTGTCAAGCCAAAAAAACTTACGTGCAGAATTTAATTTTGAATTTTCGATTGTGAGATCTAGAGGAATCAGGAGTGCAAATCCAAGAGCAAAGGACTGTAAAAACATATTTTGGATCCCTATAGCAAGACCCATTCACCCTAGGGTAAATCTGCCCCAAGAGGACACTCAACAAAATATTTTGGTGACAAGTGCATAAAATCCTACCCTTCTCAAATCTACCAAAAGTTGATTGTTTCTATTTAAATGTTATGCTTTGAATTGATGACTCGAGTCTTTACATTGCATAATTAGATTTATTTAGTATTTCTCATTTATCTCCCAAAAGTGCATTCTAGGCTGATTTACCCTATCCTCAATCATAAGGAAAAAAGCAATATCTTCATTAAGGTTGACTCGCCTAAAGGTTGAAATTCAATCTTCTCCTAGGGGATCTCTTTTTCTTAATGAAATTAATAGAAAGATAGGTGCATACATTTTTTCACATTTCATTTTGGTGAGACTATTTTTCTATATTTCAGGTAATATATAGTAGAAGAGTTATTTTAGAGAAACTAAGTCTTCTCCTACTACATTGGAACCAAAAATAAATAAACATGAAGATGTGATTCACCTACCTTATACACCTAAGAAAGTTAAATTAAGGCCCTTAGACAAGAAGTTGAGAAGAGCTCATCTAGCTCTGAATATTCAAAAGAGAAGGAAGAACCTCCAACTCGGCTTTTTTTAAGGTTTGCAAGGCATAGACAACCATATGAAAGGTATTCACCTAATAATTGGAGATGTATTTTTGCTTTGAATACTAATTTTGAAAAACCTAGATCTATAGAAGAGGCATTAGGCATGAATGATGCAAAATCCTAGAAGATTGCTACAGATGAAGAAATGGAAGCTTTGAAAAAGAATGATACATGGGACTTGTACCATTTCTCCAAAGACATAAACCTATTGGTTGCAAATGGGTGTTTAAGAAAAATATGGGTCCAGATGGAGGTATTGAGAGGTATGATAATGAAAATTTGATATTATCATATTGCATTTGGGTTTTGTTAAAGATGATAAATATTATAATTATTATCTTATATGTGGATGATATGTTGTTTATTGGTAACATCAAGGTGGTGATTGGTGGGTTCAAACATTGGCTTTTTGACATATTTGAAATTAAAGATTTGGTATCTATAAAAAATATTCTTAGGATAAATATGATAGCAAAGATTGAATACACAAAAAAACATTGATTAAGTTAGATTAAGTATGTTGCAACTATTTTGTAGTATTTTAGCATGCAAAATTATAAAC
The DNA here is from genome assembly GCA_007115665.2 of Sequoiadendron giganteum. Taxonomy (NCBI): domain Eukaryota; kingdom Viridiplantae; phylum Streptophyta; class Pinopsida; order Cupressales; family Cupressaceae; genus Sequoiadendron; species Sequoiadendron giganteum. The sequence goes on along the minus strand of CM021110.1, from coordinate 435,299,441 downwards.
TAATGAGTATTCCGTTTCTTGTTGGAAATCATTTTTCTTTAGATATGTTCCCTAAATTGGATAATAATTTTGAGAATATGTTTAATGTGCCTTACTATTTTTGATAACTTGGCGTATGCAATGGCTTGTACTAGACTAGATATCAAGCCTAAGTAGTGGGAGTTTTGAGTAGGTTAATGTATAACCTTGGCAAGGTGTATTATAATTATGTTAAGATAATTTTTAAATATTTACACAAAAATTCTAATTAAGTTATTTGTGTTATTATGCTACTAATGACATGGATGTGTCATTAGACATACCAAACTTTTTGGATGCAAATTGGGCAAGTGACTTGGATAGTTGAAGGTCCACTAGCGGTTGTATTTTCTTCATTGGTGGTGTAGTGAACTGGATGAATAAAATTCATCCTACAATTTATTTTTCTACTACCATAGTAGAGTATATGGTCACTACACAAGCCTCTAAAGAGGTGGTTTGGTTAGAGATACTGTGTACATGTATTGGTTTTATTCACATGTTTGTTAGAATCAATCATGATAGTTAGAGTGCTATTTTTTTGGCTAGGGATCTCATGTATCATGTTTGTACTAAGCATGTTGATATTTAGTATAAATTTATTTGAGAGACAATAGAGAATGGTAAAGTCATGTTGTAAAAGGTTGACACTTAAGAAAATGTTGTAGATTCCCCCATGAAGCTAGTGCCTACAAGCAAGTTCTACTAGTGTAGGAAGGCCATGGTCCTTGGTTCTTGTATTTAGTTTCATTTATATTTCATATTGACATATTTACAATGCATAATGTCAAGTGAGAGAATTTTAGGATTAAGGTGCCATTTACCTTGCAATCCTATGCATATTTTATGTATCTCCAACACTCTTGGAAGTTGTATTTTGAGAAATAACTTTAATCTAAATTCCCCTAGATTATTGACATTTGGTGTCATATGTATTCATGAAGGATGTGGAGCATAACAGTGATGATTACAGTTGAATTTGAGGTCATTTAAGGCACTTTCCTATTCGTAAGCACTAGAGGAAAAAGTGGAGAATATTTTTATGATATATAGGGCCCACATGAATTAGTTAACTCCAAAATGGAGCACTAGACTTGAGGATGTGAGCCATTGGGAAGTTATTTATCAAAGATACCTTTGCAATTATATTTTCTATTTGGGGATTATTGAACGAGTCCATGTGGCACCCATGTGAAGTCATTGATGTATTTACTATTTTTAGAAGATTCTCTCCAAGGTGTTTGTGAGGTTTTTGCATGATACCATGGTTTTGGTATCCATTGTTCTAGTAAAACCATAGTGGTTTTGACCTCTCTCCTTGCTTATATTGGAGGTATGAGATGATGGTTTGATACCATTGTTTACATGTGCATAGGCATTGCTAGAGTGTTGTAAGATTTGAGAATGTCATTGTGTTGATATTATATCATGTGCTTTGAAGATTAATACATACTTGTCCTTTTTCTTTGGTGGATTTTTTTGAAATATTTTCTCTACATAAATCATGTGTCTTCATGGTTTGACTTTATTGTTATTGTTGATTTATGCATCTACATAATATTCTCTTATGGTAATATTGAAAAATGATCTAATTTCAAATTTACATAAACTTTGTAGGATATTTTATTTTAATAATTTCACCTTGTTTCTTAATAGTAGAAAAGTAGGGTACAAATTTTAAGTGTAATTAAAGTAATAAATAAAACATATTAAATTCATAAACATGCAACATAAAAATAATTGATAGATCATTCTATGTAATGCATCTTTCTTTGCAATTACTACTTGAACAATTAATAACTCAACACCCACTTTTGGTGCTTTAAGAAAAATGTCAATGCCATAATCCTCACTTCAAAACATCTACACTACAAACTTATTGTTGGTGATAGACCTTGTTCACATTGAATACAACCCTTTTTATGCCCCTTCTACTTTAGATTTTAACATGTTAAACATATTTAATGGGATTGTGTTGTGGTTAAAAACACTTAGAACTCTATTCATAAAGGTCTTCCACCACATCTTGTCACAAAATCTATTGGAATGATGCTTAATTGTGACTTGTTATCTATGATAATATGATCTCATATTTTGTCAAACAAGTTATTTTTAGTTGCATATTGAAATAATGTTATTTTTCCATCATTAATAATTATTGTTCTCCACTTAGACTTGTCATTCAAAAGCTTACAACAACACCATTTTTTAGATGGATAATCTATCTAATATCTTGCAAAATACTCTCTAGGAAAACCAATAACTCACCCAAAAATTGAAACAAGTTTAGATCAGATCAACAAGTTAGAAGCCTCTTAGGAAGTGGTTATCCAACTCAATCAAGACAATCACTTTAGGTACCAAATTAATGACTACTACTAATACCTCTTTGTAAAAAGGTGAGACCAAACAAGCTACCTGCATTGCATCCTCAATATCCATTAAACTATGTATAAGATGACTTTCAAGTTGGGTGTGGATAGCTCCACTCCTATAATAAAAAAATATTGTTCTTTGTTTCTATCGGTTGTGACTTTGATCTATATCTTATATTTACAAACTTCTAACAAAACCAAATAAAATTATTAGTAATTATAAAGTTGTAAAGGAAAATAAAAATTCCTTAAATTTAATCTAAGCTAATCCAATAAGATACATACACATAAGCATAATTAACCTAGATTAATAATTGAGGGTTGTGAGTCTGAGAATTTAAAATTAAATGCTATGTTAGGAAATTAAATGCAAATTGTAAAAGGGAACTTAGCTCAAAGAACAAAGAGTGAATGAACTTCTAGAATTTGAATTATCACTGGTCTAGTAAATGAGGCCTCTTTGTTTGGGTAATACCTTAGAGTCTATGTAAGATTTGTGCTTTGTTTGGACTTGAGCCCATGCTTTTGGGTATTTTCTGTGTCCATGAATTTATTCTTCTATTACACAAATATGATCTATTTGGTTATGTAATTTTGCTTTCTCGTTCACTAAATTAGCCTTTGTCTATTATGATTTGAAGACTAATGGTATTTGAAATACCTTTAGAGGATTGCTAATGCATCATTAGGGGACATGTTCTCCTAGGTCTATCCCAAAAAAATTGTGGAAAGGATAAAAAACAACAAGCTTTGGCCATGTAAATGCTCTTTGGATGAATTTGTAGATCTAGATTTGTTTTAGTGTATTGATTCCAAATTTCTTCTACAAATTACTCCTTAAGATAAGAGAGGATGTTTGAATATCCCAAGATGATAAATGAATGCATTAAAATACCTTTAAGACAAGGACATAACAATAAATGATGCAAATGTGTGTTTAGTTAGCTCATAATGGTGAGTGAAAGGCAAAGGAACATTGGAATTGGAATTTGAATAATAAAAATTTTGAGGGTTCACCTTGCATGTGTAGGATTGATCTTGTAGAACTGACCTAGAACAAAGATGTGCCAAAAAATATAGAGATGGAATATTAAGGAATAAATACATGGATATGCATAATAATTGAATTATCAATGTGAATGCATTAAAATATGTGTATATGGATAAAGTGGGAGTTAACTATGAAATGTATAAGAATATTTGTGGACATGAATATGATAAGGGTGAAATATGTAAAAATGGAGATGGTGAATGGATTGAGGAATGATAGAAACTTCATACAAGATTACACCATTATTGATATATAATTATATTAAGACATTCCATATAAATGAGCTCAATATTAAATGAAAATTGACATGAATATAAAAATTTTGATTCATGATGCCTTAAAAGAGAGAGTATTGCACCAGGTTCATGCCAATAATTATTGCTAGATATAGAAGTTGTTGCATGGTTTGATTTCAAATAATCATTTGTCTAGTTCTTGCCAATAGTTATTGCTAGATAGAGTAGTTGTTGCATGGTTTGATTTCAAATAATCATGTGTCTATTATAATGTATGTTGTCTTATTTGTGGGCATATATTGAGATTAAAGGTATGAACACACCATAGGTAAATTAGATCCGTTTCCTAGAATTTTAGTTTACACCAAAGATTACAAACAAAGTATTGTTTCATATTATTTAAAACAATTATTGAGTTCTTCTAGAAGTTATGCAACAAGATTTTTTTATATTTTATTTAAGATAAGATTGTATATATCTTATCAATGAAACTAATATTGATTGAATTTGTTGGTTGACATATCTCACCATAGATATGCACATATTTTTATATTTGAATGTCTTTTCAACATCATGATATATACAACATTATTCAATATTATTCAAGACATTAATATGATTAAAATTCAACCATAAAAAAAATATATTCTAAATCGAGTGGAAATATTTTGCCACCTGTCATGTCTATAATTAATTTGTTAACACTACTAATAAAATGAAATTTGTTGAATTACTTTAAAAAAATCTTCTAAACAATGTTTAAAAGTTAAAATAAAAGAACTTAATTCAACGAAACTTAGAATTATGTTGCAAATGTTAATGAAAGAGAGACAATGGCAAATGAGAATTAACGCTCTAAATATGATGTAATTCATAATTGCATTTGAACATGAATGCATTTAACTTTAAGTTGATAAAAGATGTTAGAATTTGCATATATAGTGTTTTTTGAGGAAATTATATGAAACAAATAAATATAAAATAGATCAAAAAATATAATTATTCATATTTTATTAAATATTATTTTTTATTGTTAATTTTAAAAATATTTTAAATTAGTAGATATAAATTTTATTTATATTATTATTTATTATTCTAATCACAATTTCTCATATTTTCTCTATTTCACCTTTCCAATAAATTAAAATTGTTTCAAATATGATTAAATTATTTATATTCATTGGCCCACAATCTTTTAAATAAAAAATAATAGCATAATTATCAAATAGGACAATAAAAAGAATTGGAAAGTGACATGAAAATACATTTGCACTATTAACTTTTTGATACTCAAAATTAAATAGTTAAAAGATTGCATAGCTTACATCACATTAATATTACTATTTACAATGATTGATTCCATAGTTTAAAGTATTTTAAAAAAATTGAGAAAAAAATACATTCCAAAATTTGGTCAAACTATTTTAATTCTATCATCTCGTTGATTTATTTGTTGACAACTAATAAATTAGATAAATGCATTAGTATTCCTACCTTGACATAAACTAATAATACTTAAAAATTAAATAATTTTAAAAAATACATGATTTTGATCTATTTAATCTTATAAATTTATAAAGGTCTATAAAAGAGTGTATGTATTGTGATTAATATGACCCTAACGTCCAAAATTTTAAATGTTAAAATAGTTAAAAGATTCCATAGCTTAAATCACACTAATATTACTATTTATAATAATTGATTCCATAGTTTATAGTATTTTAAAAAATTGAAGAAAAAAATACATTCAAAAATTTGGTCAAACTAATTTAATTCTATCATCTCATTGATTTATTTGTTGACAAGTAATAAATTAGACAAATGCATTTGTATTCCTACCTTGACATAAACTAATAATACTTAAAAATTAAATAATTTTAAAAAACACATGATTTTGATCTATCAATATGAACTCAAAAGTCCAAAAATTTAAATCTAATTCAAACTCCCATCAATAACAACATCTTTACAGTGTATGTATTGTGATTAATATGAACTCAAATGTCCAAAAATTTAAATCTAACTCAAACTCCCACGGACAAAAAAATCTTTACAATCCTAAAATAGCTAAAAGATACCATAGCTTACATCACACTATTACAATGATTGATTCCATAATTTAAAATATTTTTAAAAAACTGAGAAAAAAAATATTCAAAAATTTGGTCAAACTATTTTAATTCTATCATCTCATTGATTTATTTATTGACAACTAATAAATTAGATAAATGCATTAGTATTCCTACCTTGACAAAAACTAATAATACTTAAAATACATGATTTTGATCTATATAATCTTATAAATTTACAAAGGTCTATAAAAGAGTGTATGTATTGTGATTAATATGAACCTTAACATCCAAAATTTTAAAGCTAAGTCAAACTCTCATCAATAAAAACATGTTTACAATCCTAAAATAGTTGAAAGATTCCATAGCTTACATCACACTATTACAATAATTGATTCCATAGTTTAAAGTATTTTTACAAAATTGAGAAAAAAATACATTCGAAAATTTGGTCAAACTATTTTAATTCTATCATCTCATTGATTTATTTGTTGACAACTAATAAATTAGATAAATGCATTAGTATTCCTACCTTGACAGAAACTAATAATACTTAAAAATTAAATAATTTTAAAAAATACATGATTTTGATCTATTTAATCTTATAAATTTACAAAGGTCTATAAAAGAGTATATGTATTGTGATTAATATGACCCTAACATCCAAAATTTTAAATGTAAGCCAAACTCCCATCAATAAAAACACCTTTACAATCCTAAAATAGTTAAAAGATTCCATAGCTTACATCACACTAATATTACTATTTAAAATGATTGATTCCATAGTTTAAAGTATTTTAAAAAAATTGAGAAAAAAATACATTTGAAAATTTGGTCAAACTATTTTAATTCTATCATCTCATTGATTTATTTGTTGACAACTAATAAATTAGATAAATGCTAGTATTCCTACTTTGACACAAACCAATAATACTTAAAAATTAAATAATTTCAAAAAATACATGATTTTGATCTATTTAATCTTATAAATTTACAAAGGTCTATAAAAGATTGTATGTATTGTGATTAATATGACCCTAACGTCCAAAATTTTAAATGTAAGCCAAACTTCCATCAATAAAAACATCTTTACAATCCTAAAATAGTTAAAAGATTCCATAGCTTACATCACACTAATATTACTATTTACAATGATTGATTTTATAGTTTAAAGTATATTTAAAAAATTGAGAAAAAATTATATTCCAAAATTTGGTCAAACTATTTTAATTCTATCATCTCATTGATTTATTTGTTGACAACTAATAAATTAGATAAATGCATTAGTACTCCTACCTTGACAGAAACTAATAATACTTAAAAATTAAATAATTTTAAAAAATACATGATTTTGATCTATTTAATCTTATAAATTTACAAAGGTCTATAAAAGAGTGTATGTATTGTGATTAATATGAACCCTCACGTCCAAAATATTTTAAATGTAAGTCAAACTCCCAACAATAAAAACATCTTTACAATCCTAAAATAGTTAAAAGATTCCATAACTTACATCACACTATTACAATGATTGATTCCATAGTTTAAAGTATTTTAAAAAAACTGAGAAAAAAATACATTGGAAAATTTGATCAAACTATTTTAATTCTATCATCTCGTAGATTTATTTGTTGACAACTAATAAATTAGATAAATGCATTAGTATTCCTACCTTGACAAAAACTAATAATACTTAAAATACATAATCTATTTAATCTTATAAATTTACAAAGGTCTATAAAAGAGTGTATGTATTGCGATTAATATGAACCTTAACGTCCAAAATTTTAAAGCTAAGTCAAATTCTCATCAATAAAAATATCTTTACAATCTTAAAATAGTTGAAAGATTTCATAGCTTACATCACACTATTACAATGATTGATTCCATAGTTTAAAGTATTTTATAAAAATTGAGAAAAAAATAAATTCGATCAAATTATTTATATTCTATCATCTCATTGATTTATTTGTTGACAACTAATAAATTAGATAAATGCATTAGTATTCCTACCTTAACATAAACTAATAATACTTAAAATTAAATAATTTTAAAAAACACATGATTTTAATCTATTTAATCTTATAAATTTACAAAGATATATAAAATGATATATGTATTGTGATTAATATGAACCCTAACGTCCAAAATTTTAAATGTAAGCCAAACTTCCTTTCAATAAAGACATCTTTACAATTCTAAAAACTAAAAGAGCCAAATAAAGAAAACCCTATATTCTCTCTCTCTTAAAAAAAAAACCCTATATTCACATAAATACAATAGCCCTAACTGCTCATTTAGAAACCTAGCCATGCTTACGTCATCAAGTGGTGATGCAGCGTGGATTCCACGTGGGCAAGCATGCCGTATTCTCTTGACACCTGTCAAGGGGAACAACGAATACGGGCAAAGACACGTCAGCTCTGGAGAATTCCACGCACTCACGCTCCCACGTGGGACCCCATCTTTCCGGCAGCCATGGAACAGAACTCCCGTCAACTGACGTCGAAGGTGACGTCAAACGCGGCTCGTCCTCTCGTCCGTTAAACTGGCCTTCGTCTGATGACGTGTCACTACCCACTGACGTGTCAATAAAATTTTGATCTTTATGCAGAAGAGTAGGGATGAGGTGGAGCCTGAGGCGCCCATCCTCACGCCATGCATGCAGGAGCTCGTGACGTGGAGGTGGAGCCTCCTCCCGCAGAAGGAATCTCCCGTCCTTTCGCAGGGGCTTGAGCAAAACCGACGGCTTGAGCCAAGTCAGAGGGGGCGGAAATGTAGCCCCCTTCTTAGCCCCCATGTGACCGTGACTGGGGGCGTACCGACGTTTTTCAGCGGAAACGTCAGAGCTGTCATCGGGAACCTCTAGTTTTCCTTCTATAAAATTCTCCGTTTTTTCTGGAAAACCTGCGTAACAGTCATCTCTCTCGTCAGAGCTCTCGAAGCCCAGGCTCTCCGTGCACAAATTAAGACTATTATTGCAAAGAAATTCTCTCGAGCTCATCGACAGGTGCTCCCCTGGACTGTGAGATTGCGTGTTCGAAACCGGCGAAAGGCCGTCGTTCCCTAGCAGAGACTCGAAAGGCCTCTTGGCCGGCTCGCACAAGCTCCACAGGTCTCCATACTCTTCATTTTCCTCTTCCACAGCATCATCCTCATCGGAAATTTCATTAAAATGCAATCCATGCATTATATTAAAATTGCCTTCCCCTACAAACTCATTCTGATGGTGAAGACTATTTTCGCTCTGCATCTCGATCCTCCTTCTGCTGCTTTAATCAGAGCAGAGTCTTACATCACTCTGCGACTGCAACGAGTGAAAAATTGTACCAGAAGATGACGCGCAGACGCAATCTGCGTTCTCACATGTGTCCCTGCCATGTGACCACCGCTGCTTAAAAGCTCGTTGAGAATATTCGCGGCACTGCAGTTGTGGATACAAAGGGTTACACCTAGGGATTTGCCTTACCTGGCAGGCACCATGAATATGCGGTGATAAACTTTGCGCGTGACAGGCTTGGGAAAGATCTCTTCGTTGTAGATATCTCTAAACCGAAATCCAATTTCCTAACGCCCTATCTAGGTTAATTACTTAATGCTATTAATAAACGCACTTAAATGAAATTAAATCACAAATCTTGTTAAAGGTAATTAAATGTGAGGAGATGCATGTATTTGATTCTTAGAATTATGATGGAAAATAAATTCGATTTAGCATAGAATTTAATAATTTAGGTATAGAAAAATAGGTATTTTTAATGTGTTATTTATTTTGTATTTTATGTATATTTGGGATTCTCTATGTATTGATTATGTAGTTCTAAGTTGATTTCATGTCATCTGATTCAATTTGTGATGTAAGGTCCTAATTAGTCATAGTGTTAGTTTTTGTGGTGTGACTTGATATGGTTCCTAATCCATACTAGTGCTTAAGGACTAACAATATTTAAAACACCTTGGGGAGATTGTTGAGATGTTAGGGTTCATATTCTCCTTAGCCAAACCTTTGAATTGTTGATTGATGACCTTGACAAATGTTGGTAGACAATAAGCAAGAGTGCAAATCCTCTAATCACTTGTTTGAGAACCTAAGTCCGAAATCCAATCATCATAACACTTTCTTAGGAAATTCTCCTATCCTAAGTTAGTTATCCCTCGTTCAAACTATTTCACCTCAAGTAAGAGGTATAGTTTGCTTTGAAATTATTTTTTCTTAAGAATGTAGCCTATCTCAAGTAATAAATTTAATCATCAAAATCAACGTAGCTTCTCAATACTTGTTTAAATACTAAATAAAATCCAACATCCAATCACACTTGTTTAACCCTATCTTTGGGCTTAGAGTCATCACACTTCATCCAATCAATCACTTGATCTTTCATGCCCATCACCACACATTTACAACTTAGAAAACTCATGGAGCAACAACAACAACCCCCACAATACACTCCTATTTTTCCTAGTAGTGAAGAATCCCAACACCCCATCATGCAAGTAGGATCATTGAATTCTACTCATCCTCACAATCTAGTATCCATCAATGAGGAGATGGTATCCCAACTTGATATTTTCCCTAGAATCCAAGAGTTCTTGGATAATCCCACTAATGTGGATATAATAGATTGCCTCATAGACACACATAAGGAGAAAATCCTAGCTAACCTACTCATGCACAAGGTTAAATTTCCACAAGGATTTGACATATCACAATACTTAGACACAAAAACCCCCGCTACCCCTTAGGATCCTCTTGAGAATCCATGGGTACTTGTACTTGAGTTTTGAAATGATGTAGTGATTCAATTCCCTCCTTCTCCCATTCACATTCCTACACTAGGACTTGAAACGATACTTAGTCCCATTTATGGGAATGACCTTGTATCCTATTCTCAAGTCCTTACTTTGATCCCAAAAACATCCAACCATCCATTCCCCAAACATTGATCCATACTTCTCCTCAGGGTAATGTCTTAGTTTCCTTATCTCACGCCTCATCTTCAACACCTTATCATATCCCTCTCATCCCAGTTCAACAACATTCCATCCAACCAATTTATCATACTTCCCAAACCTCTACACCATCTTCTACTTATATCCCACAACCCACTCACATTCCATAATCTTCTTATATTCCACAATCCACCTATATAATGCCATCTCAAACTCATCATACTTTGGAAACCACACATAATCCAATCATGCCACAAGGTCAATATCCTAATCAACCCCAAGATTCTTCATATCTCATACAACACACCTACATCCCACCAAATCCTTCATATTTAAATCCACCTCTGTTGGCATATGGCTTATGGTGTTGTCATTGATGGCAACCTAAGTCATTGACTTGGTGCGCACCTCTGTATTTGTTCATACCGGGAGACAAAATGAAGAACAAGGTATCCAACTGAAGTTGAACCTACTTGCATTACCAGTTTATCAGTTCACGTTGTGGATCTCAGGGAAGGTCATTGAGCATCTGGAATATCTTACTCTCGATTTTTGTGTCGTCGCATCAAGTGGTGTACGAGTTAGGAGATTCGGTTGACTGATTTTTTGTTTAACAATGCAGAGAGCCGACTTGGTGAATATAATATATTGTGGATATATGAGGAGAGATTCTTTAATTATTTTTGTGTTCTATCATGTTGATTTGGGTCACCACTATGCTATGGACAACTTTGGATGATGCGCATTGAAAATCATTTGTTGATTTAGCCAACGGTTGGAAAATATTTTATGTCTTATTGAAGCCGATAGGTAGCGATCAAATCTTTAGTTGCGGATATATATAAGTGATTGATTATATCATTTTGATATAGATGCGAAGTGTGTTGGTGTGTGATGCGAAATTCATAAGGATAGTAGAGCGATTTCACTTGCGCATATAAGATTTGTGATGCGAATTATAGCAGAGTAGAGCAAAAGAGCAGAATCAGACAAAAGGTCAAGAAATAGACTAATGTGCTTAACCGAAAATACTCTCAAGCATTAGCAGATGCTAATTCATAGTTCACCACTTATGTTGTCTTTTGACACTGATTGTAAGGCAGTGAGCCTTTCTATTCTTTAGCAGTGAGCTCTAGGAAATGTGCCTGAATGCAAGTGCATTCTCATTTTGTAAAACTTATATTTGAGTACTCAAATTATGGATTGACTTCCACTGTGGTTTTTCCCCTAACAGGGTTTCCACATAAAAATCCTTGTGTTATGGTGCAGTAGATGATTGCTTTGTGTGCTTGCATCTTTCTTTCAATTCAATGCTAAAGATTAGATTAATAAAGTTAAATTTGCAGAATACTGATTCACCCCCCCTCTCAATGTTCCCTAATTCCAACAATTGGTATCAGAGCTAGTTCCTCTGAAGAATTTTAGCAGCTTGAGGTGGATCCTGGAATGTAATGGACTCTGGTAGTCTTCAACAATAGCTAGTGGTGGCACTTGATGATCTTCACCAATCCAAAGCATAAGTCCAAGAAATGAAAGCGAATCTTAAGGATGCTGAGAAATTCATTCAGTTATTGAAGGATAAAATTGTTAAGTCCAGGGAAAAGAGAAAGGATCTATGTGATCAGATTAAGCAAAAAGAGAGAAAAAGCATGGATGATGTTCACTTGAATCAAACCTTGAAGGAAATAACTGAAGAATGTGAAAAGCTTGCCAGAGACAATGCTACCCTAAAGCATGAGATGGACTATATGGTGATGAAGCTAACTAAGGAGATTGAAGAAAGAAAGAAGAATGAGGAGAAGAAGAATGAGGAGAATCTTGCTCAGTCCTTAAAAGAAAGATCTAATGAATGAAGAATAATTAATGGAGAATTCATTCAATTGGAGATTGAACTGCAACAATCCAGAAACAATGAAGAGGAGTTTGAAAAACATATTGTTATCCTCAAGGATGAACTTGCTACTGCAAAAGAATACAAGGAGAAGTTCAAGATTAGCTCAATTAAGCTTGATGAGCTAACTCAAGGTCAAAAGAATGGAAATGACAAGCGAGGTCTTGGATATGAGAAAAGAGAAAGTCCAGGATATCAGATAAACAAAGCAAAAAGGCATCCAGTAAGACAACCTAATGCTCAAATTTTTAATGGATACTATTTTTCTTGCAATAAATTTGGTCATATGGTTGTTCAATGTAGAAGTAAAATGAAATCGAGTGATCCATCATTCTCAGGTTAGTGTTTCAATTGCAATAAGTTTGGTCATAAGTCAATTGAATGTAGAAACATGTCAAACAACTTTGTCAGTAAAAGGAATGTCAAATGTTATACCTATGGAATATTTGGGAATATTGCTAACTAGTGTAGATCAAGAAGAAACCTATGGAATGACTGGTTTGGACAAGGAAATTCCATGTGTTACAATTGCAACAAATACGGTCACATTGCAAGATTTTGCAAAAATAGAAATATGGATAGAAAAGGTCTGGCATACAAAAGTAGAAATACACAGAAAGATGATAAAGAAAAATGGAAGGTGATTGTGGATGAAATGAGAGATTATATGAAGAAGACATGGGTAAGGAAGAATGAGTCTGATGCAAGAGATGGTTCTATACCAGAACCTGCTTCTGGTAATTCCTCCGGAAATTGATTTCAAGTCATTGGCCTAGGGGGAGTTTTTCAAGAAAATCCTTTTTCCCCTGTCCGTAGTTGGTGCCGAAATGTGGAAAATTTTCAATAGTTGTATTGATTATTTGCAGATGCATTGGAAAACAGTTGCAAATAAATTCAAGCAATTGAAGGTCTGGAGAAGAATTTTTCTCACAGATTGAGAAAATAGGGTATCTGGATCACCTAGGGAAAAATAATTTATTACAACAAAAGGTTAGGTGTGCAAGTAATAAATAGCAAGTTGAAACCCTCATTTTCTAGTTCACATCGAAGAAAAAGAAGGAGAGCAATTTGCAACAGAATTTTGAAAGCGTGAAGATAATTCGGCAACGAAACCCTAATTCATCAAGTACTTTAGTTGCATTGAGAAATTTATGTTTAATTTCATGTACGGTTGAAGACTTTCCATTTAATAAAACAAGACATGAATACATAAGGTTAAATGAAACAAATCAAAGGAATGATAAATCTAGATGAGTATAGTAGTGAGAAGATTAGAGTTGTAAGAAACATGTTGTCACCCGATGAATTGAAATGGCTGAAAGAAGCTAAACACAAAAGCTTGGATATTTGGAATGAATTCCCTTATTTCAAGAACGCAAAAATCATTAAGTTTAATTCAAGAAGATTGAATGACGATATTTTAATTCTGGATAAACCCTACCATATCTCGAAAGAAGTGATTGGAACTTTAACTAGATTATGCAAAGTTGGGGATGTACCGAGCAAGAAGTCAATCCAAAATAAAGAATTTGAACCCCTAACTGGAGTAATTGGAGATCAAAGGGCATTAATAATCTTGACAATTAGAGATTCAGTGACAAGGTACATTGCGCATGGAGTATCCTAGAAAATCTTTTTCAGAAACAAAGAAGGTACAACTTCGGTAGGTGTTTTTTACATTTCACACAAGATGATAATGGAAGATTAGGATTTTGACCTTTGCGGATTACTGAAAGATCAACTGATGGAGAACGTACAATTAACAAAGATGACAGATTACCCTTTCAAGTTTGGTACTTTGGTTATATGTCTTGTGATGTACTTTTTGAATTGCTTATCAATGAACAACAATGTTATATGGAAAGAGAATGAACCGGTTTGCAAACAAATTTACATACACTCTAACAGTTTGGAAAACTATGATCAAGCATATGAAATTTTCTTTAAAGGTTTGCTAGGAAATTTTGGCTCAATTGGAATTTCCCTTTCAGTAAGGGCACTTGAAGTTGGTTCCTCCTCTGGTGAGATGGAAAGGAAGAAGAAAAGAGAAAAAGAAATTATTGTTTGTACTCCTCCATCATGCAAGACTCCAAGAATTGAAGGGAAAGGAAAAGAACAAGTGATTGTAGATATACTGGATGAGGAATCTGATAAGGAAACTGAGGAAATCCAAGGAAAGGAACTGGAAACATCCAAACCGGAACAAGAAAAGGCTATGTCAGAAGAAAGTGAAGAAAAAGGTGACTTAACCAAAGAAGAACTATTACAGCTTATTCATGAGGAAGATGGAATGCATAAAATTGCAAACATGTGGTCTATCAGACCTTCATATGAGTAAAATATGTTTTAAACATACTAAGTGCTCATCTTGTGCACAACCATATTAAATTAGAGAGTTTGCATAATACATTGCCAGAAGAGATGATTGAATGTATCAAGGAAATCATGGACTCTGAGTTTCAGAACAAGGAAGAAGAAGTAATTTTACATCTGAAGAAGCAGTATAGATTATCATTCGCCAAGCTAAAAATGCACATGAATTAGCTAAGGCATTGCATAAACACAACAAATAGCATCTACAACTACTATCTTCATTGGCCTCATGCAATCAACAAGTACAAAGAAAAGTTGGAACAAATTGAAACTGAACTGAACAGTATTGGATAAAAATTTAACATGTTTCAGGATCAAGATGGTGCAATTAAGAAAAGGATTCAATAATTATAGACACAGCATACAAATATCCAAAACACCAAAAACAGGATTGTTGATACCTTTTGGAAAGTGAAGGATCTAACAGAATAAAGATTCGAACAACTGATTGAGATACTGAGGAAAAGAGAGATATTGGAAGAAGTCATCACTATTCTAGAATCCCTCATTAAGATTATCAATCAGACATTTTAAAACAACAACATGATCATAATCACCAGGATTGCAGTAGAAGCATGGAAGAAGTTTCTTCCGAAGATGAAGGAAAAATACAAAATAATCTTCTAACTCAAGTAGCGAATGTATGTCTTCAAATTTAGAACCAATATTTAAATAAGTAAGTTTTTGGTTACACTCCAAAAAGGGATTACTATAAGAAAAATAAATTTTGGTTTGTCATTGATGTCAAAGGGGGAAAGAGAGCAGTGAAAAATGCCTTATCAAACTTAGGGGGAGTTGTGTCAGCTATGACCGTTTGAAGTATTGAAAGATTGCAGTATGTTGGTTCTGACATAGTCATTTTTCACTAAGTGTTGCCATCAATGCCAAAGGGGGATATTTTTGGCATATGGCTTCTGGTGTTGTCATTGATGGCAACCTAAGTCATTTATCTAGTGCGAACCTCTGTATTTGTTCATACCGAGAGACAGAATGAAGAACAGGGTATCCAACTGAAGTTGAACCTACTTGCATTACCAGTTTATCAGTTCACATTGTGGATCTTAGGGAAGGTTGTTGAGCATCTGGAATATATTAATCTCAAGTTTTGTGTCGTTGCATCAAGTGGTGTATGAGTTAGGAGATTTGGTTGACTGATTTTCTGTTTAACAATGCAGAGAGCCGACTTGGTGAATATAATATGTTGCGGATATTTGAGGAGAAATTATTTAAGTATTTTTGTGTTCTATCATGTTGATTTGGGTCACCACTATGCTATGGACGACTTTGGATGATGCGCGTTGAAAATAATTTGTGGATTTAGCCGACAGTTGGAAAATATTTTATGTCTTATTGAAGCCGACAGGTAGTGATCAAATCTTTAGCTGTGGATATATATAAGTGATCGATTATATCATTTTTATATAGATGTGAAGTGTGTTTGTGTGTGATGCGAAATTCAAAAGGATAATAAAGTGATTTCACTTGTGCATATAATATTTTTGATGCGAATTGTAGCAAAGCAGAGCAGAAGAGAAAAATCAAATAAAAGGTCAAGAAATTGACTAATGTGCTTAATCAAAACTATTTTCAGGCATTAGTAGATTATAATTCATAGTTCACCACTTTTTTTGTCTTTTGAACTGATTGTAAGGCAATGAACCTTTCTATTTTTGAGCAGTGAGCTCTAGGCAATGCGCCTGAATGCAAGTGCATTCCCATTTTGTAAAACTTATATTTGAGTACTCAAATTGTGGATTGACCTCCACCATGGTTTTTCCCCTAACAGGGTTTCCATGTAAAAATCCTTGTGTTATGGTGTTGTAGATGATTGCTTTGTGTGCTTGCATCTTTCTTTCAGTTTAATGCTAAAGATCATATTAATAAAGTTAAATTTGCAAAACACTGATTCACCCCCCCTCTCAGTGTTCCCTGATTCCAACAACCTCAACATCCATCTTATCTTAGCATCCCCCAAAATTCATCATATCTCAATATTCCTCCTAATATATCACATCCATCACAACATCCTCAATAATCATACACAAATCCTCTTAAACACCAATCACATCCCTCTCAATATCTGTAACCATCATATCTCAATATTCCTCCAAATCAATCATATCCTTCTCAACCTATATAACAATCATATCCTAATCCTCATCAAAATCAACCTCATCCTTCTCCACCTCCCCATAATCAATACATTAATCCTCCAAGATCAAATTCAGTGGCTCTTTCATCATCATAGGCTCTTAACCGAGAGTGGGAAGACATGAAGTCCACCCTCAAAGACTTACAAGAAAGCAACACTACAAAATCATTCAAATTTGAGGAAATATGTTCATATCCCTTTGGTTGTGCTATTGCACTAACATCTTTCCCTCAACAATTTTAAATTCCAAAATTTAATAAATATAAAGGGAAATGTGATCCACGTGACCATTTCAAGGAGTTATTTGTGGATTTCCAAGAGGTGGCTTAACACGACAACTATCTCATTTTCTTATTCTCTCATAGTTTGGGAGGTCAAGCTTTGGAATGGTTTCTCCACCTTCCTCATGGGTATGTTACTACCTTTTTGGAATTATCAAAAAAAATTAGCTCACTTCTACAATCTTGAGCAGAAAGTAACCATGCTCGATCTTTGTAATAACAAACAACATAGTGGAGAAATTTGTGCGGGCTATTTAAAAATGTGGAAAGATCTTGCTAGATGTTTTTCATGGCCCTTACCTAAGAAGCAATTGGTTAATATCTTTATTCAAAACTTGAATCAAGAGATGGATTTCCATTTGCAAGTGCATTGTGCATCATCATTTGATGAAATTATAGAGAAGGTGACACCATTTAGAAGACACTCATAGCTAAAGGTTTGGTCAAGATTTACAAATAAAACAATGATAAGCCTTCTAATGACAATCCTCGCTTTTTGAATAAGAATAAAAATTTCATTAATGATGGTGTCATAGACACTAAGCATGTTCAAGTTTCCAATACATCTAATGTCAATCAAACTGCAACAACCCATCCTACTACAAATGCCATCTTGGTTCCTCAAGGTGCACCTTGACCCAATAATCAAAGCAACTCTAAAAAAAACTTCACTCCTTTAGGAGAACCACTTGATGTTTTTTGTAAATTGGTGCAAGAAAATGTGGTCATGTATCTGGTAACTCAGCCATTCGATGAATCCAAACTTAAGCCTAATTGGTTCAAGGATAATGAGTATTGTGATTATCATAAGGTTAAGGGACACTCTACTGAAAAGTATATGAAGCTTAATAATTGTTTCCAAGACCTTATTGATAGAGGTGACATAACTATGGATGGGACTCAATCCTCTTTGTTTAATGCTCATCTCCAAATATATCAGAATCCATTTCCAAAACATTCTCAAGGCCCTATCACCTCCACTACTAATCCTAAAAATAATCAAAATAATCAAACCAACAATGTCAATTATAATAGAACCCCCTTTAATTATGATAATGTGGTTGGTTTCATTACCCAAGTTTATCCATATGTGGCTATGATCAAGGTGAAAGCTAAAGAGGCCCAGTGTGTTGTAACCACTAGACATGGTAGGATAACTATCCCAAATCCATCTAATCCATCCCCAAAAAATTCTCGTTATAATATCTTGGATCTCCTTGGGAAGAACCTGGCGAAAATATCTATTTTAGATCTCCTAAAGTCATCCACTATCCATTATGATATCCTAACCAAAGATTTACAGGATGCATGTGTGCCTACATATATTGATCTTAACCAGTTCCAAGCATTAGTAGGGCACTTATTATCTACCTATCAACTAGCCTTTAGTTAGAATGACATGCCACCCATTGATCCATCTCATAATTGTTTGTTGCATATTTAAGTCCTTATTGCAAAAACAAGATAAAATGAGTCTTGTTGGATAATTTTTTGTCTTGAATATTTGTACTTTGAAGTTTATAAAACAAGTGGGGTATACTCAAGCTAATTTATACCCTCAAGTAATTACTACAAAGGCCTATGATAATATAGAGAGAGATTCTAAAGGAATTATTTGTCTCCCTATTTAGGCGAGTCTAGCATTGCAATATACAACATGTCATGTTATTGAACTTGATCTCCCATATAACCTTCTCCTTGGTCACCTATAGATTCATTCCATGCAAGTTGTTCCAACCACCTACCATTAATGCTTAAAATCCCCCCTCAATGGCATAAAAGTCACAATTCATGTTGATCCCCATCCTTTCAAGTATTTTTGTGCTCTTGAAGCTTCATTTTGATACTCTCATCATTATTCAAGAATTGAGTTTGTGCCTTCCAATAAAATCTCAACATCTTCCTATATCGACCCTAACACATTATCCTCATCCATAAATCCATCCAACCTCCTTGAATCCACCTTTTCTAAGATCAAGGTCAATGACAAAGGATGTGGAGAATATGAAGTGAAAAAGTCACTCAATATAGGATCCATGCCCCTTAATCCATATGATTTTGGGAATCCATCTCTTGAGAAGTCCCAAAAACCACCTATTACTAAGAGATTTGGGTCCACCATTTTCCAATCTCTAGGCACATTGGATCAAGAACAAATTGAAGAAGATATAAATTGGTGATTATATAAAGAAGAACCTAAGAACTTCAATAATCTCCTTGATTATTTCTAGGAAACATATCATATTCCTTATCAAATGACTCAATGGGTTAATTATCAAGGAAAAGGATTGGGAATTCATGAGCAAGGTATTCTCCACCCCTTGGATCCACATATTAATAAGAATCATCAAGGACTTGGGTATGGTTCTAAACAAGATGAGCCCTCTGCATCAGTGAGTACTTCCCATAACATCAAGATGGATTCTATTGTTGTGGAAGATATCATGAAAGAAGCCATCAAATTTTCCTATGACTATTTAGATATATCCTCCATCTTCACCACCATCATCCTTACCATTGATCTCCCACTTTACTACCCTGAAATTATTGATTGGGACCAACATAGATCCGTACATATTGATGTATTCTATAAAAATGAAGCATTCCTAGAATTCATGAGCTTATGTGAGGGCATGCCTCTTAGAGACCATAAATCCAAATTTGTCTACATGCTAGATCAACATGCCTATTTTGGGGCAGATGAATTCCTTAGCCACAAAAGTGAAAAAAAAGAAGAAAAATATGCAATCTTCTAGTGAAAACTTCCCTGTTAGATTTATCAAAAGTAAAAACAAAGGGTGTATCTTCCAATGAAAACCTCTATGAGGCGTCAAAAGATGAGGACATTCATCTTCCCCTTATGGGTACACAACAACCAGAAAGGTCCACTATTTTGATGGAAGAAACCAAGGAGATTGATTTGGGCACCACAACCAAAACCAAGGTCACATACGTTGCAAATTTTTTGTCAATATATGAGTATCAAGTATTTTATAATATCCTCCAAAATACCTCCATCAATTTTGCATTGTACTACTTTAACATGCTTGGGCTAGATCTTACTCTTGTTTTACATCATTTGGTTGTTCATCATGATGCCGAGCTTGTCAAACAAAATCTTTGTAAGAATCATCCCAAAGATGGATTATTGTTCAAGGTAGAACTAGAAAAGCTACTTGAATCACGGTTCATCCAACCTATTGACTACTCTAAATGGATTCCTAACATCATCCTAGTTGCCAAAATGACTAGGGGCATACATATTTGTACAAAATTCATAGACTTGAATAGGCTTGTCCAAAGGATGACTTCCCACTCTCCAACATTGTTGTGCTTTTGGATCTCACAATAGGCCATTCTATTCGATACCTCATGGAAAAATTCTTAGGGTATAACCAAATCTGCATTGTAGTGGAAGACCAGCATAAAAGTGCTTTCACAACCCCATGGGGTACCTTTTGCTATCAAGTCATGCCTTTTGTCTTGAAGAATGTTGGTGCTACCTATCAAAGAGTGATGAGTGTCATATTCCATGACATAATTCACATCATCATAGAATACTATATGGATGATTTTCTACGAAAATCCAAGATTAGAGAAGAGCATCTGATTATCCTTGAGTGTATCTTTGATTGATTAGAGCAATACCAGTTGAGGCTCAATCCCAAGAAGTGTGTCTATGACGTTACATCTAGTAAACTCTTGGGCTTCATTCTATCTAAGGGAGGCATAAAGGTCAATCCTACCACTGTTAAATCTATCATGGATATGCCTCCTAAGACTCTTAAATAGTTGAGAAGTCTCCAAGGTAAATTATAATCTATTAGACGGTTCATATTTCATCTTGCAGATAAGTGCCAACCTTTCAATCATTTTCTTTGCAAGGATACCACATTCAAATGTGATTATTCTTATCAACAAGGCTTTGATAAGATCAAATAATATTTGGTTAACCCACCTATTCTCATGCCTCCTACATTAGGAAAACCTTGGTTGCATTGGGGGCACTTCTTGATCAACATGATGAGAATAGGAAGGAAAGAGAAATATATTACATCAGTTGTACTCTAGTTGGATATGAGCTCAAATACACTCCTATAGAAAAATAATTCCTAGTAGTGCTCTTTAGTTATTAGAAACTCAAGGATTATATGTTGCAAGTATGAAGGTGTTGTCATTGATGTCAACAAGCTTGTTTTGTCATTGGTGACAATTGTGCAGTGGTTGAGAGGGATTGTTGCTTTGATTAGCTGCATTATGTTGTCATCAGTTAAGTTGCTCATGTTAACATCTAGTGTTTATTTGATAAGCTTATTTTTGTGGTTTAGATGTCGAGGATATTGAGAAAATTGATAAAAAGAGAAAACAGGGTGTTGTAGAGGTGTTCTGGTTTGTAGAGATGATCTGGTTTTGCTTCACATTTCTTTTGGGTTGAAGATTTTATTGATTGGTTTGGATATGTTGGTTAGAGGTGTTCAGAGTTTCGATATCCAAAATTTGGGCTTTTGGATCAATGTGCAGAAGAAGTTATGTTCACTAGTATGTGAATTGGATTCATAGTATTGCTTACAGAGGTGTCTGGGAGAAATGTATTTGCTCAAAATTTCTTTGCAACTGCTCTTCAAGTCTTGCAATTTTGAAGGAACATTGATACTGTTGATCTCTTTCTTGTGTCAAGAGGATTCATGATTTGGTGCTCTAGAAGTTGGATTTTAGAGTTGCAGTGTTTGGCAGTGTAGTCTGAGTGTACAAGCTATGTACATTTTGAAGGTGCAAATTGTTGCAAAGGAGTTTGATGGATTTCAAGGTGATAGAGGAATATTCTAGATAGTGATGAAATATGGTATGTGGTTTCCAATTCATCCTTGGATTTGAGGAAGTGTGTAATTCAAATTTTAATGGTTTTTGCATAGGTAACAATCGACCTAGTTTTTACACTACATTCTAAGATGTTCAAGTATTATTGAAGGAATATCATGGCACATAAGAGCTGATTTGGGTCCCAATTAGGTCCACTTTCATTCCTATCCACCACAAAAATGCTTAGTGTCAACCTATTTTGAATTTGTAAAGTGTTAGGTGAATGTAGCTGACTTGAAGATGTTTTTCAAGTTATGGATGGTATAAATGCAAGGTGGATTGATGTGGGATGGTGCGTGGAATAGAATTGAGTGTGATGATGCGAAATTAAGTATAAAAGTGAGAAATGTAGTGTGAGCTATAATGTAATATTGTTGAATGCAGTGAGCTAGAGGTGTCTTGATCACTTGAAGACTACAAGTGTTATTGGAGTTGTTGTGGTGGATTCTCTTTTGTATTGAGATCATGTTCTCTTTGTAACACTTTATCTTCTTTCTCATTTCTATTATGGTAGTGAGCCTGGGCTATGAGCCTTTCTGGATAGTGCGTCCTATTTTGGCAATGAGCCTCCTTGTATCAGTTTTGCAATTACTTATATTATGAGCTAATCCTCACCATGGTTTTTCCCTTCTAGGGTTTTCCACATAAATCTAGTGTTCTCTTGTGTATGGTGTTGGTTGTTTCAGTTTTTGTTATCTGTATTTTATTTTCAAATATTATAACAGATTAAGGGTTTAATGAATGCATGTGGATCTGATTACTATTTAGGGTTTTAATTTTTTAATTTGATACAACTAATTGACCCCCCTCTCAGTTGTATTGTTCATTCAAAATTATATTGTTATTCATTTTGTCAAGCTTATATCTAAAGTTGACCCACTCAAATATCTTCTATTAAGAACATCCTTAACATGTCATATGGCTAAATAGGTTATGATTTTGAGTGACTTTGATATTGAGTATGTGGAAAGGAAAGCTATCAAATGCCAAGTCATCACATATCAGTTAGTCAAGGCTCCTCTTTTTGATGCTTACCCATTGGTTACAAATTTACTTGATGAGTCCATCTTCACCATCACAAAATAAGCATCATTGAAATTATATTTTGATGGTTCATATACACAACATGGATCTGGTGTGGGTATCCTCTTGATTACCCCTCAAGGTGATTTCATACCCAAATCATTCAGATTGGCCTTCCCATTCATAAAAAACATAGCAGAGTATGAAGCCTTATTCATGAGGTTGAGAATGGTGGTCCAATGGAACATCAATAAACTACAATTCTACAATGATTGTTAACTCATAATCAAACAAGTCAATAATAAATTCTGAAATAGGGATGACAAGTTGCTTCCCTTTAAGCGCATGGTAGATGATTTCAAGAATTAATGTATTCACATCTACTTTGAGCAAGTTCATCATCTCTAGAATAAGGCTGCAAATGCAATGGCTACCATTGGATCATTGTTGGACATGCCTTTTGATCGCCATGAATGTGAATTATTAGTCAAACAACTTCTTATCCCTACATATGACATCTCCAACATTGAGATGGCGTGTGAGATGGTTAGTCCTGAGTCCCCTTCGTACCATGACATATACACCTACCTCCATGATAACACCTTTCTTGCCTAACCTTACACAGAATCGACATTGATAATTTATCCAACACTCATCCCACTACACCATCTTAGGTGACACCGTATATCATCAAAGCTATGATGGTTCTCTATTGTGGTATCTAAACACAACAAAATCCAATCTTGTGTTACAAGAAGTGCATAGTAGTGTTTGTGGGGCTCATATTAGTGGAATAGTCCTTGCTAAGAAGCCTAAATTCAAACAAGTTAATATTGGCCCACCATGGAACATGATGCTTGTGAGTATGACAAGAAATGTATCCCCTATCAACAACATATAGACTTGATACATGTACCATCTCGGGTGTTGCAACCCATCACTTCACCATGGCCCTTTTCTCAATTGGTTCTTGATTTTGTCAGCAAGATACATCCATCCTCGTCCACTGGATATAAGTTCATTATAACCACCACCAAATACTTCACAAAGTGGGTGGAAGCTATCCCCATCACCCTCATCACCGACCTCCAAATTTCAAAATTCATCTTATACCATATCATTTGTCATTACGATATTCCGTCAACCATCATCACTAATAATCTAGTAGAACCTTTAAGAATCAAGATATTCATAGTATTTATGAATAATTCCATATTTGACACTATTGGTATACCCCTTATTACTCCTAAGGTAATAGTCAAGCGGAGGAAACCAATGAAACCTTAATCAGAATCCTTAAGAAGGTTGTCAATGAAAATATCCATGATTGGAACCTCTATCTCAACCCTGCTTTTTGGGCTTATTGTACTAACATATGTACCCCTATCGATGCCACTCCATATTCATTTAAAATAATTGTATTTAATTCTACTTCATATACAATATCTAGCTAACACAATCCCTCACAAGATTAGACATATATACAGGATCTTTGAGAGTCCCATTATTTTTGGACTGAAAATAAACTATATAAGCAACTGTTAACTCTCCGAAAATATAAGAAAAGGACTAGGTCTTATTTCAATAGTAAATAATATCTAGTGGTGATAAGAGCGTAAGAATCTTATCAGGACTCTACATCAATTAAGAATCTGATTATAACTAAAGATGTGCCTGATAGGGTAGAACTTATTGCAGGCTGCTAACCATTGTTAGTCCAAGTCTCTTCTTTCCTTCATGATTCAATAATAGCATAAAGTGAAAGATGGGGGGATCCATGAATAAGTCATGTTCACACTCTTTGACCATTATTTCCATTGGATTTGAAAAACTGCATGTGATGTAGTTGATTGCCTCCTTTGACTACAATGGACCAACATCCTTCTGCTGCGAGTTGAAAGTCCTTTTGTTACGAGTTGACAGATATTTCACTACATGGATTAGTTTATTCCAAATTCATCTTCCATCATTAATAACTATAATTAATCATAAAAATCCATTAAATTCCATACATTCAAAGATTCACACCATTTATTAATATAATTTATCATCTTTAATGCTTTAAATACTTAAAATATATGAAAATGTTTGGAAATGTCTTTGAAGCTTATTAGAAATATGATGAAAAGTATGAAACTAAAGCAAGGAAAATAGAAAATTTCTAAGGCTCATCACTCCCCCCAACTTGGATCTTGGATTGTCCTCAAGCATTTCGGGGTCTTTGATTATATTGCAATGCAATTTCTCTATAGTCTATTGAATCAATGACTCTTTCACCCTACTTTAGATAGAATCCCTTTTGTTCAAATATCTTCTCCCATCTAGCTTGCTTTGCTACCCCTATTTCTTCCCTTCTTCCTGTCCACTATGGAATTGAAAACATATAAGGGGAGGATGAAACGTTAGAGGGAACTAGGTAATACGATGTTGTAGGGAGGCTTTGATATACTTGTGTGCTCTTCTAATTGTTTCCAAGTAATTAAAAATATAATGGGGTTATTTATTTTTTAATTCTTGTGTCAACTATTTTCATCTATCCTATGAGAAAGTAAGTTCTTCTCTTCCTATTCCTACTGCTAGTTCTTGGAATATTTTGTAATCTCATTCGTTTTATTCCAAAATTTTACTCTCCACCCAATAATTTTTCATGAGGTCAATCCATTCTTCCACTACCCCTTTGGGAAGCTCTACCTTTGGTCTAATATGGAGGGGAAGTGAATTATCCTTCTCATGATAATATTTCCATAGCTGACCTCTCAGATGTTCATTTTTGATAAATGAGGCTAATGCCTTTATTTGAACATCTCCTAATAAGATAAGTGGTTTTCAAGAAATGTCATAAAGAATGGTTGGATTATGCAAACATAATTCACACAATTGATCTTGCATATCTGGTGTGGCCTATTGAAATTATTTTAAGAATAATGTGGGTGAAGAAAAGGAATCTGGGAGGTCACTAATGATTTGGATAAATTGAAAGTTTAAAAAATTTCCTATAGAAATAGGGTGTAAACCCTAGCAGGAAGTTTGCAATTAAAAGTTGAGTTGTCTTATTAGTCATTTCTTCCATTTTTACTTTTAATATTTTAATCTATGAATCCCTCTTTTCAATCTCGTGTCACTATCAACTCAAAATTTTCATTATTCCATTTTCTTTGTGACTGAGAGAATTCTTCCATTTTGTTCTATAATTCAATTCCAAGGGTAACCATAGTAGGAGTTTTTGGCATCATTGGAGCTTCATTTTGGTTCTCGGGTTGTGGATTTTTCTTATTGATTTCAATGATGGCCAATTGGGCCAACCTCTCCAAACCTACTCCTTGTTGTTCATAAACATGTAGAAGTTTCTCTAATTTTTTACTTTATTATCCAATTCATTCTCACTTTTGTTGGTAACCTTTTATCTGCTCTTTAGTTCCTTTATTTTATAGAGAGTTGCATATAGCTCATTATTTTCATCTTTTCTCGTAAAAAATAATCCATTCTCACTTCCCAAAAATATTTCTTCATCAATCTCAACTGGTGAAGTAAATTGCTCTTCAATAGTTGGAATATTATAAGGCTTTAATATTTTTTTTGTCATAAATAAGTTTTCAGATTTAGAATTTGAGTTAGTGCTCAGATACATAAATTTGAGGCTTTTTTATTGTTTTTGATCATCATATATATATTTTTCTCAAACTCTAGTATCACAACTTTTTTCCTATTGAGGTTGGGCCTTCCTTCTTATATGCCCAAATAGCTTCTAGTAACCTTGTTGCCCAGTCTTTTCGATGCAATTAGACAATCTTTGTTAGAATGGCCTCAATCTCCATATTTGTGACCTCAACTTGCCTATTTTCTTGTGGGTGGTAGGGAGTTGACTTTTTATGTCTAATCTCATATTCTTTGAACAAACACGAAATCAAATTTGAAGTAAATTATGGTCCTTAATATGTGATTATCTCCCTACACACACCATACCTTGTGAAAATTTCCTCATAAAGGAATGCTGCAACCTTGTAATCTCTAGAAAATTGCAATGCTTTAACTTCCACCCATTTTGTTAGATAGTTTCTACATACTAGTATGTATTCTTTATTATTAGAGGTGGAGCTGATTGTTGAGAGTTTTTGGCTTAGATTGTGTAGTGTATTTTTGCATCAACGTTTCAAATCACACTTCGTGATTCATCATCAGGATAAAGAGAGAAAAAGGAGAAAATGAATAGGTGCAGACCAAGAAATGAATAAAAAGGGAGAGGAAGGAGGGGGATAAAAGTTGGCATAAAAACCTAGGAAAAGATAGAAAGATAAACAAAAAAAGAAAAGAAAAAAAAAGATAAAATACATGAAAAAAGAACCAAAACAAGAAAAAACAATAAGCACACTCTCACATATAATTATAAAATGCATATATATAAATATAAATATATTTATATATTAAAGATTATATATATAAAAATAAGAATTTATAGATTATATTTATATTTATATTAATATAATCTATAAATATGCATACATATATATAAATAAATAAACAATTAGATATAAAGTAAAAAAAAGAAGAAGAAATAATCTCTCTGTATAAACTATAGATATACAAATAGATTATATACACCTAATCTATATGTATAATCTATAAATATACATATAGATTATAAACATATAATCTATATACGTATAATCTATAAATATACATATAGATTAAAAAGATTAAAAATAAGGATTAAACAAAGAAAATATAATAGATTATACCTATAAAAGAATATAAATAGATTAAAAGGATTATAATCTATATAGTATAATCTATGTATAGATATAATATAATCTATATGTATAATATTATATTATATTTATAGATAGATTATAATCTATAATCTAACTAAAATAAAATCTATTTATAAAACAATATTCATAATTTTTTTATAGAATATATTATAATATAAGGATATAATATAATCTATATGTAGAAACGATAAATATACATATAGATTATATACATATAATCTATATGTATAATCTATAAATTTACATATAGAATATAAAGAAAAAAAAACATAAAATTTAAAAGAATTATATACAAATAAATCTATTTAAAATAGAATTATATATATAACAATAAATAAATTATATATACATATAATCTATCAATTAAATATAATATATTCCATAGATTATATATATGACAAAGATTATATATATATGAAAATAAAATAAAGAATATAACCTATATAAACAAAAAAAAATCTATATAATTAATATGATATTTATAGATTATATAGATTGTAATCTATAGATTACAATAATATATACATTGAAAAAAATATAAATAAAATATAAACATGAAATATATAAAAATATACATAAAAAGAAAAGCAAGATGAAGAAACAATAAAGGCAAAGAAAAAAGATGAAATCAAAGAAGAAACAACCAAGGTAATCACAAATTATATGCACAAACACACACACACCTACAAACAAATTAAAAAAAAACAATACAAACAAGGAAAATGGAGGGAAAAAAGAAAGAAGTTGCACCACACACCAACAATAGATAATCAGAAACTAAAAAGACAACTAGAGGAAAAAACCAAACAACACAAAAAACTAACAAAGAAATACAAAGAGACACAAAAACAAAAAACACTTACCAAAAGAAAAAAGAGCACAAAGAATAAAGAGACCCAAACTAAAATACCAAAATGAAGAATCACAAAGAAGAAGAAACACAATGAAAAAAAAAGGGGGGAGAAAATCCCAATACAAGGAACACCTTCCAGAAAGAGAGACACAACAAGGAAGAAAAATAAAAAAGAGCAACAAAAAACTCAACCCAATGACTAGAGAACAAAAGCACAAAAAGGGGGTCACACACTAGAAAAAAGGAAACACCAAAATAACAAAAAACAAAGACAATAAGAAGAAACATGAAACCGGAAAATTCTAAATATAAAGAGAAAGAAAAGGAAAATTCAGGAGGAGAAAAGAGCAATAATAAAATAAAACCAAGGGAAGAAAATATCAAAGCACTAACGAAAAATCAAGAAAGAGACCACAAAAAATAAAGAAACACCAACATAAATAAAGAAACAAAACAACACAAAAAGAAAAAAAGAAAAAGAACTAAGGAAACACCCACAAGAAATGAATGAGACCCGAAAAGAAAAGGAGACAAGCTCAAGAGGGAAATAGGGGCACAAAAATGAAAAAAACAAAGAAGAGGCAAGAAGAAGGGACACGATTAGAAGGGAGACGGTGGAGGAGGAAGGAAGAGGAGGGGAGAGAGAGGAACCAAACAAAGGCGAGAGAGAAGGGGGAGGAAGCCAAGCAAGGGACAGGGAAAGGGGGAGGACAAGAACTAATGGGTCGAGGGATGGCAGAGGGTCCTAAGGTTAGAGAGCAACGACTGCCAAGATAAACTTAGACTCCAACCTTCATCACGATTAAGATTTTGAGGATGGTGGTTGATTTCAATCACTTCCTTGAGATTTCGCTTGAAGAAATTATCTTCTTTGGATAAGATTTGGGTACTTTCAAGACAAATGTGATGCTTGGTGGAAGAGGAGTGGTCAGCGAGGGCTGATTTGGAGGTGTGATCGTGCCTAATGTCAGAGCTATGTTCCTTGATTCTTGTGCTAAAGGAACGATTGGTTTCACCAATGTAAGGAAGGCCACATGAACAAACAATCTTATAGAGTCCAGAGTCTTGGAAGATGTCCCTGGAGTCTTTGAGGGAAGGGATACACTTTTTAAAGGTAGAGAGGGGCATAAAAGCACAACAAAGGCCTTTTATAAGAAGGATCTTAGAAATGTTTTGGGAGATGCCATCAACAAAAGGAAGAGAAGCAAAGAGAGGGATGGGGAAATGATTAGGATTGGATCTAGAAAGGAGACCAAATTTGGCATGATTGAAAGCCCTAGAGATTTTCTTGTTAGAATAACCATTTAATAGAAAGACTTGACGAAGGTGAGTCAACTCTTGCATTAAGTTATCATCATCGCATTTCTAGTAGGCTCTCCAGGCAAGGGTTTTGAGAACACTAAATTTTTTAATCCTTATTTTTAATCTTTTTAATCTATATGTATATTTATAGATTATACATATAGATTATATGTTTATAATCTATATGTATATTTATAGATTAGGTGTATATAATCTATTTGTATATCTATAGTTTATACAGATAGATTATATTTTTTATGTTTTTATTTTTTTACTTTATATCTAATTGTTTATTTATATATATGTATGCATATTTATAGATTATATTTACATAAATATAAATATAATCTATAAATTCTTATATATATATATAATCTTAAATATATAAATATATTTATATTTATATATATGCATTTTATAATTATATGTGAGTGTGTGCTTATTTTTGGTGCTTGTTTTGGTTCTTTTCTTCTTGTATTTTCTCTTTTTTTTCCTTTCTTTTTTTGTTTATCTTTCTGTCTTTTCCTAGGTTTTTGTGCCAACCTTTCTCCCCCCTCCTTCCTCTCCCTTTTTATTCATTTCTTGGTTTGCACCTATTCATTTTCTCCTTCTTCTCTCCTTATCCCGATGATGAATCACAAAGTGTGATTCAAAACGTTGATGCAAAAATATACTACACAATCTAAGCCAAAAACTCTCAGCAATCATCTTCATGGATTGTGGAAATCTATTATCTCTAAGAGGTGGGGCTATTGGTTCAATGAAATCTAGTCCCCACTTATCAAATGGTTTCACAACCAAGTATGGATGTAGGGGAATTTCATTGCTCCTTGTAGGTCTACCCATCTTTTGATATCTATCACACCTCCTTATATATTTGACTGCATCTTTATGAAGTGTTGGATAGTAGTAGCCAATGTTTAGAATCTTTAGATTTGTTCTCTTGGCTACAAAGTTCCCTCCACAAAGCTCATCATGAAAATCCTTAAGGATATCATACAATTCATCTTCTCTCATGCACCTTCTCATTATATTATCTGGTCCTATATATAATAGATAACCAACTGCCCATGAATATGTAAAGTTTCATTCAACTAAATGGCATATTTAGCGAGGTGAGAGAATCATGGATATCCTTCCTACAACCAAGTAGTTAGCTATTTCTGCATACGAAGGTGTTTGCACTATGAGGGAAAACAAGTGTTCATCTAGATATGAATCATCCACAACTTATTTTGTTTTGATTTGCAACTTGGAAAGAAAATTAAAACTAACACATTTTCTTTACTTGGTTTATCCATAATAGTTATATCAAACTATTATAGCAATAATATCTACTAAAAAATTGTCTACCAACCACTCGTTTGTTCATCAAATATCAAATTGTTGTATGGTCAGCATGCACAAAGATAAAGTATCCAGTGATATAGTGTCTAAATTTGTTAATGACATATACAATTACTAACATTTTCTTCTCTATGAAAATATAATTGAGCTCAACAAACTATTTTATTGATATAATAAATGGCATACTCCAAATTACCTTCTTTCTTTCCTAAAGCAACACTTATGGTGAAATCAAAAGCATAATTTGTATGTATGTGGAAGGGAGTGGTCTAGTTAGGGCCTCTCAAAATAGGTGTCCTTGTGAGATCTATTTTGAAAGATTCAAAAGCTTCCTGACAAGTAGTGGCCCATTCAAATTCAATGTCCTTAGATAGGAGGACAAACATGGGGGCGACTATTTTACTAAAATATTCAATAAAACTCCTAGAGTATATTGCATGGCCAAGTAAAATCCTCACATATTTTTTTCTTCTAGGGGGTAGGTAGAGTGGAGATCACTTCTATTTTGTTAGGATCCACCTAAATTTTCCTACTAGACACAAAGTGTCCCAAAACCACTCTTTTAGTCATCATTATGAAAAAAAACTCATGACTTAAAGAGAGGTTGTGATCGTGACACTTTTCAAGGACTTACTCCAAATTTTCTAGTGCTTCTTCATAGGAATTTTCTTAAGTGGTGAAGTCATCCATATATATTTCCATAGATTCATGTGCAAAATATGAAAATATGCTCAAGACAACTCTTTGGAATGTTGCAAGTGCATTACACAACCCAAATGGTAAAACCAAGTATGAATATGTACCCCATGGACATGTAAAGTTAGTTTTATCCTAGTCTTCTGGAGTTTTTTTATTTGGTTGTATTTACTAAGACCATATAGGAAAGAAAAGTATTTCTTTCCTACCAATAAATCTAACACTTAATCAATAAAAGGAAGAGGGAAATGATCCTTTCTTGTCGCTACATTTAGTTATTTATAATCCACACACACTCTTCACTTACCTCATTTCTTAAGTACTATTACCAACAGGGAAACCCACTAATTGTCTGAGATTGGATAAATGAGCCTTGCATCCAACAACTTATGCAATTTAATCTTCACTATATCTCACACAACTGGGTTTATTCTTATTTGTGGCTACCTGACTAGTTTGTACCCCTCATTGATGTAGATTTTGTACATACATAGACTAGGATCTGTGCCCTTCATGTCATGATATTCCCAGACAAATTTTGTTATGTGAGCTTGCAACATTGTAATTAATTCATATTGTTGAGAGACTACGAATTGGTTATTGACATTGAGTGTTTTAAATAGTGTTATTTTCATTGGTATGATAAAAGTCATGACAGAAGCAACACCCAACCCTAATAGATTAATATTGCATCTGTGTGGGAGTAGTGTATGGAGTAGCTAAGAATTGGATTAATAGGTGGTTGTAGGTATAATATTATGCAAGGGGTAATGCAAACATGCTAGACAATAGAGTTTTTGTGGATCCCTATCGTTAGAGTTTTACATGATATGGGTAAGAATCTCATCTTCATCCTAAATTTCAAGCATTGGGCTTCGTTTTATGGTCATAAGTGTTTGTAGGGAATATTGGTCATCTTCTTCCAAGGTTTCCCAAACATTTTGTTCCAATTCTATATGTGGTTGTGCAGGCGGGTAGAGGACCAATTTTTGTCATATTTCCATTAGAAATGATAATGTTACCAGGTCCACATCCAATAAATGTGTTTGTTGTGGCTAACCATGGTCTATAGAAGTTGAGAAAGCCAACCTCACAGATCCCAATAAACACCTGACCTAAAATGGATAATTTAATAATTAGAATAATTATTAAATGCCTACAAAATGTAGACTAAGTTAATCTTAAGAGAAATATAAAAGGTGAATTAATTAAATAATCAACATGATTAAATTAATCAAGTAAACAACCTATTACTCTAACATGGTCTGTACCTAAGATCAAGGGATATCCTTCGAGGTTGGCTTTAGGCTGAAAAACCATAAATTCTATTGGATATTCCCATGAATCCAGTGTGATGACCAAATCCTCAATAATACCCTTTGGCTTGACTGTGGACCTATCTACTAATTGCAGAACTGTGGGTGTAGGTATCAGATCCATCAATTGAAGTTTTTGCATTGTTTCTCTTGTCATTATATTGATGGCTTCTCCTAAGTTAATCAGAGTATTCTTGATGAGTGTACCAATAATTTTCTCATCTACAATAGGGCTACCAAAGTTTGCATACTTTGGGATCACTAAGTTGCCTAGCATAATGCTAGCCAATTTTCCTATAACATGGACAGTCTATGGGTCCTTCCATTTCCTCTCTAGATTTTTGAGGCATAATTCCGTCACAATTTTTGTGTAGATGGTCACTTCTTTAATGGCTTGGATCAAGGGTATTTTGACACAAACATTCTTAAGTTGGCTCAAGAAATCAAATTCGGGTTCAAAATGTAATTTTTGAGTTGTCAATCTCTTTGGAAATGGTGGTTCCTTATTTTTAATGTTTGGATGGAACTTGTTTTTGTTCAAGTGGTTTTATTGAATCATTGGTAGTTTATATTATTGGTTCCTCATTAGTAAGTTTTTTAATATGAGGAAATGATGCTCTAACAAGCATTCTTCTTGAACATAGGTGGACATCACTAACCCCAATCGTATAGGTTGGTATTAGATAGGTTTTTTACTACAAACCTATTGAAAAATATTATTATTAGGGTTTGGTGTAGGCTAACAAGACAATTGTGGTACTCTTGGTTATGCTAGGGTAGATATGACTGGGTTTGGCATGATGGTTGGTTGTTGCAAAGATTGTTGTGGTTATGGGTAGCTAATATTTTGGTTTTTCCATTGTTGGTTTCCACAATATTATGGTGGCCATTGGTTTTGAGAGGACTACCACTGTGGATTTTAGTTTGAAGCTTGATATGGTTGTTGTTACCACATCTTGTTGTGCCATTTTTGCACACACGCCCCACTGGAGGCAGGGATCCTCTTTTCTTGCTTTTGCTTTTGTTTTTGTCTTAGGTCCTACTTTTCCCCCTAAGGGATATGTTCCCTGAAATTTTGATTCACTTCACTCATTGGGCTCAATTGGTCTTATCTCCACCTTAGGTGTGTTTACTTTGCATCAATTGGTCTTATGGGGATGCATGAAGTCTCTAGTTTTATTGAAATTTCACTTGATATCAAATTTGGCTAAGTGTGGGAGAGTCTTGTGGAATCTGCCTAGGGCTGGATTACTCGAAGTCATGATTTTTCGGGCTTTCCATGGTTGGCTGAATTCCCTGAAGTGCCCTCTCACTAACTCCTCCATCACCCGAAATCTATGAGGTTTTATTTTTCACGAAATTGCAACTCGATGAAATCCTCGAATCTTGGTTGAGGTGTCATGTTGCTTCATTTATGAATCTTTGCAGTCACACAAATTGTCATTAATGCAAATTTTATGGAGATTTGTGGTGTGATTTATATCTTATTTTGGTGTCATTTTGTGTTCAACATTTTAAGAATTGGCATTTTGGAGAACATTTGAGTGCTCTAGTTATTTGAAAGTTTGGATTCAAGCATACTGTGTTGGTGCATTTTATTGATTGACTAGGGCTTTGGGCGTGTGCCTTATGCTTTATTACAGTCATCTGAGTTGCAAGGTAGGATTTCAAGCCTCTTTGTGAAATTTTATGAGTGATCATAGTGTGGATTTTAATGGTTTGATTGGTTGAAGTTTCAACTTGAATGGTTTTCTACATCCTTGAGCTTATTTCATGTCGACTTGCATTTGCATTTGAATTCAATCGTAAATTTATTTGTTTGAAAGTGGTTATCGTTGAGTTTAGTTCGATTTTGGATTTGAGATTAATTGTATTTTCTTTCATGATCATTCGAAGTAATGAGTCAAAATTAGGGCATCAATGTTCATATCATGGTGAACTAGGGTTTAGGTTTTCATTTTGGCATTTCATGGGTTTTGAGTTTGAACGACATGGGTTAGGGCACATTTGAAGCACAATAACTAGTCTACTTGTTATTCTATGAAATTTAAGGTTAGGTGCATTTATAGGTAAACCCTAGCTCGCTCAATTTTGAAGGCCATGACTGTGATATTGGGTGATCAAGCTCGCAGGTCAAGAGTTGAGTTAGTCCATAGACTTTGATTTGATCTTGATTTAAATTGTAAATGTTATGGTAAGGTTGCAAATTGAGTCTTGGCATATGATAAGGAGTGCAATTTGATAGTCCTTTGTGATTATAAGGAGTTAGAGCTTATTTTATAAGTTTTCATGGAACCCTTTAAGCCTCAGAATGCCCAAAGTATTTATTTGCTAAATCTGTTCTTTCATGGAAATCCCGATGACCTATATTTCGCATAATCTTTAGTCTTGCAAAAAATCCGAATAGAAATCTTTCACTAAATCCACTCTGCCATGGATTCCTCGAGCCTTTAACTTTTGTGGATTTCATCCATAGGTGGCTTTCTCGAATTTTTGAAACCTTTATTCTATTAAGTGATATGAGTTAGTATGGGTATGAATTGCATGTAATGGGTGGAATTTTAAATGTTCAAAATGCATATTCATCAATAAGGGAAGGACTTGGTATATTTTGATCTATTTGTTTCCTTTCTTTGCAAAATCCACTCAATCAAGGAAAACCTAAGAAACTTGTCTTCACGGAATGCTTCAGGGGTCGGATTTCCCGAAATCCATCAGATCCCAAAATCCCCAAACTTTCCAAAAACCCGATATATGTTTGAAGATTGATCTTAAGGGGTTTGTGAGTTGATTTATATGATATTTCAAGATAACTGGTGATTGATCATTTTAAATATGGATAAGTGTTTTATCCTTCATAGAATCCTTGAGACCTTGGATTCGTTGAAATCCTTTGAGAGCTAAAATTTGTGAAGTACTTAAAAACCCGAAGTATGCTTAGAACTTAATTTGAAGGATTGACAACTTGGTTTTAGGGATTTCTATGATGATTAATGATTGATTGCATGTTGCATATATGATATAATGCTAAATTTGATGATGCAATGATATTGTGGTTAGTTTCGCTTTTAATTTTAGTAATTATATTATTTCTTCTAACCAGATGCAACCATAATCCAACAAGGGTAAAGGTTCTAAAGCAAAATATACTGAGCCTGTCAAGGAGGAGCCTACAACTAGAGTTGAAAGGATGAAGTATGAATTCAAGGGAACGATTCCTGTGTCCAAGATCATCTCACACTAGTCTAAGGTTGGAGATACAAACATGGGTCATATAGACTATGAAGATTTCAAGCAAAGGATGTATTGCAATTCCCCTACCCCACTGGCTAGAACTTTGGTACATATGGGATTAGCTATGGCAGTAGGATTTCCACCATCCATTCAATGTCCTAAATTAATCGTTGAATGTGCTAAGAATTATGACTCCAACAAAGGGATGATAGTTGAACCTCAAGGGAGAGTCATGGAAAACTTGACTGAGGAAGAAATAACCGAGGCATTCAACGTTGGATCACATCATAAACTAATCAAGGTAAATTTGGAGTTAGCCAAGAAGTTCTATAATGAGGATCCTGACAAGAAATTGGAGATGATGAACGAGTCTTGGATTGATAAGCCAAAGTATCACTATTCCAAGATGCCAAAACAATTACATAGAAGTGACTTCAATTTGGAATACAATGATATGATCACTCTCCTTAGTAGAGTGGTTGGATTGGAGAAGTATTTTGTATTTGAGGACTAGATGTTATATGTTATATCATAGATTGAAGCTAGAGTCAACTACCATCGGGAAAGGATGATCAGTGACAATCTGGATAGTCAATTAAGAAAGGTGCAGGATACAAAAATATTCACCATGACATCTTATGTGGTGTATATGCTTGCTAGAAATTATAGATATAGGGGTTTGAATTGGAAAGGAACCATTCAACAAGATAGATTCTATGATGTATACCCTCAAATGCACTTGAATACTTCCAATTATAGGAGGGTCAATGATGCCTTCACTATGTATATAACTATAACCTTGCAAGATGCTCTTCATGTGAGAATTTCAACATAGACTATAGATTTGATAAATAAATATGGCTATTGGTTCATTCAATTTCCAAAGTTTACATACATTAGAATTCATGGATCTCTACCCTACATGCTTCCAAGATATCCTACAGATAAAGTCATATTGTTGGAATTAACAAGACAACTGGTAGCATTTTATGCAATAGTGAA
Organism: Sequoiadendron giganteum; assembly: GCA_007115665.2. Lineage (NCBI taxonomy): Eukaryota > Viridiplantae > Streptophyta > Pinopsida > Cupressales > Cupressaceae > Sequoiadendron > Sequoiadendron giganteum. The sequence continues at coordinate 435,261,643 of CM021110.1, read as the reverse complement.
GTCAATGCATAAAAAAAGAGTTGGTGCAAATTTTACATTGAGAATTGATAGTTGGAGGCTTGTCCCTCTATTCAAAGTGCACATCAATCAGAATTAGAAATGGCTCATTTGCATTTTACTCTCATTCAGATAGAGGTAGTTTTGATCCTTATAGAGTGGCACAAAAAATGTCCAATAAGGACTATAGACATAAAGATAACATAGAAGATTATTGGGCCAATTGTCATGATGAGTTTGAAGCTATTAAGATAAAATATTCTAGACTGCCACTGATGCTAATAATACTTTATGCAGTAACAAATGTGTTAGACCAATTAAATGATGAAGATGATCCAATTCAATATCATGATTATATGCAGTTTCAAAACAAGCCACTCCCTGTGGTAAATTGGGCAGAAGATGAAGTGGTGGAGCTAGATCAAATTAATTCTCTAGTGATTGGATACTCTAAGAAGTGGGTAAAACATAAGGTTTTTCAATTGGAAGCAAAAGTAGCAAAGTTCACCTATGATTTGATGGGATATTTAGAGTCTCAATCAGAAGGTGACTCCAAAAAGACAATAGATGACACTTGAGATCCTCAAAAGGAACAAGATTTTGAAGATGAACCTCTTTTGATCAAGAGGAAAACAAGAATTCAAGATAAAGTGGGTGCCAAAGATAAAGTGCCTAAAAGATAACCAATTCCTAAAAGAAGAAGGCCTACTAAGGAGACAACTGAAGGAGCTATAGAGGCCCAACCCTCGAAGATAAGAAGGCTTGTTACAAAAATAGAGAAGGGTTGCCACCCAGACCAATGCAATTGAGGTGGAAGGCTCTGGAGACCGAACAAAGGTATATGTTAGAAAGAATCATCCAAAGAAAAAGGTTTCCCCTTCTAATATAAAGAATGTTAAAAAGGTGGTTGAAGAGCCTGAGGAACATATTAACGAACCACCAGTCAAAGAAGCTAAAATTGTAAAAGAAAACACTCCTCCTCAATCACCTCACCAGAATGTGCATTCTGATAAGGAGGAAGGAGAAATAGCTAAGGATGAAGTTAATGCCTCCTAGGAGCAAGAGCCAAGACAACAAGAGGAACAGGAGTTAGAAACTCCAAAGAATGGAGATCTCAGCAACCTTGGAATACAATTGGAACAAAAGACCTCTAGGGTGCAAAATTAAGAAGAAAATAAAGAAGAGAAAGAACTTGAGAATACAAAGGAGGTACCTTCTCAATCTCCCGAGAAAGAAGAAACACATCAATCTGATGATGAAAAGAAAGATAAGGAGAAGAATCAAGAAGAAAATATTGAGACCAATCGACTTGAGGACCATGGAGAGCAGAATACTCCTCATGATGATACAGATTTAGAAGAATCAACTACCCTAGATTGGTTGAAAGAACGTATGAAACCAAAACCATTGGTAGTTGAGGAAGAAGCACCAAATTGGGATAAATTCCTAGCAAGCTTGGGTAGAACCAAAGAAAGGAAGAAAGCTAGAACAATTTCTAAGATGACTAGGGATGAGTTGAATAATAGGGTACTTCGTGTAGCTACACCAGTAACTGATATTCATAAAGATGAAGCTACTCCAACTGATTACAAGGTTGAAACTAGTAATCTGGGTCCATCCACAAAGGCACATGAGAAAGAAGATCTCAAGGAATCTGTGGATACAATTTTGAAAAGATTAGATAATGAAACCCAAGCCAAAGAAAAGCTGCAACACCAAGTAGAGGAATTACAAAAGTATATTCAACATTTGATAAGGCCTTTACAAACATAGGATAGGGTATGTACTTCAGCTTTAGAGGGTTTGTTGTCAAAAGATGCAGTTAATGAAATTGAGAAAATGAAAACTTCTTTACGAGCCACCCAACAATGGATAAATGATGTTAGTCATAAGGGTGATGATTTGATTGAAAAGGTTTTGCATACATATGAGAAGACATCCTCCTTTCTAGATGAAGTACACCAACTCTTAACATAATGTAAGGGGATAGTTGAATCTTCCATAGGTAAGTTAATGGAGATAATTGAAATCCCAAAGGAATTGCTTGTAAGTGAAGATATCTTTACATCTGGAGGTGAAAATAAGCCAAGGAAATGGTTAGAAGCTTTTGAATTGAAGAAAGAACTCATGGATAAGGCCTTGGATAAGATTTTGAAGGTTCATAATAAATTGAAAGATGTTTTAAACAATTGCATTTCATTCTTGGAAACTATAACTAGAAGGAAGAAGTTCGACAAGAAGAATTTAAAGATTGATCAGTTAAAGAAATGGTGGCATGAGGTCTATTCGTCAGTTGAGGATGGGCCTGTAACATCAAATCATTTGGATGATGCGACTATGTATATTTCACATCTAGCCAGGTATCAAGAAATGCAAATAAAATAGAGTAAAAAACTTGGCTAAGTATGAAGAAGAGATAAAATCAATCAAGTTGGGGATGAAGATTATCTTAGTTCCTAATCAAACCGACTTAGATAGGGCATTTTCAAAAATCCAAGAACTTTCTGGAAGGTAGGAGAAAGATGAGGAGGATGACTCAACATGACTTCATCAAACTTTGTACTTACTACATCAAGCTAGCTGGAGTAACAAGTAAGCCATGCCTCAAAATTTGTGCCATGATATCTTTTATTAAATATTAATATATCTTTTGACCCCGACCCCTTAAGATTGCATTGTAAAATTAAAAGGGCAATTCAAATCATACAAGGCCAACCTGTTTTAGGCCGAACTAATTTATAAACCCTAATTTAATTCTCTCTAGGCTGGCATGTTCTTGAAACTCTATATATTGGAGCTCTCTCCTCATTTTTAAAAATATAGGATACAAGAATTGTTGCAACTTTGGTGAAGTGAATACAAAAGAAGACATTGTCTTTTGGTGCTCTTTTCTGTGTTATTTCATTTGTGCATGGTTCTTATGTTTTAAATCTATTTTCAAGTTGATTTGAGTGAGTAGTTTTCAGATTAAAATTAGAGCTAGTTGTAATTCATTCATGTTTGTGCTAGTGTTTAAGGTGTTTGAGGAAACTTCAGTCCATACTTTTAGCAATTTGTTGATTGTAAGTTGTGTAAAGTTAGCCTGAGCCTACTCTTTATTGCGCTAAGTTCAATTTTGGATGTTGATGCATTTCATGTCATTTTGGGTGAATGTTTGAATGTTTCACAATCTAAAAATCTTTCATACCTTTAGAGATTGTACCATTTTTGTGATACTGCAGATTTAGTCTTGGTTAAGCAGGAATTGGTTTTGAAGATTGGTCCACCTTGAATGCTCTGTTGTTCTCATGATTGATCTTAGGATTCAAATTATAAATCTCTCTAAACCCCCATCTTTTAATATTTCTTTGAGATCATTGTTAGATTAGGAATTGAAAAGCATCAATGAATTTTTGTATTAGATGCAAAGATAATTTCCAGACCACAACTCTAGGAATATTGTAGGGTTATTGTCATTTTTATATCTTGCAAAACCCTCATTGTTGACTAAGAGTTTCAGTCTTTTGTTTGACCATAAATGCCCTTTGTGTTAACCAACAAATCACATTTTCATTGGGTTGTTTATGCATTGTCAAGACCTGACATTACAGACCTTAGGGTTGTTTCTAGAGGCTTGCTAATAGAAATTTACCTTTCAAGAGAGATAGGATACTTGTATTATGTTTGTGTTGTTGCAGTGCTAAAAAAACCATCAACACATCCCCTACCATGGAGTCCAATTAGATGATTGGGAAATTGGCCATGGTTGATTCAACATGTTATTCCAAGGTTGATTATTCTAGTTAGGGAAATTTGAATTGACCCTTGGAAAGGACATATTATAAGATAGAGGATATTGAGGCATACCTTGTCTCTACTACCATGGTTTGCATTGAGAAATATCAAACACTTGGAATTCCTCATCCTCCAAGGTAAAAAATTTAGGTTTCCCTTTCTTCTCCTTAGAAATGTTGAATATATTTTTGCACTTAAAGTTAACTCTTTTCTGCCAACAATGTGGACAATATTCGGTGAGAGTAGCCTCCACCTCCTCTTGTTTCTTTTTGATGTGAAAAAAGTGTCTAGTTGGGTTGCTAGATGGCTAATTATATTCTCCTTATGTTCGATAGAAGGTTGTTGAGTTCCACCCTAGAAACACACGTGGGTGTTTTGGTGGAAGAGAAGGCTCTACGACCCTTGGTCTTCTTCATAAATTATATTGAATAATTTCTACACACCTAGAAATTTTCCTCAAATGGTAATTGATAAATATCCCCTACTCCAATAAGGTTTATTGTATCCATGCAATCTTCATTTACTCCTCACAGAAATATCAGTTTTAGAGACTCTAGGGAGATCCTATTCTGATGTGACTTCTTAAGGTAGAATTGGAACCTCTCCACATAGTCTTCAAGTGGTTCTTCTTCATTTTGTGTCATTTTGAATATATCATCTCTTTTCATGTTTGCTTCTCAACAATAATCTTGGTATTTTGTAAGAATTTCTCCTTCATCATTTACCAATTTGTCATTGTATTTCTTCCTAGTCCCATGAACCACCATAAAGCAACATCTTTCAACATGGTTGAGAAGATTTTTAGCCTATGAACATCTGTGGTATAGTTGTACCTTTTGTATAGAACATCAAAATCGAACAAAAATGTATTTGGGTCTTCTGCCATGATGTCAAGATGCCTTATGAGGACTCTCCTAAGGTCCATAACAACTACAGGAGTGAGGGGTAGTTCTATGTTGTTGAATCCATTAGCTAGTTCCTTTGGTGGTTCTAGTTCTTCACTTGCACCAATATTTTCAAATTATTCTTGATTCTGATTTGAGGGGAGAAATCTTCCCAAAGCATCTCCCTATCGCTGCATGCAATAGTAACTTGAGCTTAAATAGCTTTTCCCGTGCACTGTTAGTGAGTAGTTTGAGGTTTATTTGTAAATTCTACTAGTCCTAGTTGTTGTAAATGAAAAATTCCTAACTTGTCAAAGCAATATAAATGAACTTAAAACATGCTTAGAATGAACATTTGAGAACAACAGTGCCTTCAGTAACTTTAATTTCATTTAGATTGCCTCAAAGACATGTACTACTATGCCACAAAGTGGAATCAGAAATAGTTCATTTCCCACATTGACCCTTAGAGAAAAGTTATTGCTAATTAAACTAGTTCCAAACAACACCATAAAAAATATTCAATCAAGTAGAACCACTAAACATGAAAAATGGAACATAAGATATGAGCACATTGATTTACGTGGGGAAAAACCTTTCGGGTAAAAAGCCCCACACTCCAAAATCTCATATCACCATTGTATTATTCAACAACAAAATAATTACAAATACAATTTAGGCTCTAAGCCTTTACAAAGTTTACATCTTGTTCCATTCTGGAGAGAATCTAACAACATAACCTTGTTCTATTTCCCTCTCACAAATTACAGTTATACAACAATAAATCTATCATACTGTTACAATGATACAACAACATATAGTATATAGAACCACACAACCACCATCCAACACGCATCAAGCCACCAAATAATTAATTTAGTTACAGGGAATATTACCATATTTTCTCTCTGTCAACCTCGAGACAGATCATGCATTTAATACAAATATATCGCTATCAGGAAATACAGTTTTTGGTCCAATGATTGTTGATTCACAACAATGATGTAGAATCAACAAATGAATTCATGCCATGTGTTGACACATCACTCATCCATTGCTTTTCACTATTGTACCATTCGGGTTCACCAATTCAACCATTGCCATATCAGAGGGACACCAATTCATCTCCCGTCGATAAAAGAAGATCCCGCATGCACCGAGTAGATGAACTGGTTCAAGTTTAAATACAACTGCCCATAAATTACTATGTGTCAGTAGGTTGACCTTTTGTCTTCCAGCTAACATCACCGCCAAGTCACCTTGACTCTTCATTGTTATCAGCTCATCGGAGTGTCAGAGCTATTGAAGCATCGAAGGATCAAGCACGAAGAAAACATTGCTAGAATTCCACTCAAACCCCCTCTTTGATATGTCGATACCTGACTATCGAACCAAGGCACCATCAGAGCTATCAGAGGTTGGGGATGTCAGAGACTTCACAACATTTAAGAAATTTCAATGATCGAACTCTGATCGCCGATCCATTCGACTGTCAATAGACGATACTCCAAATTAGACTAAGTAACAAGTCCAAAGCTTAACCAACTAAACACGTGACCGTCGACATGTCAGTGCCTGATTGTCGATACAGGCCAGTAATTTGAGGCACTACTTCTCAACATTCTCCCACTTGATGAAGAACTTACTGGCCCTCCAATCAATGCATGAATCATTTGTATCACCTAGGACACCTGCAAGAATGTCTATGATGTCTACCATCTCAGGCTACAGTTCCATCCATCCTCCAAAGAAAAGGAACAAGCCATGGTGTACATATGCACCAGTCTAATCCAAGACACCACTATCAAAACCAACTGACATCAAGGGTTTCAACACACTGCCACCACACCATTGCACTCAACAAGCCATACAAAAGTAATGTCAACTTCAAAGCACTCAACATGAACACAAACATGAAGACTTTTTCGAAAAACAAGATAGAATGCTAACTAGAACAACAACTAGAAAATTGATTGCTCCCATCCAATTGAACAACCCACATGACTGAAAATAGAACCCACAACAAGTGCTAATCCATCCAATCTCACATACCTCTAACGTATCCTCATTAGTAGACTCATGATAGCAACACAACCAACCCATCAACAACAAATACAAGCTCCATGTACAAACTAGTCAAGGAAGACCAAACACATCCAAGAACTCCCACTGCATGAGTAATGAAAAATTTGAAAGAACAAGGCATAACAAGTCTACCAATAGCATAACATAGAGAGTGTAATCATGTAGCTTCAAGGAACCATCCACAATGATCTGAAAAACCTATAATTAAATAAACTGTAAGAACAACTCTCACCACAAGTCTTCATAGCTCTCCCAAGTTCTCCACACCCAACAAAGGAAAAAGATTAAGAACCTCCATGTCATCATCCAAGAACATGAGTGAAAACACGTGACCACAAGCTAGTGATCACTACAATTCTGACCAAACCTCAAACCAATGTAATGTGAAACCAAACATCCAAGAAGAAAACTGAGACCAAAGAGAGTAACTCTACACATCATGAACTTGTAGAAAATCCTCCTACATACACCTTTTAATGCCAAGTGTGTCAAGTACAAACTCCTTTACAACCCTAAGAGAAAATCCTTAACAACATCCAACTGTTCAATCGCCAAGATCAAACATATCATATATATCATGTAATCAACATGGATGTAAGCCTCTCAAAGAAGATCAAACTATTTCATTTCCCATCTTAGGGAAACAACCCATTATATCTCCTAAACTCAACATCAATGAAAGTAATCACAATGCATAAGGAGATAACCATGCTATCCATCTCTCACAATGAATCCTTCAGAATCATCTAATAGCAGTTCAAGATCCATATCCATGAAAGAAAGCATAAAACACCTAAGAGAAACAATGGGCAATACCTCTCAAGTGATAAAATTTTGAGTAGACCAAGACTAGGAAAAGAAGATGCTCCTCCAAGGTAACCAGGTACTCATAAATTCTCCAAGAGAAATCTCCTCATTGGTCTCTGTTGAACTCACGTCCAACCAAGGTGTAGGCTACTCAAACTTTCCGCTGAAATATTCATTAAGAGTAACCATCAACAACTGAAGAGAAAAACAAGCAGGATCTAACGACCCAAAAGTGCAGAATACATTCCCTTAACACTAATACAATAGAGGAGAAGAGCATCAACCAGTTTCTAATAGCTTTCTAAACTAATTGAGATGAATACAACCAGTAAAATAGATAACAAAATTAAGCATTCACAGTTGACACAAGATATACGTGGGAAAACCTTTACAAGTAAAAAACCCACCACACAAAGTCAAGATAGTTGTATTACAGTAACAAAACAGCTACATACAAAGTTCAGTCTTCTCTGATCAGCTCACAGCAGCACTACCTCTCTATTGCAATATTTTCTTCAAAACATATAGTTCAAATTATCTGACTCATCATAATATTGTCCTCAACTCTCTCATAAGTCATACGTTGCATTCAAGTCTTCTCAAAACAACCACCGATCACCAGGTACATGAATCTCTTATCCAACCATGCCAATGATCTTCCCATGTCGATCTTCCTACATCGAGCCACCCAGGCATTAATGCCATCACCCAAATCGGGTCTTGTTCGCCAACCAAAAATGACCCGCAATTACTGTTGTTGCTACAAATGTCTTTGGCCAACCAGAAGCAGTCAAACTGCCATGTGTCCAATTTTCCTTCACCTATTGCTCCTGCCATCGAGTCCAACTCGGTCAAACATAGTCTCGAGCTCGTCCAAGCTCCCTATGCTTAGACCACTCCACTGTCGAGCTGAGTCGACCCACCCGCAATAATGCGGTAAGCTCGACTGATCTCCCTCAAGCTTCCCCACTCTACTGCCGAGTCGGACCGACCCATCTGTGGTATGGCGGTTTGGCCAATCGAGCCTGTCCAAGACCTGCCCGCGCTATTGGAGCACCAGTTGATTCGGCCTGCAGTAATGCGGTGAGCTCAACCGAGCTCACCCACAGACTTCACCGAGCTCGTCCGCTAACCGTCCCGCGCTACTGCCGTCCGAGTTGACATTAGCCGCGACAACGAGGTAATCGACAATGGTGACCGCTGGCAATCAAACCGTGCTACCGTGGGGGTCGATAGACCACCCCGCGGTAGGGTGGTGATCGTCAGCTAGACCGTTGATAGTCTCACCGCGATCACCATGGTGAGTGGAACCACCGCTCGTAGTAAAGCGGTAGTAGCCAAGGCGACCGTAGGCAGTCACACTGCCACCACCGCGGTCAAGGACTTAACCACTTGCGGTATGGCGGTGACCAACCAAATCGATCGAGCGAAGGAAATTGCAGTCACCGTGGTTAGGGACGAGACTGCGAGCGGTAAAGCAGTGACCACTACCCTTCCACCTCGGTATCGCCAGGGTAAGAGATGACTGCCGCAGTAAAGTGGTTGGGGCTGAGATGAGGCCAAGTGCAGTACGGCGGTAAACTGCATAAACACCTAATTTTCACCAATTCATGAAAAGTAGAGGCTTCAAGCTGGAATTTGAGACATATTTTCTCAACAAGCTCCCACTTGGCGAACACTTCCAGCTCCCCCATGATTTGAAAAAGTTATTGTCTATCATAGGCCCCAAGGCCCATCGATTTTGTGCACCATATAAACTTGTATGTGCTAACTGGCTTTGTTAAAGTGTTTGTAGCATTCTTCAAGGTGTCCACCTATTCCAGACTGACCTTTCCATCTTCAACCATATCCCTTACAAAATGATATTGCACATCAATGTGCTTGGTCCTGGCATAAAAGTTCAGATTCTTTGCCAAACAAATGACACTCTGACTGTCACAAAAAATAGTGATTTGCCCTACATTAAATCCAATGTCTGAACATAAACACCTCAGCCAAACAACCTCCTTCAGGCATGAGTTGCAGCCATGTACTCAACCTCTGTCATGGATAAAACAACTACAGCCTGTTGCTTGCTCATCCAACTAATTGCTCCACCATTAAGCATGAAAGTGTATCCACTGGTGGATCGCCTGCTGTCAATGTCCCTTGCCCAATCTGAATCAACATACCCATGAATGCTAAGAGCCATCTGTGATGCAACCAAACTTCCATGGTAACACAAGGCGTAGTTTGAAGTCCCCTTCAAATACCTAAATACTCTCTTCATAGCATCCTAATGTGATCTTCCCGGATTTTCCATAAATCAGCTTAGAACTCCCACCGCTTGGGCAATGCTTGGTCTTGTGCAAACCATAGCATACATGAAACTACCAACAACGCTTGCATAAGGCACATTGGTCATGTCCTCCATCTCAGTAGCAGACTTCAGACAATCTTCAATGGACAACTTAGTTCCATGCATGATTGGAACAAATAACTGCTTACAATCATCCATGCTAAACCTCTCCAGAACTGCTTTCACATAATTACTCTGACTGACCCAAAGCTTTTTGTTTGTTCTATCCCTGGTTATCTCCATTCCAAAATTATACCTTGCTGCACCAAGATCTTTCATTTCGAACTTTGTAGACAGCTGAGATTTAAGATCAGAAATTATACTCTTGCTATTTCCAATGAATAACATATCATCCACATACAGGGTAATATCAAACACACGATCATTCTCAGATTTATAATAAATGCAGTGATCAGATTTTGATCTCAGAATATCAATTGACAACACAAACGTGTCAAATTTCTGGTACCACATTCTAGGACATTTGTTTAAACCATAGAGAGATTTATTTAACTTACAAACTAGATTTTGTTTACCTCTTTCAACAAAATTCTCAGGTTGGGACATGTAGATTTCTTCTTCCAGCTCACCATGGAGAAACGTTGTCTTCACATCCATCTATTCAATTTCAAAATCATATACAACTGCCAATGACAACATAAATCTGATTGATGTCAACTTTGGTACAGGGGAAAAAATCTGTCCATAATCAATTCCCTCAATTTGAGAAAATCCCTTTGCAACCAACCTTGCCTTATACTTCTCAACTCTACCATCAAGGCCTATTTTATTTTTGAATATCCACTTATAACCAACAGGATTTCGCCATTTAGGCAGTGGTACCAAATTCCAGGTTTCATTCTTTCTCAAAGAATCTATCTCCTCATTCATGGCTTGCAGCCAAGAATTCGAATCAGCCAAGCTGATTGCTTCTTTCACACTCCTAGGCTCTTCAGTGCTGGTAATTAAAGCATAGGCATAATTTGAATTTAACAGTGAGAAACCATACCTTTTAGGTTGCCTTCTTTCTCGTGTAGATCTTCTTATAGGCTCAGATTGTTCTTCATCATCAGAACTTCCAGAGCTACTTGAGCTCTCCTCAATCTCAGGTACACCATGCAACTCTTCCCTTTCTGGAGTTTGGGGAATCTCAACTGCATCCTTCTGCTTGTCACTCTGATCTATCTCAAGCTGTTGATCACTTACTGAAGGTTTTAGCTCATGAAAAATCACGCTTTTGTTGTACAATACCTTCTCAGTAATAGGGTTCTAAAGCTTATATCCCTTGACACCAACTCCATAGCCGATGAGAATACATTTGACAACCTTGTTATCCAATTTAGATCCCTTTTCATTTGGTACATAAACATATGCCTCACTGCCAAACACACGGACATACCTCAGAGAGGGCTTCTTACCAAATAATGCTTCCAAAGGCATTTGATCAACAAGAGCAGAGCAAGGAGATTATTTATTAGATAACACGTTGTAGCCACAACCTCAGCCTAGAACTTCCTCTCCAGACCAACACCACTCAGTATACTCCTTGCCTTTTCCGTCAGCATCCTATTCAGCCTTTCAACAACTCCATTTTGTTGTGGAGTGTAAGGCGTTGTCTTATGCCTTTTAATTCCATGATCAACGCAATACCTTTTAAAATTTGCAGAACAAAATTCACCGCCATTGTCTGTCCTCAAACATTTAATTTTCCTTCCATTTTGATTTTCTACCAAAGATTTAAATTCTTTAAACCGGTTGAACACTTCTGATTTACTTTTAAGAAAGTATACAAATGCACTTCTTGAACAATCATCAATAAAAGAAACATAATATCTAGACTTCGATAACGAAGGAAGACTAACTGGACCAAACACATCTGAATGAACATAATCCAGTATACCAAAAGATTTATGAGGACTAGAATAAAATGAAACACGGTGCTATTTTTCATAGGTACAATGTTCGCAAAAATCAAACTCAAGGTTACAATCATCAAGCCCTTCTACAAGATTTTTAGTCTTCAAGGTTTTTAAACCTTTCTTACCTATGTGACCAAGTCTATGATGCCATAGCATAGTCTTCTCAGCTGGTATTTTTACCTCCAAAGCATTTGCAACCAAAGAAGTCTTCATGTTTCTTTACAGGTGCAACATTGCATGAATTTATAGAGGCACTGTTACAAAGAACAGGACATGCATCTAGCTTGTACAGAGTGCCAGTACGAACACCCTTAGCCAACACCATTGCACCTCTAGCCATTTTACATCCCTTACTTGAAAAAGAAACTTCTACACCAACATCATTTAACTTACTGACAGAGAGAAGATTTTGAGCCACACCTGGTATGTGAAGTACGCCACCAATACCTTTGACTCTCTCGTTAGGAAATTGAATTTTGACTCTTCCTCTGCCAACTATCTCTAGCATTGAATCACTTGCCAAGTACACCTTTCCACCATCATACTTCTCATATTTTGAGAACCATTCTCTATTGGACCTCATGTGAAAAGACGCACCTGAGTCAACCAACCAGACATCATCAGATGCCTGAGTTGTCAAGGCTGTTGCAATGAAGGCGTCTGCATCACTATGAGAGGATTCATTGTCAGAGGCATTCTGCTTCTTCTTCTCCTTGCAGTACTTCTTGATATGACCAGGTTGTCCACAGTTCCAACATCTCACCTTGAACTTTTTACCAGGAGATTTTGATCTCCCTGCAGATTTGGACTTCAACTTCTTGTCTTTCTTCTTGCCTTTCTCCTTTGGTCTAGCTTGAACAACAAGGGCCTCTTTGGCCATCTCAGAAGATTTCCTTCACATTTATTCAGACAAGAGCGAAGCAACCACGTCATCCATCTTGAATGCAGTGGTTATGCTTCCAATAGCCATCACCAGATGATCCAATTGTCAAGTAATGAACACAACAAGAACATGCAACGATCTTCCTCCTCTGTATTTACACCTACAGACACCAGCTGAGTAACACTCATGTTAAATGTGTTCAGATGGTCTGCAATAGATGCACCTTCATCCATTTTCAAGGAGTACAACTTCTTCCTCAGGAATAGCTTATTTACTAGAGACTTTCCTTGATAAATATCACCAAGCTTCTTCCACAAAGAATCTGTAGACTTCTCCTCATGAACATTTAGGAGAACAGAATTGGCCAGACTCAATCTTATTTGACCTCTTGCCTTTCTATCAGCAAGATCCCATGCCTCTTGAGTCGTACTTTGTGGCTTAGTTCCAAACACTGCAATCCAGAGGTCTCTATCCACCAACAAGTCTTCCATTTTGAGTTTCCACAACTCGAAGTTGCTGCCATTAAATTTTTCGATGTCTACTCTACTTGAAGTACTCGCCATCTCAAACTGAAACAAGTTTTAACAATGCAATACTCCCACTGAAACATTATTAGCACAAAAAACTGAGCTTTCTCTCAAGGATAACACAACGAGCCAGGCTTTGATACCACTTGAAGGGAAAAATAGGCAGGCTCTAACGACCCAAAAGTGTAGAATACATTCCCTTAACACTAATAAAACAAAGGAGAAGAGCATCAACCATTTTCTAATAGCTTTCTAAACTACTTGAGATGAATACAACCAATAAAATAGATAACAGAATTAAGCATTCACAGTTGACACAAGATATATGTGGGAAAACCTTTACAGGTAAAAAACCCACCACACAAAGTCAAGACAGTTGTATTACAGTAACAAAATAGTTACATACAAAGTTCAGTCTTCTCTGATCAGCTCACAGCAACACTACCTCATTGTTACAATGTTTTCTTCAAAACATATAGTTCAAATTATTTGACTCATCATAATATTGTCCTTGACTCTCTCATAATTCATACGTTGCATTCAAGTCTTCTCAAAACAACCATCGATCACCAGGTACATGAATCTCTGATCCAACCATGCCAATGATCTTCCCATGTCGATCTTCCTACATCGAGCCACCCAGGCATTAATGCCATCACCCAAATCGGGTCCTGTTCGCCAACCAAAAATGACCCGCAATTACTGTTGTTGCTACAAATGTCTTTGGCCAACCAGAAGCAGTCAAACTACCACGTGTCCAATTTTCCTTCGCTTATCGCTCCTTCCACCGAGTCCAACTCGATCAAACACAGTCTCGGGCTCGTCCGAGCTCCCTATGCTCATACTGCTCCATTGTCGAGCTAAGTTGGCCCACCCGCAGTAATGTGGTAAGCCCGACCGAGCTTCCTCAAGCTTCCTTGCTCTACTGTCGAGTCAGACTGACCCATCCACGGTATGGCAATTTGGCCAATCGAGCCCGTCCAAGACTTGCTCGCGCTATCGGAGCACCAGCCGAGTCGGCCTGCAGTAATGCAATGAGCTTGACTGAGCTCACCCACAGACTTCACCGAGATCATCCGCTAACCGTCCCACGCTACCGCCGTTCGGGTCGACATTAGCTGCAGCAATGAGGTAACCGACAATCGTGACCGCTGTCGGTCAAATCGCGCTACTGTGGGGGTCAACAAACCACCCTGCGTAGAGTGGTGATCGTCAGCCAGATTGCAGGCGGTCTCACCGCGATCACTGCGGTGAGTGGACCCACTGCCCGTGGTAAGGTGGTAGCAGACAAGGCGACTGTAGGCAGTCACACCACCACCACCACGGTCAAGGACTTAACCACCCGTGGTATGGCGGTGACCAACTAGACCGGCTGAGCGAAGGCAACCACAGTCACCGCAGTTAGGGACAAGACCACGAGCGGTAAAGCGGTGACCACTACCCTTCGACTATGGTACCGCTAGGGTAAGAGATGACCACCCTAGTAAAGCGGTTGGGGATGAGATGAGGGCAGACACAATACGGCGGTAAACTACAGAAACACCTGATTTTTGCCAAGTCATGAAAAGTAGAGGCTTCAAGCTGGAAGTTGAGACATATTTTCTCAACAACAACACTTCTCTCATAAGAGAAATACAAACTCACCTTATTCTCCGTGTATCCATGAGCATCTACAACCGATCATCTCATGTTGAACTCCAAATGCATCATTGCACTATCATGAAGTTCTCAAGCATATGATCAATGCACCCAAAACATAGAGAATTTCCAAACCACTACCTAAATCTCCAATCATCTGAATCAATAACTTATCATGACACCATGATCTTTCCATCCCCTTTAGGAGATCCCATGCTCCAGGTGAACATACCATGGTATCAAGAGCAATACATCATGCCAAAACTCTAATGCACAACCAAGAGTATACCATGACATGAAAGACAACAAAATCTAAACCAAAACCACCTGTCAAGCACCACCAAACATCTCAACCAAAGACTCCAATAATCCTCCATGGTTCTAAGATGTTGCACATCTTCAAATAGTGTCCATGCAAATGCGGAAGAACTCTTCTGTAGCAACAAGATCTAAGAGTCCCTCCTATTAACATTTGCAACATTGAAGAAGATCATTCACCACCAAGTGATGAATCTACAGTCACTACTAAAGCTCCCACTGAACCGTGACACCAAGCTCTCAAGAATCATGACCTAACATCTACTAATTTGAAAATCCTTCAGGTCCACACATTAACATATCCATCTGACAATAATACCAAGTGGCACCAAGATCTCCAAAACCAAGCAAAAGAATTACCATCACCATCAAAATCTTACACAAAGCATTGTATCCAAGCTATCCATGACATCGTGATACAACATGCTACAAGACCCCAACACTGACTACCTAGGTACTCTCTTATCATCTAACCTCTCATCTCAAAACAACCACACCAATGCACAAGTGACCAGAGAAAAGGCCAACTAACAAGTCTACATCAACACTGAAACAACCTTGTGGATATAGACAGTCCACTTCTGAGTTAACCCACTGCAACTAAATGGGTGATCAGTCCATAAAACTTCATAACTCATAGATCCAAACACTGAAACATGCAAACCCATCATCACATTGGAAACTACAACTAACTGATATCTCAAAGAGAATTTACCATGTAGACAATCATGACTCAAACACCAGATCAAGCTTAGATCCGATTCGCCAATCACATCCACAACGAGCAACATAGTTAAGGAGTCCACCAAGCATCACACAAGAATGTTGAATGACTAATCATATACCAACACTCCGATGCAGAGAAGAAAACACACCTTCTCTTACCATGCATAAAGCATGTATGCAGAACTGCAACTATCTCATTTAGCAATGCCCCCAAAAGCTAGGGTTTAGACAATAGTTTAACAACAACACCACAAAACCCCTAGTTTTTTTTTTTACCGTGTAAAACCTGCAAAACCATTGTTTTTGAGGACACCCATGCACATCCATATCCACTTCACATCTGGATGACTTAAAAATATGAAACATAAACACCATAAAAGCTAAACCAAAAAATGGATTATCATGAATGAGCATCACCATAGATTTTTTAAGAAATCCTATAAAAAACTCTCAGACCCAGATGCACGAGTCTGAACCATGCAGGTACAAAAAATCCATGAGAGGAAAAGGCAGTCAAAAAATCCAAGCCTATTTCAAGCCAACTCCTCAACCACCAACATGTACATGCATCCCAGAGAGAGACAAGCTATTGCAGGAGCTTTCAGATCTTCTAATGATCAACTCCATAGCCTTCATGCAATCGGGGTACTAGTAAAACTACGCCTTTCAATACCAGGACAAAACACCCAACATAAGCACATTTCTCCATAGTTGAGAAACAACCCAAGATCCTCCATATCATCAGGGAGCCCCTCACACATACACCCAATATGAAATCGTTGTTGCAACACAACCATAGAGAAGATAATATTCCATCCCTTGCATCAGGATTATATTGCTGCCAACTAGGAACTTTAGATCACAACATTCTAGTATGACCAGTTCTAATTTCTTCATCTTCACCATCCTCCATGCTGCGTTTTGTCTCTTGAAACTTAAAAATAAGACCAAGAATTTCTACTCACCAAAGGATCAATACATCAACCGATTCCTTCAGATTTCCTCAAGCCTGCCACACTAAGAAATCTTCATAGAAGGAATCCATAGAACCGAGAAACACCAAGAATTATTACATGTAAGCACATGCAAGCAAGCCACATGTGAGTCCATGCAAGTACATGCAACTCACAAACTCATTGACCCACGTTTCATTAGTGGTACACAAGAACCCATCTCTCATGATAATGAATGGTCCACTTAACACTCATTGCATCTAGGTGATACTCGTAGAGGTGAAGCACTGAGCCTTCCTAGGAGGTCACCCATCCCAATACTACTCCAACTCCAACACGCTTAACCATAGAGTTTTCTCCAAGGTTAAGCCCACTTAGCTTGCAACCCCATTTGCAAAACCTTTAGCAAGTGTTGTGCCTTATGAACCATTCATTATAGAGCCCCTTTAGCTCATTAATTGATAAGTAGGAAGTATCTTCCACATCGTCTCAAATTGTGATATTGTTATCAGGATTCAACCATGTAGTTTATGAGTCAAACTCATTGACCCATGTTTCATGAGTAGTGGTTCACAAGAACCCATCTCTCATGATAATGAACGGTCCACTTAACACTCATTTCATTTAGGTGATGATCACAGAGGTGAAGCACAAGGCCTTCCCGGGAGGTCACCCATCCCAGGACTACTCCAGCTCAAGTGTACTTAACCACAAAGTTTTCTCCAAGGTTAAGCCCACTTAGCTTGCGACCCCATTTGCAAAACCTTCAACAAGTGTTGTGCCTTATGAACCATTCATTATAGAGCCCCTTTAGCTCATCAATTGATAAGCATGAGGTATTTTCTGGCTCTAGTAAAATTCACCGCTAGCAATTCACCGATGGAAAACTCACTGCCAATAATTCACCACCATGGAAAATTCACCAACGGAAAATTCACTGCCAAGTAAAATTCATCACTAGCAATTCATCGCAGTGAAAAATTAACCGCATTAATATTTTTTAATATATATTTTGAAAACTTTGATTTTATTAAAAATATTAATGCGGTTAATGTTCCACCACAATGAATTGATGGTGGTGAATTTTACTTGGCGGTGAATTTTTCGTCGGTGAATTGTTGGCAATGAATTTGTCGGATGCCATTTTTTCCACAACATGTCAAATTGTGATATTGCTATCAAGATTCAACCGTGTAGTTTACGAGTCAAACTCATTGACCCATGTTTCATGAGTAGTGGTTCACAAGAACCCATCTCTCATGTTTCATGAGTGTTGCAGGTAATTATAATAATTACTACAGGTAACTATTTTTATGTAGATGACAACTTAATGACTCACTATATTGCAACTTAATTCAATAACAATTAATTGTTCATTCAACAACCCAACAGACTGTAAATTTGAAAATATAATTTAGAAATTTATTCTACTGCAACTAAATAGTATAAACTACAATGTATATTGCAATACCTCAAGTGGCCCTTGCTTGAGTTGCTATAATCCAACAACATTCTTCCTTAAGTTCTAACTCAGAGATTCATGGAAAATGGGGTATTCTTCTTCATTGCAATTCAAACATAAAAAAAATAAGAATAAACTATCTAATTAACAATACTTGTATTAAAATCTACTTCATACATAATATCTAGCTAACAGGATCTCTCACAATATTAGACATAATATATTTCTTTTTATTAAGAGGGGTAAACGCTTTTGACCTGAAGCTATGAATTAGTGAGGTCACAAATAGGGGACCTCATCCCCAATATAAATTCTCAACAATTACACCCTAATGGGGTTTGAACCTTGATGGCAAGAATAACAACACAACAATTTAACCATCACACCATGTCACTATTGGCATATTAGACATATATATATAAGATTTTTGAGAGTCCCATTATTTCTAGATTGAAAACAAACTATAAGCAACTACCCACTCTCCCAAAAAAATAGGAAGAGGACTAGGTCTTATTTCAATAGTAAATAAAAGATAGTGGAGATAAGTGTGTAAGAATCTTATCAGGACTCTACATCAATTAAGAAGATGGTTATAACTGAAGACGTGCCTAACAAGGAAAAAATTATTGCAAGCCGCTAACCACTGTTAGTCCAAGTCTCTTATTTCCTCCATGATTCAATAATAACATAAATTAAAAAGATGGAGTGATTTATGAACAAATCATGTTCACACTCTCTAACCATTACCTACATCAACTTTGGAAAACTGCATGTGATATAGTCGATCACCTCCTTTGACTGCGATAGACTGACATCCTCCTACTGTGGGTTGAAAGTCCTTTTACTACAGATTGATAGATCCTTCATTTAAGAGGTTAGTTTATTCCAAAGGAATATTTCATCATTAATAGCTATACTTAATTATACAACTCCATTAAAGTCCATAGACATTCAAAGATTCACACAACCATTTATCAAAATAATATATCATCTGCAATGCTTTAAATACTTAAAATATATGAAAAGGTCTAGAAATATCTTTAAAGCTTATAAAAAATATGATGAAAAGTATGAAACTAAAGCAAGGAAAATAAAACATTTATAAGGCTCATTATACACCACCATTTAATTCTACATGATAATTGAATGGGTTTATGTAGATTAGGAAATAGAATTTCCTAATATATTATCCTTCTTGATTCTCCCCATCTATCTCTATAATGGGCCTTGCCACCTCCTTGTGTAGAACATACTTTTGTTGCTCCTTAGGATTTTACTTTTCCTTCTTATCCTTTTAATCCATACTCATTCAATACCACTATTTTTAGGGGTTGATAGAGGATCTTTATAATTCACCCCCTCCTACATTAGTGAGAATATAGTTAATCTTTATGGATCAAATTTTTTATTTTCATATTACTCCCCATTTTTGGTTAGTTACTTCATTCCATTTATCGTACTATCACCATCTCTCGTCATTTATCTATTACATGTAGATCTTAGACATAGATTCACTTAATGATGTTGTTGTAATTTCCTTTCTCCTATATCAGGGACACCCCTCCTAAATATGTATCCCTTTCATTATGTTTATGTTACATCCCATCCTAGATTGCCAAAAACTACTTTTTACTTTTGATTAATAAATGTTATGAATCTCGAGATCTTGAAATTTATTTATATTATGATGGAATACTGCAATGATATGTATTGCATTCAATGAAATGATGATAGTTACTTGATGCTATGAATTTGATGAAATGCTATGAAATGAATCTATTCTCTTTAAAACAAATGATAATGTAAATAATGATATGAATATGCTATAATGTTTTTTAGGCTAATTACTGTGGTTTTCTTGAGTGATAATGCAGGAGTGATTCAAGCACCTCCAAAGAGAAAGAGGGGGAGTATCACCTCAGAGAAGGGTGAAGTTGTTAAACCTTTGGTAATGCCATCTAAGCTAGTGTCGATCAAGTATTATTTTGGTAAACCTAATGAGTCTTCAAATGTATCTAGCATACTTGGAGGTAAGTCAACCTAAGTCAATTTAGTCATGTCATTCGCATTGGTTAATTAGTATGGCCGTTTTTGGGGTTTATTAATCTTCTTGATTCTATATATGTATATAAGTGAATATATATATGAATATGTATCTATGTGTGAAAAATAAAACATATGTATACATAGATTATATATGTGTACATGGACACATATGCACATACATAGAAGAAACTATGCACCAACGTATGTGCATGTACATTCATGTATATATAAAAATATAGATGCATGCGTACTATAGGAAAATGTACAACTTTACATTTTCACACTATGTTTGGGCCCCTTGATTAATTGGACTTAATTAAGCCTCTAATTGGTCCAATTATACATTTAAAAGCCTAATTAATCCCATTTTTCGAAAGGTAAACTTGTATTAAAAATTGCAAACATTAATTAAATTGCATTGGAATTGGAGTATCTTGGATTTAGGTCCTAGGATCCATTTGCCGAATGGGTCCTCCTTAAGTTTAGGACCCCAATTTTTAATATGTTTTTGGAAGAATTTTTATGATTCAAATTCAATTTTCAATTGTCGACCTTTGATGTTTAATCGTTAGGAAATTAGAGAATTACATATAAATACAAGGTCTTTTTATCAATTCAAATCCTAGAATTTTTTGAGAGACTTCACAAGAGCTAAGATTATTGTTAAGAGCATTCAAGAGTAGATTTCTTAATCATTTGTTACAACATTCAATATCTCAAGCATCATATCAAAGTTATTTGCATCTATGCATGTTTTTGGAGCTAACATTGTGATGTAGGCTTCAAGCATTCAAGCATCAAGATCAACATCCAATCAAGCCATTTTATGCAAGATCAAGACCTTGGAGAGATGTGGTAGACTTCAGTCCTCTAAGGATCTCTATTCAAGGGTTTGGTGAGTTGCAACAAGCTAGTGTTCATTCATCATTTATTCCATTCATGTTTCATTTCATTTCAAGATTTAATTACCAAAATGGGGTTTGACCAAGACAAATCCCCATTCACCAATTTTTTTTTCCCTCTTTGTGTTTGCAGATTTGCAGGTGAAGGATTGAAGTTTGATCAAAAGTGAAATTTGGCAAAGTTGTCAAAGTTGTCAAATCACAAAAACTCACTTGCAAAATTTATTTCTGACTTTTTGACTATGAGATTTAGAGGAATCGTGAGTGCAAATCAAGGAGCAGAGGATTGTCAAAATAGATTTTTGATCCATGTAGCAAGACCCATTCACCCTAAGGAAAATTTGTCTCAAGAGGACACTCAGCAAAAGCTTTTGGTGACAGGTGCATAAAATCCCACCCTTCTCAGATCTGTTGGAAGTTGATTGTTTTTGTTTCCATTATGCTTTAAATTGATGATTCAAATTTCACATTGTATAATTGGATTCATTTAGTATTTTTAATTTATCTCCCAAAAGTGTATTTTAGGCAAATTTACCCCATCCGCAATCATAAGGAAAACAACAAGATCTCCATTATGGTTGACTCACCTAAGGGTTGAAAATCAATCTTATCCTAGGGGATCTCTTTTTTCCTAATAAAATAAGGAAGATAAGTGCATACCCCCATTTCATTTCCATCTTGATGAACATTATTTTCTATGTTTCAACATGCATATGCATATTCATATATATGGTTCACATTACGATAATAACATTATTATGTGATACTCAAGTATGGCGAAGATTCCAAATTCACGACGTATCAATCGACGTTGCATTCCATGCAAATAATGTTCTTACTATTGACTGATTATTATCTTTATATTCTATTGATAATTTGAGCCAGTAAAATTGGTATTATAGCTCGATTCCTTTTGAAAGGAAGAGCTCATTATAAAGTGAGATTGCTCAACTCGTAATAGAGGAGCTCGTGAGATATAATTATATGTTATTGTTTTCATGCCTTTTAAAATCATATAAATCCGCAGGCCGAGATAGTAAAGGCGGCGAGAGTTCTATTATAATCCAAATGTTATCAAGCCTTAATAGGTTGTGGGTGCCACAAAAGATAACACACAATCAGTAACGTATAACTTAATTTACCACATAGTACCTTGAAGCTTTCATCTTGAAATCTGGTGAACTGTCTGTAACTGTTCTTGCTCTCAAAGTCTGTATCGAACCATTCTTGGGGCAATATGGAGAATAATATAATAACTGATTGGAATGACTGGGCTGTCTCTAACCTATTGGGTGCTTTTGGAGGAGGATATTTACCAATAATATTGCAACCAAATGGTAACCTCCTTGCCATGAATGACCATCTGGCAACTAATTCAAAGCATTTGATTCTGAAGATATAAATATTCTAACTTTGCATGATTGAGGGGTTAGAAAGTGGATCGAAAGAAGCTAATTTGAGAGAGAGAGAAGCAGTTTTAAGAGAGAATTTTGTTCTAAAGAGTATCGAACTTGTTAGTCTTTTGGTCTAAAGTAAAAAAAATCAGAAGAAGAAACGATAGCTGGAGTAGGTCTTCTTGCGCAAGCTTAAGCTACCTTGTTGCTTCTTTTATCATTATTATATACTAGTCTTTCAGTAGAGGGTGATGTTCTATAAGAACCATCATCAACCTAGGTAAAGTATCTGCCATCTAACTCCAAGGAATCTAGGTATCGGGCACGTAATATATTCTTCTATGTTTCATGTTTTTTGTAAAAGATTATGAATGGCTTTAAGGAGCTATTGGTGAGCAGATTTAAATTGCCTGTTATTTTGTACAAGAATCCTTACGTATTTTTGGTTGGCTAAGATCAGTTTTGTATGCTTACCTGAGTTCTTGGAATGACTGAACTTTTAAAAGAAAACTAAGATTAAGTGAATACTTTATTAGAATGCTTATTGTCTTGTTTGGTCGTAAAGACTCCTTAGGATAGAGAAACTACCCCCTTAATAGTAGAGGCTATGGGCTCAAATTTTTGATAATATGAGAGTTACTTGTTTAGCATAATTCTTGATAAGTTCTCGAATGTGGTTGAGAAGAACAAAAACTAAATCTTGTTTATGAGTTTTGAACCATGATTAAAGAATGTGAGTAAAGAAGATGTACTGAATTAAAAAGTACAATTAGGTGTTAAAGTGGCAAGATTGCCCTTGCAACAAAGGATAGAGTTCTTGCTTTCTTTTTACTAAATGGATTGTGATTTGAATTGAATCTTTGAAAATAAAATTTATTACATTGTAAGTGCCAAACCCTTCTACGGTTTTGTACCGAGTAAAATACCACCTAGTAGAGGGTATTACGGAAAGGAAGTTTCCCTACTAATCGGTGACCATTTAGGTCAAGGTAGTTGTTTGTATTGGCAAAGGAATGCTAGGTAAACCGCTATGTGGGGGAATACCTCTTGTATTTGTATATCTTGAACCAGTGGTAGTTGCCAAGACTCGATAGTTATGCCAAGTAACACAGGGGTTCAAGAAAGGTCTAACCTTTTACCAACTCAGTTGAGTTATGTTAAGAAAGACAAGCTATGTCGTGTTAAAAATTCTTTTTGATTATCTAATGGGTGGAATAGTTAGTTCCAGAATACCTTGGGTCAGAATAGGTATTCCAAGTCGAGTAGGGTGGGTGAACAAATAACTTTAATCGTAGTGAGTGTAGTTGTCTTTGCATGCACTTGTCGGTTCACTATAACCTAGATACTGAGCTATTCAGAGATGTCGTACATAGTTGGAGGGTATTGTATAGGAGCGAATTTGCACCCCTTACATAAATTCCCTATTCACACAACCTCACCTTAGAAAATCAAATCCGAAGGCAAAATTCCACATCATCCAACTACCTTCCATCCACTTAGCATTTTTCCTTTGTATCAGTGAGAGAATATTTGTCGGGGACGCATGTGCAACATGTAGACGTTTGCATAACGTGCTACCATCCTTGATGGATTCCTGCATCTGAAGTAAGCAAAGGCGTTACACACCCGATTGGGGTCGAATTGTAACGTCCCTCTTCAACCAACCGACTTCGAAAATGGTAGATTATTCTCATCCCACCCTAAAAAACATCCATTTTCATCTCATTTAAATCTCTAAGCAATAGATTGAATATCTCTTAGCAATTCAATCTCACTCTCTAGCATCTCGTTCACTCTCAAGCAATACTTTCAACACTCCATCAACTCCACATTGCAAGTGTGAAGCAAGCCATAGAAGCATGGGCTTGGAGTCTTGCAAGACCTTCCTTCATCACAGTTCCAGTTGTGGTGACTTTGCCAATTCCATAACTCCTCCATTGGCTAGTGAGCTTTTGGTTGCAGGTGGTAACATTTCACTCTCGTTTGTGATTTGATTGGATAACATAACACCATTTTGTAGTACTTATTACTTTCTTTCCTTTATCACATATTCTACTTTGTTGCTTTCTGACTATCATTGGAGGTGGAAACACCAAAACGAGGGTCTGACTGAGGCATGCCCCTATACAGCCCCAACAATTTTCCCCTCTTTATTGTGTGTAGGTGAATGTGCATTTGAAGCTAAATGGCGAACTGACGCTTCTGTGAGATCACCTTCGTCACCCTAGTTCTTATTTATTTGCTTTATCATTTTAGTATCTATTTCCTATACTTCCTTATTCTATTTTTACCATCTAGATTAACCGTCTAGGTTGTTAGTTAGTTTTAGTAGTTTGTATTGTGTTTATTGTTTTCTAATTGTACGGACGCTAGTGCGCTTGAGAGACGCTAGCGCACTGCATTGTCATCCCAAAATTGCACTTTCATCCTTAAACAGAGGGTTGTTTGAGACACAGTATCAACTCCAAAAACTAGCTCGCCTAGCCTAAACCTAAGTTCAGGGTCTACAGAGTGATAGAAGTATGCTATAGTGCTCATCATTCTCGATCCTTATCCCAAGAAATCCTTTAGAGTGAGGCAAGTTAGGGTAGCCCTCCGCTCTCGACTCTTTGTGACCTGGAGCCTTAGTGTGGTTGGTTCCCCTCTCTTACAGGTATCCATAGTTGCACGATGGTATTAGTTAAGTAGGGCACAACACCAAAGCTTAGATGGTAGAATTAAGAGGGTTCTTAACTAATCCCTTCATTGAAGAGTAGGACCACTTCCAGTTAGGAAGGTTTGTGGGGGAGTGCTTAAGTCTATGGTTGGAGGTAAAGCACCTAGGTGATGCTCTCCCTCTTGCAGATGACATTTCGAATCTTGGAAGATAGAAATAATCCACATATGGGATCTCTAACCTTATTTCTTTAAATTAATATTTTAGCTTACTTAAATGTAATCATTCAATTGAAAAAAAAAAGTGAATGGTGTTATTCTTTTCAATTTGAAAAGCATATATAGATGTTATGTTATATCTAAATGGAAATAGTTATGCAATAGCATGTTTCTTTTTTTAAAAGTATCTCTTTTTACCTTTGATGTTAGTTATTAACTATTTGGTGAATATTTCATGGTAATTATTTTGTATGAAGGAGATGGTTGTTACAGTTTATCCACATTTCTTACCCTCTTTCCCTTCCACACCAATCCTTATACTAGAGGCATGATTATCTATTTATTATGAGCTACTCCCATTCCCTATCTTGCCATTATAGATCCCCACACACATGCTACTCCCTCTTCCTCTTCATGTGATATTTCTTATGTGTATTTCTAAATTTAGGTGATTAATACAAGAATACATACTCTTATCTTTTATTCTTCTAATTTTTATGCTACCTACTCCAAACCCTTATGGTTATCTTCTCCTTTGCCTCTTAATATTATCACATACTATTTAACCATAGGAAATATTGAGACTATTTATTTTGATAATCATAATGGTAAAGGTGACCCCTCATATCATAGGATACACTTATTTTCTTGATGTTAGGTACATATATGCAATGATCTTGTCTTGGAAAAACACTTTTCTAGTACCTTGATAGCCCATGAATGAGGTTGGTTCTATAATCTACCTCTTTTTTTCCTACACCCCTTTTCTAAATTTATGCATGGGAATTGGTTTTGTTTTTTAGAGGCATGAGGGTTTGAAGTGCTCCGCAAATAAGTTATGTACGTGCATGTGAGATCTCCCTTTCATGGAGGAGGCTCGACCCTCCTCCACGTTTGCTACTCATTTTGCTCTCCTACGAATTGTCCTCCTGCCGCTGAGGTGTAATCTTCATTTGTGCTTGATCGTGCTATGGGAGTTGGTTATTTTGTGCCGATGGCCAATCCCAGGTGTGGCCGTTGTGAAAGATTTGGAAGTGACGGTTGGGGATACATCGAGCGATAATGACATTAATGCCTCCACCCCATCTGTTAATAACGTCGCCCCTAAATCTTTCGATGATATTGTTGCGGGTGAGAGAGGAAGGTTGCCAGTGGGTGCTAAATTCTTTCTTGGAGGTCCTGACGACGTGCAAGAGAATGTCGAAGAAAGACAAGGTAAGCATTCCTCGGCTTCTTCCCTAAAAGATGTTTTGATTCCCAATAATGCTTTGGATGAACCAATTGTAGAGGAGGACAATAGATTGTTAAAAACTGCTATTTTCTTTACGGTCGTCAACCCTAATAGGGTTCTGGCCAAAAAATATATGGAAGAATGGTTTTTTAATGTGTGGGAGAAAAAGCTAGGGATGCAATTTTACTATTGTCGTATGATTCAAAAGGGTTTATATGCTATTTTTTCAGTAACTCTAACTCACAATTGGAGGCAATTAATTTTTTTTTTTGGAATGTGGGCACGGTGGTTTTTCGGGCTCTGGCCTGGAATCTGGAGGCTGTGGAAGAGGAAATCTTGGCCCTCTCTAGCCCTTGATGGTTAACAGTTAAAAATGTCCCCCCTATATTATGGAAATTTTTTCCACTGCTTCTGGAACCATATGGGAGTGTGTTGAAAATCGATGATACAAAAACCCCTCTCCCTCATTATGATGTTCGGGTGTTGGTTTCCCTATCCCCGGGCACAGATTTTCCGGAGATAATTGAAATTAATTTGAAAATTGGTATTGTGTGTTGTGCAATTGAAACCCTAGGAGGACTTAATGCATGTTATTTGCATAGGCGTGAAATTCACATAAGGAGGAATTGTCCTCTAATAAGAAACAAAACAAACTCCAAACCCACCACCAAAGGGCCTAATAGAAACAGTAATAAAAAAAAAAGGAAGCCTCTAAAATGGAGGGCCAAGCATAAAATAAAGGTAATAATGTTAGGGACTCTGTACATTTTGACCCCACCCCACAACAGCTTGATGAGAGATGCTCAAACCCTAACATCAATAATTGAGCAAGGATTAATCCTTCATAAGAGGAGAACTCTGAATTGAGAGACCATAATACATCAACAACACCTATAGAAGAAAGTCTAACTTCCCTTCTCTGCGAATTAGAAAGCATTTCAAAGGAAGGGAATAATTATAATGAAGCATATCCAAAAGAGAATGAGGAACCCAAGCCTAAAGACCTGAGAAATTCAGATAGGCAAGAAAGTAACTCAAAATTAAATGCACAAAAGTTGGCTCTTCTAAAACTAAGGCAACATAAAGCACCTAATGGCACTAAACCTAGAGCAGATGAATAAATTTATACGTTTAACTCTAAATATTTCAAGGAGAGCAATGAGGTGGAACCTCCTATAGAAGGTTGCTTCCTAGATAATGATAGTGAGAAGACAATACATACCCCTAGAGGGGAAAGTAACACCTCGAAAGATAGGGAAGGTCTCCAGGATCTGGATTTAATCCGGAGTGGCAGACCAACTGAAAACAAAGAGGTTGCCCAAGAATCCCTCCCTAGTGAGAGCTTGGGGAATAGATCAGAAACCCCTAGAACACACAACACTATTTCATTTGTAGTTGGAAACAAAAAGTGGATGAAATTTTGATCCCCAACAATTCAGAGAATCTTCCCAACCCTCATGGTGGAGTGATGAGCTCTGATGGTTTTGCATCACAATCAGGCATGGACTCTACAGATGACATAAGTTTTCTGTCTACTAAGGATGCCACTGATGGGGAGGAGACCCCCATGGAATTCACTGTGAAAAAGACTCGGAGATACAGGAAGAAGAAAGACCTAGATACTTTTAAAGCCCCATTGGAGAATCATTCCTCTCATCCTCAAAAGGATAAGAGAAATAAGCTTAGTGGGATCATCCCCCCTAGTGCAAAAAGAGTGGAAGCAGAGACCAGGCTTGTGTTTTGAAAATTTCTAGAGTGATAAAGGACCTCCCCCCAATGAACAAAACAAATGGAGGTTAACTGTATTTCCTGGAATGTCTAGGGGCTTGAAACCCCTGATAGGAAGCATGTGGTGAGGAGGTTCCTAGCTCAGAAGAAGGAGAAATATTTTGTTTTCTTGCAAGAAGTAAAATCTATTGGTTTCACTCTTGAAACAAGCCTAAAATTCATATGGAAAGATGTTGCACAATACATTACCAATCATGATAAAGGCAAAGGGGGAGCTACCCTCTTACTTGCAAACAAATGGGCCCAATATGTAAGCAACTCGGAAGTCTCTCCCTGCAACAGGGTAGTCTGGGTGGTTATAAAGAAAGACACAACCTATTTTGGAGTATGCTTGATCTATACTTCCAATGATTATAAAGAGAGGATCACACTTTGGAACTAGCTCTACACTTTGCAGGATATCCCATGGATCATTGGAGGAGACTTCAATTTTGTGGAAAAGGAGGAGGATAAATGGGGTGGAATGGATTTTGAGTGGAAAGGGAATGAAATATTCTATTGGCAGAGGATGAAATCCAGACTAAGGATTGAGGACCCTATTCAAGGCCAGAAGAAAGATACTCAAGCAATCTGGTTTACATGGTGCAAATCCTAGAAAGGGGGTAGAAGAATTTACTATAGGTTGGATAGATTATATGTCAACAAAGATTTATTTTCAGCCTCTATGGTGAAAGAGGACTCCAAGATTGAGGTTTTCCCCTACACTCTCTCGGACCACCATCCCATTAGGACTAAGTTCTGTATAAGGAGTGGGGTTCCTAAAGTTGATGGTTGTTGTAATAAATTATGCCTCAATACTAGTCTCCTGAAGGATATGGACTGTAGAAATGCTATTTTGTGCCTTAGACAAATTAATAAATGGATGTTCAAATTCATGTCCCCCATTGATAGATGGTCATTGGACACAAATGGTTGGAGAAATATTTTCCAGACAATTGGGAAGAAAAAAGTCGAAGACAGTCAAAGAAAAGAGGTCCTACTCCAAGACAGGTTTCTCCAAGCTGAATCTGATTTGCAAACCAACCCCATGAATGAATCCCACTCAAATAAGCTGGCTATGGCCAAGGACTCACTTAGGAGGCTCCAGAATAATATAATTAAGGGGCTAAGGGTAGAGATAAGATGAACTGGTTGGAAAATGGGGATAAAGGAACCAAGTTCTTCTTCAGATGTATTAAATAAAAACAGGCTAGAGAACATATAGACTTCATCTCTATTGATGGCTCCTCGGTGATCAACCAAGAGGACATAAGGAGACACTTTTTCCAATTTTACACAAGCCTTTTCTCCTCGGAAAAGGAAATGGAAGATAATAATCGGGCAAGGGAACATATCAAGAGCCTCATCCCAAAGAAGATCACTGAGGATATGGCAAAGGAATTGGGGAAAGAGATAACAAAAGAAAAGGTAAAAAAGGCTATCCTCTCCCTCAAGAATGATAAATCCTCGGGGATGATGGACTTTTGACTGAATTTTATAAAACATTCCTTGATTGGGTTTGTGATGACTTACTTCTGGTATACAAGGAAGCCTTTGAGAAGGGTTCTCTTGGAAAAAAAATTAATAAAGGGGTGATCAAACTAATCCCAAAAGAAGGTGACAAATCTTTAGTTAAAAACTGGAGGCCCATTACTCTTTTAAATATTTCCTATAAGATCTTGGCCAAGATTCTAGAAGATAGGGTAGCCCTAATCCTCCCTTCCATAATAAAATCTGAACAAACACGATTTATAAAGGGGAGATACATTCTTGACAACTTGATCACCAGTTGGGAAGCCTTGAACTAGGCAAAGGTGAAAAATCAGAATGCATAAATGATGCTCTTGGATTTTGAAAAGGCGTATGACAGGATTGAATGGGACTTTTTTTTCTTGATGTTGCAAGCCTTTGGTTTCCCTCGAACTTTATGTCATATGGTTAGAACACTTTTCCAAGATGCCACTGCTCAGGTTGAGGTTAATGGTGTCCCCACTTAGGAGATCCCCCTTGAGAGATCTATACGGCAAGGGTACCCCCTGGCTCTGACACTTTTTTTCATTGCTTCTGATACTTTACATTATCTTTTGAGGGAGAATTCACTAGCTCCAAGTGTAAGAGGAGTTAGGCTTCCAAATTAAAATGAACTTCTTAATCTCCAATTTGATGATGATACCACCATTTTGTTATTGTTGGTGAACCACCAAAAACTTATACAAGAGGGAAAGAGGATTCCCTAATTAGGTTCCTAGGGTTTTTCACCTAGGAGCTTTTGACTGTGAAATGACTCTCTTTCACCTTAGTGATATGCTTTAGGTGAGTTCATTCAAAGAGTTGGATGGGATTAGATTTGGGGTTTTGTGTGGTGTGTGAAATGTATCTATCTAAATGCAATGAATTGATAATAGAAACTAACTATCAAATACAAACTATTGAAATATAAGTGTTGGAAAACACACTATGTTATGCAAATAACCCAAGTAATGTAAACAAACAACTACATAAGTGAACATAAAGGAAGATGTGCACCTGAAATTGGAAGAAGAGTCTAATGGAGGTTAGGAATGTTGATGAAACTGTTGTAGAAATTGAAAGGGACACTTGTGCCAATCTGGGCAGCCTAGTCCCAGATTCCCGAAAGTTGGTCTAGAGTTTGTTTCTACCAAATGGGTGTCCAAAAATGTCAAAATCACAAAAATACCTATCCAGAGGGACTAGGTCGCCATTCTTGGCGACATAGTCCTCTTCAGGATTTCTAGAATTTTCGAAGGGGAAATGAAAGCCCTAGGTTTGCACCTTGGTTCTTCACAGTTTTTCGCTTCTGAAACTCTGACATTTGGGCCTGAGAGTGATTTTTGGTGGCTGATTTTACTTTGCATGCAAGGGGTGGTCTTCAAAAAGTCTTCAATGCATTCAAAGATCTTCAAAGTACCTAAATCTGCAAACACACAAGGAGAGAAGGAGAAAAAATTTGATTGTTAGGGATTAGGAGGTTGCCTTGGTCAAACCCCTTTTAGGTAACTAAACCAAAATGAATAGAAAATGTAAAGGATGAATATGAAACAATGGAGTAATGGAATAAGTTACCTTGCCTTCATGAGAGATCTTGTGTTATTGCAGTAATCAACCCTTGAATTCTTCAGAAATGATGTCTTGTTAACTTGGAATGTGAAACCCTAGCTTGCTTAAGGAGAAGAAGTGGATGAGAGGTGAAGAATTATGTGAGAGAGGAAAAATGGGTGATGCATCATGAGGAATTAGGGTTTCTAGGCTTATTTATACAAGTTATGTCCTAATTTTCATGAAATAACACCATACTGACTGACCTTAGGTTTTTCGAGAGAAAAAATCCTGAAAGAAATTAACTTAAAATTGAAATTTATGCCACATGGGACTAGGTCGCCCAAGGTGGCGACCTAGTCCACCTGCCGATTAAAATAAGATAAGATTAAAATATAATTATTTATGTTTGTCGAGATTGTCTTCTGAAAACACACTAAGATAAGATTTGTATGAGGATTAAGGGGTCATTTTGGCATAATAAAGGCTTGATTTGATGATGACAAACCTAGGAGAGTGTGAAAATCTTTTACAACATCTTACAACACTTCGGCACAATGCTTGGTAAGGGGTAAAAAGTGGTTGAAAATGGTCCAAAATCCATATTCCAAGGTTCAAATGAGAGAAAAGTGTCAAAGTCCACACTTTTTGGTGACACATTTAGCCCCCACTTTAGTGAGAGTATGAACTTGCTTCAAACTCACACTAAAGTAGCTTGATGGAGATGGCAAAGAATAACAAAGAAGAAGAACAAGAAAGATGAAGGAGATGGTCAAGCCCCCAAGGATTTGAGATTCTAAGTCAACTCGGCATCAATGCAAAAGACATTCAAGGGTGAAAGCATTACAACAAAACAAGATGCATGATCATGCAATGAAAAAGTTGAGTGTGAAGAGAATGGAAAGGGTGAAAAATATGTGCTCACTCTAGGGCCACATAACATCAGTCATCTGTGGGGTGAATTGTCCCAAAGGGTGAGAAACATACACATGTTTGGTATGTACTCACAAAGGTGGCTATGGGGAAATTTGTGCCACTTGTTGGGCTTCCCACTCAAACCATACCAAAGTTATACCTCGTGATAACTAAGGCGCCACAAAAGAAAGTGATGTTGTTCAAAGGGATTTTGCTTTTGTTCATGCGATGTCTCAACCTAGGAAACATTATGCATAATATTACCAAGAGAGGCAAAGTGGAAATGTACTCATCTTGTATGCAAGAGAGGCGAGGGATCATCTTGTATGCAAAAGAGGAAAAATGCAAATGTCTCATCCTGAACAACATTGTGTGTAATTTTTTCAAGAGAAGCAATCGCAAGAAAAAGAAGATCGCACAGTGAAATGTGAGTGGTGATGTATGCCCCCACTTTAAAGGAATTGTGAAACACCGTACTGCAAGCAATTGATTTAAAGTAGAAGAGGAAAGGGACATGAGAGCTTGTTCGAAAATCCCTATGTCGAGTCATATGTTTTCAAAAATTTGCATCATGAGAAGGGGTGTGTGTCACATGCAAGTCAACTTAAGACCTGTCATCCACATCCCAAGATTGCTCTTATATGTTCATGAAAAATTAACGACTAGCCGAAAGAGACAACGACAAGTGATGTACGAGGGGAGAAAGGCTAAATAACCTCTTGCCCCCACTTAGTGTAGGACAAGAGTGAGCCAAAAGGGATTGAGGGAATGCAAGGGTGAGGGAAAATCAATATCATTTAGAGGAATTAGGTGCCCCCACATAAGGAAGAGCACCAAGCTCCTTAAGATGTTGGAGTCTGCTACTCAAGGCCTTACACTCATTAGTGTGATGACCATGAACTCGGTGGTAAGCACAAACAAAATGTTTATTGTAACATTTCTTTCGAGTTTTGGGAGGAAGAGAGATCAAGTGATCTTGGAGGAGTCTCAAAAAGCGACCCTCTTGATCAAGGGGAGAAGGTAATCCTTTGGTTTGTGACAAGGAAGGGTCTTGCTTAGTAAAGGAAGTCATACCAATGCAAGGCACTATGGATTGTGAGATTTTGTATACTCCTTTCAAGAGGATTGTGTAAAATCTGAATCAAGAGTGGGTTACGAGATGATATTGGTGTTAAGAAAAGAGTCCTTTGTTGGTGTCAAAGGATCACTTTGGAAGGTAGGGTTAGAAGGGTGATGAGGGATAGGGTTGGTGTTAGAGGAAGATTTGATGAAAGGGAAAAATCCAAGACCATGGTTGGATATTTGCATGTGAGGCTCGATAGGGTTGCAGATACCTTGTTTGTTAGCAGCACAAACTTTTCCACTATAACCAAGTTGTTTCATGATCTCATAACCTTTTCCATAAATCTTTTTCAGCTTCTTTGGATTGGGTGAGGGTTCGTTGTTTGCATTGGTGGCTACAAGAGTTGAGGTGGATGCTTTCGAAGGATCAGATGAGTCTTGTGTTAACAAGACTACATGCCCTTTGGAGACTCATTGTTTTTGGTCTTGGATTCTCCTAGTAAAGGAGGGGTCAAGTCTAAGGAACCCCAAGCATCATCTAAGGATGTTGGTTGTACGGGTTTCACTTGTTTGATTGGTGTAGTGGTGGAGCGTTTGGATTTGTTTTGCTCAAGGTGTAAGACACTGTAAGGTTCATGATCAATGTCAAGTGTGTACACTTTGTTGTTGTAGATGTACTTCATCTTTCGATGAAGTGTGGAAGGCACACCATTCATTGCATGAATCTATGGCCTGCCCAAAATGAGGTTAGATGAAACATCATTTGGAATAACATGGATCGATGTGTTTAATGTGGCCAATCCAACTGTAAGAGGTAAAGTGATCACACCAAGCAACTTTTGTTTGAACTGTCAAATCTAGTGAGGGATAAGGAGGAAGGTTGGACGGTTGATCTATCGATATGGAGCCTATCTAAGAGATTGACACTACACACCTTAACAATGAAGCCATTATCAACAAGGGTTTGATTGATCCCTATGCTTTTGTATTGAGATATGATCATGAAGGATTCGGCTTTGTTTTACACTTCCAAAGGAGGGAGCTCACTTTGGTGGAAAACAATGTCAGCATTCAAACCTTGGATCATAGCTGCAATGTCATTTGATTGTGCATTAGAAGGGACAAGAATTTGTTGTGAGGCTTCTTGCATCAAGTGGTGATAGTGAGGGGAGGCTTGGATAAGGTCCCATAAAGATATCTTAGTGGGGGTATTCCTTAGTTGGTCAACAAGGTCATACTCCCTAAGGAAGCAATTGAAGCGAGGGGCAGCAGGAAGAATGGGAGGGGTGGAAGGTAAGGGTGTTGAGGTTGATGGTTGGGATCACAGAGTGTTTCACGTGTAATCTGTATGAGCAATGGTATTATGACTCAATTTATCTAATGCATTAGGCTTAGGTGGGGAGAGAGTGAATTCAGGTTTAGAAGGTGGAGAAAGGATGAGTTTAGGTTGAATAATATTAACATCCCCTTTGGAAGGAGAGTCAATATTATCCTTGGTTTGCATCATGATATCCTCCCTAGGAGGAGAGAATTTAAAAGAACTAAAAATTTCATGTGCTTGACATTTAAGGAGTGGTTCTTCTAAAGTAACTTCATCACTAGTAGAGGAATGATCAATGATGGGAAAGGGAGGAGGGGGATGGGTGGGAGGGGATTCTATTTGATTGTCAAAGGTCTCATTCTCTTGTTCCATACTAGCTACCCTAGTAGGAGAGCATGGAAGAGGTGCATCAGATGATTCATCACAAGGGTGTGATGTATCAAGAGAAGAGCCACTGTGATTGTCAAATAGATTATCCCAAAGGGGAGGAGCATTAGAAAAGAGAGGGTCAATAGTTGCATGACTCGTACTAGGGGTATCTTCTAACACCAAACTATCCTCTTTGCATCAAGGAGGGATGTTAGGAGATGAGCAAGTTTGAGGGTCATGGTTAGGGAGACTAGGTAAGGTGATGTCAAGAATTGTGTCTATGATTTCATCATGTTGTTGTTTAATGGTTGGCAAAGGGGGATGAGGAGAGGGACAGTCAAGAACCTCAATGCTTGTAGCTTCTGGCACCAAGATACCTTGGTCACTAATAGGAGAGGTATAGGGAGAAGCACAAGTATGATTGTAATGATTGTCAACACAAATTTCCTCATCAAGGGGTAATGCAATGTTAAGAATAGTGTCAATGTTTTGATTATTAACATGTTCTCTAATGAATTCATTATTATAATCTACATTGAACTCATAAGAAGGAATGTTGAATTTATGCAATCCATTTTTAAAACCAAATCAAAGCCACATCTTTTGAAAGAAAACATTGTATGAAGATAAGGGAAAGAAAGTACAATGAAATAATTTAAAGTAAAATGTTGAAATGCCACTTTTTAGATGGAAAACAAGGTAATTTTCTGATTACACTATGCAACAATCTAAAAAATAAATGTTGTATATATGCAAAATTAAAAATAAACAATGCATGAAATGAGCTAATTTAAGCTATATTTAATGAAATGCATGCTACACAAAACTCAACCAACTGATATAGGTAGGTAATGGTACAAAATATAAGCCTAAAAACTAGGTTTTCAGCTCTATAAAGGGCAGTTTCAGAAGCCTGAAGGGACTAGGTCGCCCAGGATGGCGACCTAGTCCTCTTGGTGATTTTTTGAGATTTGACAGAAAATTGTGATGGATTCAAGTGGTTTATGTGTTGTACAATGCATATGTAAGAAGAAAATGCAAAATTTCAGACAATTTGTAATGATTTAAATGCAAAATTGCAACCTAGAATGCACTTTTCACTAATGCAAAATTTAAACCCTAGTATGCAACATGCCATGCAAGTAAATCCTAGGATGCTGAAGAAGTCCAAATCATAAAATAATGTGTAGGAATGTCAGGTTCACCAAAATGAACCACCAAAAACTTATACAAGAGGGAAAGATGATTCCCCACTTAGGCTCCTAGGGTTTTTCACCTAGGAGCTCTTGATTGTGAAATGGCTCTCTTTCACCTTAGTGATATGCTTTAGGTGAGTTCATTCAAAGAGTTGGATGGGATTAGATTTGGGGTTTTGTGTGGTGTGTGAAATGTATCTATCTAAATGCAATGAACTGAAAATAGAAACTAACTATCAAATACAAACTATTGAAATCTAAGTGTTGGAAAACACACTATGTTATGCAAATAACCTAAGTAATGTAAACAAACAACTACAAAAATGAACAGAAAGGAAGATGTGCACCTGGAATTGGAAGAAGAGCCTGATGGAGGTCAGGAATGCTGATGAAACTATTGCAGAAACCAAAAGGGACACGTGCCAATTTGGGCGACCTAGTCTTAGATTCCTGAAAGCTGGTCCAAAGTTTGTTTCTGCCAAATGGGTGTCCAGAAATGTCAAAATCACAAAAATACCTATCCAGAGGGACTAGGTCGCCATTCTTGGCGACTTAGTCCTCTTCAAGATTTTTGGAATTTTCAAAGGGGAAACGGAAGCCCTAGGTTTGCACCATGGTTCTTCACAATTTTTCGCTTCTGAAACTCTAATATCCGGCCCTAAGAGTGATTTTTGGTGGCTGATTTGACCTTGCATGCAAGGCATGGTCTTCAAAAAGTCTTCAATGCCTTCAAATATCTTCAAAGTACCTAAATTTGCAAACACACAAGGAAAGAAGGAGAAAAATGTTGATTGTTAGGGATTAGGGGTTTACTTTGGTCAAACCCCTTTTAGGTAACTAAACCAAAATGAATAGAAAATGTAAAGCATGAATATGAAACAATGGAGTAATGGAATAAGTTACCTTTCCTTGATGAGAGATCTTGTGTTGTTGTAACAATCAACCCTTGAATGCTTCAAAAATGATGTCTTCTTAACTTGGAATGTGAAAACCTAGCTTGCTTGAGGAGAAGAAGTGGATGAGAGGTGAAGAATTTTGTGAGAGAGGAAAAATGGGTGATGCATCATGAGGAATTAGGGTTTCTAGGCTTATTTATACAAGTTATGCCCTAATTTTCCCAAAATAACACCATACTGACTGACCTTAGGGTTTTAGAGACCAAATTCCTAAAAGAAATTAACTTAAAATTGAAATTTATGCCACATGGGACTAGGTCGCCGAAGGCAGTGACCTAGTCCACCTGGGAAAATTACATTGTTTTTCGATTATTAAAATATAATTATTTATGTTTGTCGGGATTGTCTTCTGAAAACACACTAAGATAAGATTTGTATAAGGATTAAGGGGTCATTTTGGCATAATAAAGGGTTAATTTGATGATGACAAGCCTAGGAGAGTGTGAAAATGTTGTAAAACACCTTACAAAACTTTGGCACAAGGCTTGGTAATAGGTAAAAAGTGGTTGAAAATGGTCCAAAATCCATAGGCCAAGGTCCAAATGAGCGAAAAGTGTCAAAGTCCACACTTTTTGGCAACACAGCTGGAAGAAAGGAATTTTGCAAATCTGATGAGGAAATTGGAACTTTTTTGCTTGGCCTCGGGTGCAAAGGTTGCCCCAACTAAGTCTTGGTTGTTGGGATGGAAGGATAGGCCCCCATATTGGATTAACAATTTTGGGTTGCAGTGGGGTGGCTCTTAGAAAATTGTAAGGTATCTTGGGATCCCCTTCGCTATGGGGCCAAATTTGAAGGAGATGTGGCATTGGATTTAGGGGAAAATTGAAAGGAAAATCTCCAAGTGGAATAAAAAAATTCTCTCACTAGCTGGCCGATTACAAATCTTTCAGAAGATTCTCTCTTCATATAACATCTATTTTTCTTCTATGTGGTTCTTTAACTCCTATGAAATCAATGAAATTCATAAAAGAATAAGGGCTTTCCTTTGGTCAGATGGGAAAGGGAAAAGAAAGAGGCATGTAGTTAACTGGGAGTGGTGCACCATTGAAAATTTTAAAGGAGGGTTGGGGCTGAAAGACCTAAAGATACAGGGCATTTCCCTAGCATCAAAATGGGTCTTAGGGGCCTTGGAAGGGGAGGAACCTTGGAAAATATTGGTCTGACAGAACATAATCAGAGTTGTTCCTAAATGTGAAAAGGCTTGGAAATCCTTTCCTATCAGTGATATCCTTAGTAGTGAGGAGGCTATGCTACCTGCAGGGTCCAATGTTTTTAAGACAATTTGGAATGCCTAGGAAATGGTGAAAAAGAATCTAGATAATCATCAGTTCACCAATGGGGACTTTGGGACTGTTCAGACCCCAAGTCTATTTGGTGGAGTTTGAAGCACAAAGGGAAACCCTTAGCACTAATCCAAGGCTGCTCTGCAAAAGGTTGGGCAGTCAAAGGCATTAGACATTTCA
This sequence comes from Sequoiadendron giganteum, assembly GCA_007115665.2. Classification (NCBI taxonomy): domain Eukaryota; kingdom Viridiplantae; phylum Streptophyta; class Pinopsida; order Cupressales; family Cupressaceae; genus Sequoiadendron; species Sequoiadendron giganteum. The sequence continues at coordinate 435,222,779 of CM021110.1, read as the reverse complement.
GTGATATCTTGGAAGACGAGAGGTTGAAGGGATCGAATGATTTGAATATTGAATTTGGCCTCCCCCCTTCTAATTGGAGAACATACACAATCCTCAGAGAGGCTTGTAACTGGTTAAATTTCCCTGTGAATACCAAGAATGACTCTGATCAGTTTAAAGAATTTCAATGGAAAAGTGACTCTAACATAAAAAAGACTAAGGTTAAAGAATTATATAATATGCTAATAGGACACATTGATCTGACTGATCACTTGAATCAAACTTGGAAATTACAATGGGACAAAAATCAATGGAAAAAGGCCTTGCAAAATAACTGGGCCAAACGGATTGAAGCTAAACATGCATGCTTTAGATGGCTCCTCACCCTACAAAAACATCCCTTTAAAAGAAAAACTGATGACATTGCAATATGCAGCTTATGTAGAGTTCTAGAATCTATTATTCATATTTTCTTTGAATGCACATTTTCTAAAGAAATATGGGAAATATTTTGTAATAAGCAAGACATATGGGCTACCAATGGAAACTTGATGCTTGAGAAATTTTTGTTTAATCATAATATAAAGATGGGGAAATCTGCTAAGCTATTTTGGTTATGCTTGTCCTCTAATATTTTATGATCTATTTGGAAAGCAAGGAATGAAGATGTCTTTCAGGGGAGAAAGAGATTGCTTACTGAGTCTTCTAGGAGACTTATCTTCTATAACATTGCCATGCAGGTTTATATTGTTAGAATCCAAGATCACCTGCATGCAAATGGATACCTGTCACATGCAAAAGACATGCAAAACCAAGAAGATGTTCTGCAAACCTCAAAGTGTAAAATGCATTATTAGAATCTCAGTTATTACAAAGAGATCAATCCTTATGAAGGAGATCAAGAAACCCTAAAAGGGAAACCCTAAATGAAACCCTAGTGTGCACACTTAATAATTAATAAATAATTATTAATGCGCCTAAGTTTAGCTTAAGCAACTAGAGGAATAAGTGACTTAATTAATTAACCAGTATGATGTAATTAATTAAGCGTAATAAATTATTACTCTAACACCCCCCCTTAAGATGAACTTAGGAAGAAGCTAAAACACTAGAATAAGATGCATGCAAGAAAAGATGGGTCCCGCAACTAGGCCTGATCAGGTACCCATTTACAAATGCAAGAAAGAGGTAGAGGAGGAAAACCCAGTGGGACAAAACCCCCCTACAATGATATGACATGCTGCAAAGAAGCACTGGAAGAACACTGTAGAGTAACACTGGAACCGCAATCTGGCAAGCAAGGAAAGATACTTTGTCTACACGAAACCATATCGGAATCATAATGATGCAACAGCAGACCCGATGCCACGGAACACTCGAAAACTCCAAACGGGAACAACTCTGGAATCTATGAAGCAGCAGTCGATTATTAAATGATGTATCACTGAAAATGAAGTGCAAAGATGCAAGAAGCACTCTCCCAACTGTCAAAATATCCAAGTAATCTCCAAAACACCCATCGGGTCAAATCTGGAATAACGAAAAACTTGTGACAGATACAGAAAAAAGTGCATGGACAGCAACATAGAGCTCCTCAATACCTTTCCAACGCCGCAAAGATAGCGAAAATCGGAGATCGTGGCAAAAAGTTATGAGCTCGGAAGCATAAAAAGTACATCTGACTTCAACCAGCAATAAATGCAGTAAAACAGGAAAATACTGAAAAATAAACTGCACCAAATGAAAGTGCTCGGAACCAGCTTTCCGGCGATATCTCGTTTGCCCAATTTCGATACCGTATGCCCAAGTTATGCAAAAAAGAAAAAAACTGCTTCTTTAGAGAAAACTAGGGTTAGGAGGGGCAAGGAGAGGCCGTACGGACGCTGACGTCAGCGGTTCACGGGCATAAATTTGACGGCCTGCAGGCCGTCGTCGCAAAAAATCCGGCCCCCCTGCAAAAAAAATTTGGCCCCTGGTCACCCATGTGACCGTGGGCGCAGAAATGAGGGCTGGGCGGAGCCCATGATTCTCCATATGACCGGCGGAGTGCTGCAGGAAGCGGTCGGGGGCTGGGCGCATAGCACCCGGTCCCCCATGGGACCACGGGCTCTGTCCGTGGGGGCTGGATCTCTGGTCGGTGGTGGGAAGGGGCGGCGCCGCCCGCATGCCACCGCTCCTGGTGGCCGCCGGGTGGCGCGCCGGTGGCGCCCTTCATTTATGCTGGCAGCGTCGAAACAGATGCACGTTTTCCAATTTTTTTCGATCTGCGTGCAAAATTTTGCCTCAAAATGCGTGCTGTGAAGGCCGTACGGCCTTTCCGACAAAAAAAATTTGCCTCAGAAACCAACTGCTCGAAAATGGACGATTTGATAGGCGTTTCTAGGGTTTTGGGGCACTGCGAACGCGATGGCGACGTCCATTTGAGCCCATAGTGTCCTGAAAATTTGGCTACCCCCAGATCTTGCAAAAAAAGATGCCTATGGAAACCCTTGCACTGAAACTCACTGAGAAGCCATATCTTCAGATCATGAACAGGCAGCGGCAGGTCTGGAGCTCTGATACCATGTTAGAATCCAAGATCACCTGCATGCAAATGGATACCTGTCACATGCAAAAGACATGCAAAACCAAGAAGATGTTCTGCAAACCTCAAAGTGTAAAATGCATTATTAGAATCTCAGTTATTACAAAGAGATCAATCCTTATGAAGGAGATCAAGAAACCCTAAAAGGGAAACCCTAAATGAAACCCTAGTGTGCACACTTAATAATTAATCAATTATTAATGTGCCTAAGTTTAGCTTAAGCAACTAGAGGAATAAGTGACTTAATTAATTAACCAGTATGATGTAATTAATTAAGTGTAATAACTTATTACTCTACTTTTGAGATGTTTGTGGTGACCTAATTCAAATAGTGCTTGATCAATGACAAAAGTAAGTTTTTGAAGCTTGAGAAATATGATGGAGGTTATGTTAGATTTGGAGATGATAAAACAACACAGATTGTTGGAATTGGTTCTATTACCATTAATGGAAAATATAACACTGACAATGTTTACTATGTGAAGGGTTTATATCATAATCATTTGAGTGTTGGACAGATGTGCAAGAATGGATATAATGTTGTATTTCAAAATGATGGTTGTGAGATCTGGAAGAGTTCTGGAACTATTATTGCAGCAAGAAAAAGAACAAGTGGGAATATGTATCAACTAGAAGGAGCTACAAAGATATGTGTGTTCTCTTAGAGCAATAACGGTTGGCTCTGGCACTTGAGGATGTGTCACATCAACTTTGACAACTTGGTAAGGATAAGTTCAACAAGAGCAGTCAGAGATTTTAAAAGACTGGCCAAACCAGACAGCACTATTTGTAAAGGATGTCAAGAAGGAAAGTAGACCAGAGAAACATTCTAAAGGAAATAAGAATCCTCTACCAGTTTTTTGGACCTTATACACATTGACCTATGTGGTCCAGCCAAAACAAGAAGCTTACAAGGTGACAAAAATATTTCATTCTTTTAATAGATGATTATTCCAGATTAACCTAAGTTACATTTTTAAAATTCAAGATTTTCAAGGCAAGAGTTGAGATTGAAGTTGATAGGAGAATCAAGTGTTTAAGATATGGTAGAGGAGGAGAGTTTACTTCTAATGAATTAAACAAGTTTTGTGAGAAACACAACATTAAAAGATAGCTAGCTGCCCCTAGAACACCACAGCAGAATGGTGTAGTAGAAAGAATGAATCGGACAGTTCAAGAAGTAGCTAGAACAATGATCAATGAAGCAGGTTTACCATAGCTCTGTTGGAGAGAAGTGATACACGTAGAAGTATATACTCTTAACAGAGTATTATTCTGGAGGAAATATGGAAAGACATCATATGAGATATGGTATGGTTGATCTCCCATAGTAAAGTACTTCAAAAAAATTGGAAGAAAATGCTACATCCAGAGAGATGAAGACAATCTTGGAAATTTCGACAGTAGAGCTGATGAAGGCATATTTTTGGGTTACTCTACAAGAATTAAGGTGCACCGATGTTACAACAAGAGATTGAACAAGAGAGTTGAAAGTGCGAATGTGAAAGTGGATGAATGTGTTCAAAGAAATCTTGACAGTCATATTGAATATGAATCAGATAACTCAAATGAAAAAGGAGAAAAGGATAAGAAAGAAGAAGAAGAGACAAGGGAGGCTCTGGCATCTACAACCAAAACCCCAAGGTATCTATAGAGAAACCATTTAGAAAATCATACTATTGGAGATAAGAATAAAAGAATCATCATAAGGAAGCAAAGCAACTCAAAAGCAATTATTATTGTGTTTACTCTCCAAAATTGAGCCAAAGACTATGGAAGAAGCATGAAATGATCAGAATTGGGTGAAGGAAATGAAAGAAGAGTTTGATTAGATAGAGAAAAATCAGACTTGGGAACTTGTGCCCAGATCAGCAAATAAAAATGTAATTAGAACAAAGTGTGTATTCTAGAACAAGCTGGATGAAAATAGAAAGGTAATGAGAAACAAGGAAATATTGGTTTGCAAAGGTTATACTTGGATTGAAGGTATTGATTTTAGAGAGACATATGCCCTTGTTGCCCAGATGGAAGCGATCTAGATATTCCTCACTTTTGGAGCTTTTAAGGATTTCAAAGTATATCAAATGGATGTAAAATCTACATTGTTGAATGGAGAACTGAAGGAAGAAGTCTACATTAAACAACTGGAGGGATTTAAGTCTATAATTAACCTAGATGTTGTTTGTAGGTTGAAGAAAGCTTTATACAGATTGAAGCAGGCTCCTAGAGCCTGGTATGGCATATTAGACAAGTACTTGATTGGACAAGGATTTCAAAAGGGATATTCTGTTGACAATAATTTATACTGCAAAATTCATTCAGATCAAATGTTGATTGTTGTGGTTTATGTCGATGACATAATATTTGGAAGAAATGATGATTTTTTTGGAATCAAGGGAATGCTAAGAGGGGGGTGAATCAGTGTTCTGCAAATCTTAACTTTATTAATTTGATATTTAAACCATTTCAACATTAAACCAAAGGAAAGATGCAAACACACAAAGTAATCATCCACAACACCATAACACAAGGATTTTTACATTGAAACCCTATTAGGGGAAAAACCACGGTGGAGGTCAATCCATAATTTGAGTACTCAAATATAAGGTTTACAAAATGGGAATGCACTTGCATTCAATCTCACTGCATAGAGCTCACTGCTCAAAGTAGAAAGGCTCACTTCCTTACAAAATCTTAAAATTAAGACCATCTGAAGGTTTGAACTGAAGTAATAGCATCTACTTATTCCAGGTTACAGTTCTGATTAGGCTCATAGATCAAATTTTGGAACTTTTGTTTCATTTTGCACTTCGCTCTGCTCTATTCAGCAATTTGCATCATAAATCCATACATAGATAAATTTGCACCACTATACTTCTTAATTTTTCACCACACACTAACATACTTTGCATCTTATTCATTCACTTCCCTAAAATGATACAACCAATCTCATATATATATCCGCTATCAAGGATTTGATCATTCATGTGTCGGCTTTTATAAAGCATAAAATACTTTCCAATTGTCGGCTAAATCCATAGCTAATTCTTTATACGCACCACCCATAGTCGGTCATAGCATAGTGAGGACCCAAATAAAAATATTCAAACACAAAAACATTTAACCAATTACTCCTTAAACATCTACAATAGCTATATTCGCCAAGTCGACCTTTTAGCACAAATAACCAAAAAATTGATGCACTGGATCTCCTAGATCGTACACCAATAAATGCACACCTCGATACTTCTTGAATAAGATAGTGTGAACATCAGCACACCTTTTTCTAAGATCCACAACTCAAAATAATAGTTCGGTGAAGTACATAGATCAACATCTTTACCTTTAATCGGATACCATGTTCTTCATTTTGTCTGTCGGTATGAACCAATACTAAACTATGGACCAGATCAATGACTTAGGTTGCCATCAATGATAAAACTAGAAGCCATATTCCAACAATCTCCCCCTTTGGAATTGATGGCAACACTTAGTGAAAAATGACTAAGTGTCAAAACCAATATGAGTACACTACCAAACTTCAAAATTTCAAAACATAGCTCCCCCTGAGATTGATGAGGCATTTTCACTGCTCTCTCTCCCCCTTTGACATCGATGAAAAAACTAGAAGCCTTATCCTAAAATTGACAAAACTTGTATTCAATCTCCCCTTTTGAAATATGATCAAAAAAAACTTGTTGCTTCAAAACTATTTTCAAATTTTGAAAAAGAACAATTGCTACTTGAGTTAGAAAATTATCTTATGATTTTCTTTCATTTTCAAAAGAAATTTCTTCCAAGCTTCTATTGCAATCCAAATGATTATGATCATGATGTTATTCTTGGATGTATTGTTGAAAATCTCGGTGAGGGATTCCAGAATTGTGATCACATCCTCTAATTTCTCACCTTTCCTTAGTATCTCAACCATTTGTTCCAGTTTGCATTCAGTCAAGTCCTTCACTTTCCAAAAAGTGTCCACAAGTGTGTTTTTAGTGAATTGAAATTTTGTGTGTTCAGACTATAGCTCTTGAATCATTTTCCTAATTGTACCATCTTGATCTTGAAACATATCAAAACTTTTTCCAATCCCATTTAATTTTGTTTCAATTGTCTCCAACTTCTCCTTGTATTTCCCTGTTGCATGAGGCCAATAGATGTAATAGTTATAGATGTTATTTGCTGCATTTATGCATTGCCTTGGCTCATTCATTTTCCTTTTCAACTTGGTAAGAGATAGCCTGAATTGCTCCTTCAGATGTAAGATTACTTCTCCTTCTTCTTTGTTTTGAGACTCAGAGTCCTTAGTTTCCTTAATGCATTCAATCATTTCTTCAAGTAAAATATTCTACAAACTCTCCAATTTGATATGACTGTGCACAACATGAACATTTAGTACACTTAGAATCATATCCTGATCATATGAGGGTTTGATGGACCATAATTGAGCAATTTTATACATTCAACCTTCCTTATGAATAAGTTGTTGCAACTTCTCTTTTGTCAAGTCATCTTATTCTTCACTTGCTTCTATCATTTTATTTTCTTGTTTTGGTTCAGCTAATTCCAGTTCTTCTCCCTATGTGTCCTTAGTTTCCTTATCGGATTCCTCATCTGGTATATCCACAATCTCTTGTTCCTTTCCTTTCCCTTCAATTTTTGGGATCTTTCATTCCGGAGGAGTACAGACAACAATTTTTTTTCTCTTTTCTTCTATCTCTCCATCTCACCGGAAGAGGAACCAACTTCAAGTGATTTTACTAAAAGAGAAGTACCAACTAAGCCAAACTTTCCTAGCAAACTCTTAAAGAAAATTCTAAATGCTTGATCACAATTTTCCAAACTTTTAGAGTGTGAAGATTTGTTTGCACACCGGTTCATTTACTTTCCATACCACATTGGCGTTCATCGGTAAACAATTTAGAAATTACATTACTAGACATATGACCAGAGTACCAAACCTGAAAGGGTAATCTGTCTCTTTTGTTAATTGCACATTCTCCATCAGTTGATCCTTTAGCAATCCGCATAGGTCAAAGTCTTGACCTTCCATTATCATTTTGTGTGAGATGTAGACCACACTTGCTGAAGTAGGTCCTTCTTTGTTTCTGAAGAAAAATTTGTAGGATATGCCATGCGCAATGTACCTTGTCACAAGGTTTTTGATTGTCAAGATTATCAGTGCCCTTTGATCTCCAATAACTCCAGTTAGGGTTTTGACTTCTTTATTCTAGATGGATTTCTTTCTTGGTATATCCCCAAATTTGCATAATCCAGTTAAATTTTCAATTACTTCTTTCGAAATGATGTAGGGTTTGTCTATAATTAAAATATCGTCAATCAATCTACTCAAAATAAACTTAACGATTTTTGCATTCTTGAAATAGGGAAACTCATTCCAAATGTCCAAATTCTTGTGTTTGGCTTCTCTCACCCATTTCAACTTATCGAGCGACAACAGATTTCTTATGGCTCTAATTTTCTCACTATTGTATTCATCTAAATTGATTGACCCTTTGATTTTTTCCATTTTTCCTTTTGTACAACTGCACGCCAAATTATATGGAAATTCCAAAAACAACTAAAATACCTGATGGATTTCGAGATTCACTGTTGAATTAACTTTACTCCTTCAAGATTTTGCTACCGAGTGCTCTCCTTCTTCTCTTCTTTGATTCAAAGTGACAAATGAGAGTTTCAACTTGTCTTTTATAGCTCACACACTTGCAATAAATGCTTTTTCCCTCGATATTTCGGATACCCTATTTTCTCAGATAGCGAGAGAAAAATTTTTATGTGCATCTTCAATTGCTTGAATTTCCTTGTGAGTGTTTTCCAAAACCTCTGTAGATCATTAATACAACTTTTGAAAATCTTTTCATGATCCGGTACCAGCTTACAGATAGGGGAAAAAGGATTTTCTAAAAAAAAACTCCCCCTAGGCCAATGGCTTGAAATCAATTTCCAGAGGAATTACCAAAAGCAGGTTTCGATGCGGAAACATTTCCAGCATTAGATTCATTCTTCCTTACCCATGTCTTCTTCAGCTGATCTCTTATTTCATCCACAATCATTTTTCCTTTTTCATTATCATCTTTCTGTGTATTTTTGCCTTTGTATATCGGACCTTTTCTACCCACATTTTTGTTTCTACAAAATCTTGCAATGTGACCGAATCTATTGAAATTGTAGCACACAATATTTCCTTGTCCATACCAATCATTCCATTAATTTCTTCTTGATCTACATTGATTATCAATATGCC